>CM076575.1:1146713636-1147313636 GCA_034641835.2 Pinus albicaulis
TTGGCCTGACGAGGGTCTTGGAAATAGGAATACACACATCTATGCTGAACCCTTACGGGCGTCCCTCATGAAAGGGCAAGTGGCTCAGTGTTAGATAAATCCAACCAGCCAAGGACTTTAAAGTTTCGGAAATGTTTCAAGTAACATACATTGTTAATTAGCTTGTTGTGCTAGACCAAACGGTGGATGACCTGCATTGGAAAGTGTTTGCATGGGGCAAGTGGCTCAGTGTTTGAGTAATCCAACCAACCAAGGACTTAAAAGTTTCGGAAATGTTTCAAGTAACAAACAATTGTTAATTGGCCTATTGTGCTAGGCCAAACGGTGGACGACCTGCATTGGAAAGTGTTTGCTGACCAATATTGAGGCCCCGCCCAAGTTCGAAACTCAGTTAACCCACCTCATGAAAGGGAAAGCGACTCAGTGTTAGAGCAATCCAATCAACCGGGGACTTTAAAGTTTTAGAAATGTTTCAAGTAATAGATAATAGTTAATTATACAGTGATATGTAGTGTAATGGTAAGTTTCATTGGGTGAAACTAACGAGACCACGGTTCAAATCCCATTGAGTATATGGCCTCACTGGGTGAAACTAACGAGACTGCGGTTCAAATCCCATTGAGTATATGGCCTACTATGATCTCGCCTCAAGGAGTAGACTCCCCATTTCCTAGAGTCTCCGCTCTTGCTAAATCATAAGATCTGGTATATTTGGCTTACAGGTTGCTAGATATACTCTTGGCGTTATAAGGCTCTTGCTAAATCATAAGACCTGGTATGTCTGGCTTACAGGGTGCTGGATATACTCTTGGTGTTATAAGGAAGCCACAAAGGTTGATCCCGGACCTCCCCCAGATTAGTCCAAGGAAGAAAGTTTTTGCTGAGCAATATTGAGGCCCCACCCAGGTTTGAAACTCAGTTAACACACCTAGCGTGTCTGTGGGTAGTTTCATAATGCATTAGGTTTAGGAGTATAGGTTCAGTCCCTCAGACATGACCTTGGGCCTCCTCAGAGACAGGCAGTAAGTTTAGGAATTCTCCTAATACCCAAAAAATAAAAAATAAAGGAAAAATAAAGAAATTATTCTAATACTGAAAAAAAAAGAGGAAAAAGAAAGAAATTCTCCTAATACTGAATAAAAAAAAAAAAAAAAGGAAAAAGAAAGAAATAGAAAGAAAAATGACAGTAGTTAATTATCGATTCTCGTGATTAAAAAAAATAAATGAAAAGAAAACAGACAATAGTTAATTAGTAGTTTCCAACTTTTCACTAGCATGTCCTAACATTTTTTGATATATATGCAAAAAGACTTTGACTTCAGGATGACTCAGGGGTTACTTTCTCAAAGTTTACTTGCATGCCAAAAATTGTTCTGATGTCAACCGACATGGATAAAACATGATCATAAAGAGAGAAAATCTGATAAAACTTCAACAAAAAGCATGGATGAAGTTCACACTCGACAACAAGACTAATGTGGGAAGAAACATCTAAAGCAAACTTTTTAAGGTTCCATCTTTCCACTCCTTAATGATAGGTTTAATAAAATAATCAGTTCTTAATGAAGGTGCTACCTCCCCGTTAAGTTATAATCTTCTATTCCCACATTTTAAGAGTAAAAGATAGCATCTCAAGGCATTGGGGCTGTTATAAGTGAAATTGTAAGTAGATAGATTGTGATGTTTGGAATTTGTAAGTGACTGGTGTGGACTTCTTAAGCCATGGGTGGTTATTAAGCATGGATTTAAGCTTGAACCCTAGGGTTTTCCAGTTCATAATTAAGATAAAATATATTCAATGGTCAGAAATTGAAAATTCAGAAGTTGCGTGAAGAGAAACACAGAAGAAGCACCTGGAAAATAGTCTTGGAGAAGAAAGTGTACCCGCAACAGAATGAGCATCGACTCATGCTCAAATTCCAAAGGCCAAAATTATAACCAGTATGTATGGTAGAAGCTAGGAGAACCTGATAAGACTTACCATCCTGGGCAGAAGATGGTTTAGGAGACACCTTGGAGAAACCAATTGAAGAACCTGTAGGAGAATAGGACGTCTTTATCTTATACAGGTTTGCAACAGGATATGTATTCCCTGATCCATTCTCTGAATCATGGCTCTTCACCTGAGAACAACTTGTGGGTATTGACCTAGAGGTAGAATGAAATCGGTTTGTCAAGCTTCTGGGAATAAATATATTGAGAAGAAACGGTTTAGTATTTTCTCCCTTACTCTTACTTGACCCATTTATATAGCTTCCACTTGTCTTCCTTTTGTCCTACTTTCCTGAACTCCTCTCCTCTGCTTTATGTTTTTCTGTTTGCACTTCCTCATTTAATCTCTTCTGCATGGTAGCCTTCTGCTCCACCAGATCACTCAGGGACAATTCATAAGTTGATTCAGGCATTCCTTCAAACATTTTCATGAGCTCCTGTCTGCCTTTGGCAATATCCTCTGCCCTAGCTGACATGGGGTGTGGATATGAACATGTCGTGTTTGTAGATATGGGATAAGAACTTGATCCAGGACGCCATAGCAGAGGAGAGGTACATGAGTGTTCATCTTCTTTATGTTGAATAGCCCATGAGAACAAACCTGAAGAACCCAATTCAAAATCCATCATGGATCAACCCAATTCATCTCTGCTCAAGAAATTTTTTTCTTGTAGCTTTCCCTCAAACATTTGTTCTAAATAGCTTGTATTGGGTTTGATCTACCGAATCATCCCCTCCAAATTAGTGCTAGCATATATCATGGGTTGATGGGAAATAAATCAACCACACAAAGTTAATGCCAATCCTCCCTATCTTTCTTAGAAAGCAGAGTGGGCCCATAGCACAATTGCGATCTGACTAATTGTCTCTTGCTCCATTATTTTTGCACCTTAATGTCCTTGTCAATGTTGCTGGCACTTTAACTCTGTGAATTTACTCCAAATTTGACATGCTAAGCCCCCAATCATCTCTAGTTTCCCTTAGTGATTCGTTCACCTGCATTGACATAAACCAGAAATAATGCATAGAACATCAAGAAAAACCTATTCCACTGCAGAAATGAGATATCTTACAAGAAAATCAAAACTGATGAACATGACAGCTAGTCCACCTTGTAACGAAACGTCTCTACGCCTAGTGAAAATAAGGATGGCTTTACATATGTTTAAGGTTAACCTGCCTGCTGCTCCTTCCTTTGACTGGTTTTCATGAGAATCCTGGATCTTAAGCTTATAATGGTGGGTGCGAGTGTCCTGTCCTCCTATTAAACCATCATATATCATTCAACAACTAAATCCATGCATTTGCACCCTTGTATCAACGTATGAATTTTCATCAATGTACTGAATTAATATGACTTCAAATTTTGAAATTTTCCCGCAAGATAACATTTATCATTAAAAAAATCTGATCAAACATGAAGTAATCTCATGAATCCTTCAGATTTATATTGCAATATCTATCTCAGATCGATAGATCTAGAATCTTAAATATTCTTATAACTAGCAATTGCACCAAGAAGTGCAAAGGAACACTGTAACATGGATAAGAGAAGTGGGGAGATTGTATAAATAAATAATCAAGAGAAATATACTAAAAATGAAATACAACCCACGTGAGGCTAATTTAAATTCAATTTTTGTGAATTTTCAAGTGAAAGAAAGTTTGTAACTGGTATCAAGCAAGCAAGACTCCCAAAAATTGTTATAGAGAAAAACTTGGAAGTGAAATTGAGGTTTGAGGTTTGACGATGTTGATGAAGCACATATTCTACTTGGTGAAGGTGGCCATTGCGAGGATTATTGGGGTTTAGGCTTCTATAGGCAGGATAATACCTTTGAGCTTGAAACAACTTTGCACAATATAGCTTTCAATTCAAATGGTGCAAATACATATAAATCAAGCAATTTGAGACCTTTAAATGTATGGTCATAAGCAACAACTCCATAATCTGTGCAAATTCTTCTAAACTCTATTTGAAAAGAGGAAATTAATTTGATCATTGAAGGAAACTTGTTTGGACCAGACATTGGTGAGTTGATAAGCAGCCGAAACAATTGGGCAGAGATTATTATGTGGTGTATTTTCAAAGGGCTCAAAGAGTCATTACCTTCTAGATGGCTATATATTTTTGGAGATGGGTTTGAAAATACATGTAAGAAGAATCAGCCAGCGTCTGAACAGTCAGGGATGAATTTGAGAAAAAACACCAAAGATCTGCCAATTTTGTTGAATGCCTCTGAGCAATGTGGTTTATTGTTTGTTGTCAATTCCTCCTCAGTCATGGATTACAGGCCTGCACAAAATAATAATATTCTTATGATTGGTCTCTGTTCTAAAGTGAATAATTTAAAACAATATACTCATAACCTAGCACAAAATATAGATTCAACAGAAGTAAATACGGAAAACAAGAATAGTGGAAATGATGATTTTGGATTTCAAACTGAAGGAGCATATAAGGGCAAGGATGAAGTGCTTTTGAAATTTGAGTGGGTAGAGGAGACAGAAAGGATGGGCTGCAGCAAGTTTTTGGAGTCTCAGGATAGAAGAGAAGGTAAAAGAGGCAAAATTCAAGTTCAAAGCACAGAGTAATGCCCCTTGGAAGGAGAGATTTTGATTCTCTTGTTCAATCTCAGCAGGAAGTAAGCAATGCCTTTGGTCAAGTCGACATTCAATTGTCGGATTATCTATGGGATGAAGGTGATGGCATTAGCCAAGAGAAGCAGCTAGACAGGGTTTCACATGAACATATCATTTCTTCATAAATGCAATGATTATCGAAATTATGTTCAAATGAAAGAGACGAGAACAGTGTGCAAGAGGCTTTATAATGTTTGATACGTAAAGAATAGAAAATTCAAAATAGTACATCATATGAGGAGGAAGGAAAAAGAAATGTATAGGAAACAAGAACTGGATGGAGGCAGGGAATGAACAAGGAGAATATTCATCTCCATTTATAAGGATTGAAAAAAGTTTGGACAATGCCACCTTGGATGTATCTTCTCATCCGGTGAGAATTGATTTTAAACACAAACAGAGTCAAGGGATGTTGGGTTCTTTATTAGATGAAAATAAGAAAGAAAATGTGGAGGAACAATTCATTGAGTCTAATGGGGATTGTGATGTCGTGGATGAATTAAGTGGAGTCTTAGTAAAAGGTGACAAGTGGAAAGGAGGCTATTGCAAGAGTGACAATGAAAGGGATACCGGACTCTTTGTTAGATGAGAGAAATCAAACATGTTCGATTGTTCCATTGGAAGATGCTCTTCTGGCAGACATCGAGGAAATACCAGATTTGATATTTGATGTAAGCAAGGAAGATAATATAGCAATGCATGCCAAGGAGCCTTCTCAGCAGGATCATTTACCTGCCAAATTGGAAGGAGTGCCAAACCAAGAAGTGGATGGAAATGCACCTTTGTAGGTTCTGTTAATAATCTAGACGCAAGTGATAACGCAGAAGGTGAAATGTGTGAGTTTTCAAGGAAGAGGGATAGATCAATCAAGGAGGCATGAGAGATTAACACTATGAATGGATCCTCTTATGAAGTGATGGATGCTTTGGGATAGAGAGAAAGCCATTGGATGTCAAGCTCTGTAGTGAAGCATCTCAAAGAGGAATCCCTCAAGAATGTTAATATGACAAATGACAGGAGATTTAAATTCCTTTATAGATCAAAGAAGTGAATGTTCTAGAGTAACTACACATGAATATATTGCATTTGTAAATGGTGCATGGTAGGTTGGATTTGGTGTTTGATGTAAATGATGAAAGTGATGTAGAGATGCATGCAACACAGGTTGAATATAAGAATGCAGTAACTGAGGCAGCTTGTTCAATTTATGTTGTTTTTGGCTGTGAAAAAATCTAGTGGAATTTAAAGTCGTTAGTTGGAGCAATTCACATAGATAATGCAGGGAAGCATAACACAGGGCCGTTATAGGAAAATTTTGCATTGGTGGAAAAACAAGGAGTTTGATATTTCTTACCCTGCAAAGGCATTGTGAAAAGCAGTGTGTTGGTAGAAAAGAGAATAGTCTTGGATTTGTCACTGGAGGAAACCAATGAGAATGATGTAAGAATGCATGCTAAATATGCCCTAGATGAAGGTGCTGCAACAGTGCATTTGCAAAGATTATCGTTGTATGCCTGTAAAGAATAAAATTTAGTGAAATATTGAGAAGTTTCTCTGGATGAAATGAAATAAATGAGTGTTTGATTATCGGAGAAATCTAAACCAGGGGAGAATTTTTTAGGTGCTTGTCAGGATGCTTTTTTAAAGAATCAAATGCAAGGAATGTTTAGTTCATTTTTGGATGAAAGTAGTCAAGCTATTCCACAGAAGCATGCCATGGAGACTGCTGAAGTAGACATCGCAGTGGTTGGATTGCAAGAGGTTCCAAAACCTTTGGTTCACATTAATGAGAATCCTCATAAGCATGAATTCAATCAAGGGTTTAAAAGAGTCATCTGGATGGATTGCAATTGTTAGGAAATGATGATGAACAGATAGTAGTCAATTCTCAATGGATTTTATAAAAAATTTAGACTGCTCATGTGCTTACCAAATGAAAATCTCTGACCAAAATTCTAGTTAACAGGCACAATGAAAATAAGTAGTTGTTGAAAGATTCAAGATCTGTTTATAAAAATGTCATGGAAGAGGAGTTTGCAGTCAGAGATGTGGAAATGGTGAACGATAATGAGTGTGTTTGGAAAAAAAAAACTCCTAAGTATGCCTAGGTAAGTCTTACAAAGTTTTCATCAACAACCTTGATTCAGAGAGAAGAGGAGTCTTCTATGTTACCATGGACTAGTGAAAATATGGCACATACATGTAACCATAAACTAGCTTCTTATATGGAGAAATCTGAGATAATTTACATGGGCAGTGTAACAACTCGATTTATGGCCTCTAAAGTTCAAGAACCAGAGGATATTTCAAGGCTACATTTTTTCCCTCAGGAAAACTTTAGTGAGTACTATATTATACAATAAAGACATTACTGAGCCAAGTAAAGCTAATTGTGCACAAAGAAAAGCGTTATCTGTAATACAAGCACATGAATTAAAAGAAGATGGCCATTCTTCTCCACACAAATGAAAAACATGACTTGAAAAACAGTTGTCTGTTGGAAGTGCATTCTGTGTAATAACATGTACTTCTAATTACCCAGGTTATGAGGAAGTGGCAACACAGACACTGCATGTTTTTCTTCTTGCCAACTTACAAGTTGAAAAGGCATGTGAACAAGCCACTCACTATCATAATAATGGATCACAAATTAGGAAATCACTTGGCATTGATATTTTTACTCTTGAAAATGTCCAGGATCTGAATGTTTCATTATTGACAGATTCTAAGAAGTTTGAAAAATCTGTCATTTCTAATTTGAGTGAAAGTGATGCACTAAAAAAATCAGAGACTAAAAAAGTTTCTACTTCAATAGAGCCTTTACCTTTCCACAAGGTGAGCTATTACAAGTCTTAATTATTTGATCACTAATTATCTAACACCCCAGCATAGTAGAAATCTGTTGGAACATGAATTTTAGCTCTACAGTGTCTTTAGTTTCGTAATCTATCATTGTTAATTTGAGTGAATGTGATGCAGTGAAAAACTTAGAGACTAAAAATATATCTACTTCAATAGGACCTTTCTCTTTCCAAAAGGTGAGCTATTACAAGTCTTCATAATTTTATCAGTAAATAGCTAATGTGTATCATATAACTCTATTGGGAAATGAATTTTAGTTCTGCAATGTCTTTAGTTTCATAATCAAGTCTAAATGTAAAATAAGGGAAAGCATTTCTCATTCTTCTTTTATTGGGCACTTCACATATTGACACAGATTAGAAGCCTCATCTTAAACAACAATCTAATGAATTAATATTGAATGTGTGGGAAAGTGAATTTATGATTGTAGACACATTATGAAGATAGCCAAAATGGGCATGGCAGCAGAGAATGGAGATATTGACAAGACTTGTCCATTGGTAGAGGAACCTGAAAATATTGAGAAATCAGTGCAGCTTGCACCAGAAGCCACCTATCCTCATAAACTTAATGCCCTAACATTTCCTATGGAAAAAATTGTGACTGATGGTTATCAGCAAGCAATGCAAAATGTTCAGTTTAGCATGAAGATAGTGGATAGGTGTGCAAAGCAAACTAAACAATCAAACCTAGAATTTCAAAAGAGTGGTGAAGTTGTTGTCATTAGCATGGAAATGTATTATGGAGAGTGATCATAGTAAGCAGACTAGTCTTATGAATGGGAAATTTGAAGAAAGGGGTAAAGCAGTGGATACTACCACAGAAATAGAGGATGATCCCAACTAGCAAAGTGCTCATATGAAGCCAGAATCTAGAGTGTCTTTTGAGGTAACCAGAACTAGCATAGAAATAAATAATAGTCTTACTAATATGATCTTCTGAACTTGGAATTTGAACATAGTTTTAGAATAGTCAGAACCAGCATGATTGGAAAGCTTGTCATATCAACTTGGTATCTGAAATTGGTGTTAATGTAGGCTGCAGAGCATTTGAAACAACACCATGAGATGGAAGGCAGCCGAAGTCATGTACTGAGCAATGCATCAAGCCATGAATCGTGACTTTAGATTCAGGTAATTGTAAAATTGGTTCTCATTGTCACTTAAAGTTGCATAGTTAACAGGCATTAGAGTTCAGGTTTGATAATATGTTGTCATGGCTGGAAAGGCAAGTTCTATAGCTGATGGTTTGTCTATCCCACCTAGACTTGCAGCTCGGCGTAACGCAATGCAGTTTGACTTAATGGCATGTTCGGCGTAGAAATATTAAAGAAGCTCAAACCACATAACAGAATACAAAATCAGTAATTCAGATGCAATAAAATAGTACTTTGCCAATACTTCAGCAAAAATGGTTTAGGGTTGTTAATACGGTTGCCACCACAGGTGAATAAAAAGGAATTTTAGAAAGAAAGAATAAGCTCTGCCAAAGTCATAGTTTTTTCAATCTATCAATCAAACTTCTAAAGATGAAACTGCTAAAGCATGCAACCCAACAGGGAGATGAGGATAGGATATGAGAGCAGCATGAGAAAAATAAAGAGCCATCCACACACAACAGATGAATCAACCATAAGCACCACTAAGATTCACCAAAAAAATAGAGTACTAGACTAAAAAATATCTCTAATTTTTTGTTTACCTTTGCCCATTTTGAGCCATCCACAAACAGTAGACGGATAAACCAAAAGCACCACCAAGGTTCACGAAAAAAATAGAGTACTAGACTAAAGAATCTCTCTAATGTTGTGCTTACCTTTGACCATTTTGAGCCATCCACACACGGATCAACCAGAAGCTCCACCAAGATTCACCAAACAAATAAAGTACTAAACTAAAGAATCTCTCTAATTTTGTGTTTACCTTTGCCCATTTTGAGCTTTTGGTGGATTAAAATATCACAAATTCGGGTTTTTGGACCATGAGTCCAGTCCTCACTATAAATGTGGATGTAAACCATAAAAATACAATTTATTTTCATATAGGGGAACAATCAATACCTTTGTTTCTAGTTAGCCTAATTTAGCACAACGAAACTAGGGAAAAATCAATGGGAGAAAATATTTTCATTTCTCATTTTGATTCATAATGTAAACCCTTTGGATGAAGACCCGTTACAAACAAGACCTTTATTGTTCCGAAAATAAGAAAATGAACTTAAATGCAACAAATATGATGAAGTTATGCAAGTTCTGGAGGCAAGAAATATATTCAATTAACAAAAAGCATTTAAAACATACCTTAAGCATGCCATTTCTAATTGATGATAGAGAGACATCAACAGGAAATATAATGGCAGTGCTTGAGGTTGAACCATATACTCAGTGCAACAAATTCCACGCCGCCCTTAGAAAACTCTAAACACTCATATACATCTTGTCACCTACCATTTATATCCAATGGTGCAAAACATTCTCCTGCAATTGTTCACACCCGAAGATGCAGTTGTTCAATAAATAAAAATTTGACAAAACACAATTGATATAGGCACAAAAGAAACAATGCGAGAATATACACACAGATTCATGAGTAATAAAGTAGTTGAGTATGATAAGAGTATTCCAGAACTGTACACCTGTTGAGGAAACCAAATATATATAAAACATAGGAAGCGTAGGTGTGGTTTGCCTCGACCGAAGACTACGCTTATATATAGAGTACAAAGTTGTGGGAAGAGTGATCAAAATTGGCCAAGTCTCTAATAAAATACAATAAAGTGGATAAGCGATCAATTTAGACTAAGTCACCCACAAGAGATCATGTTCACTAAAACAAGTCTCGTCAAAGTCATTTCTTTCTTCAAAAAAAAAGGATAGAGATTGTGGACTCCAAGTTAACCCCCCTCATTGTCATAGCCTCTACCAGATCTACTTGACATAGAGGAACAAGCAACCTTGAACAACATCTAAAGTTTGTACATGGTTTTAAGTTTGATTGAACCTCATTGAAGTATGGCATCATCTCAACCACCCTATCTATTTATTGTTGAGTCTAATGGGACTAAAATGCTATTTCCCAACCATCCATATGTGAATGTTGCAAAGATGAAAGAGACAGAATCTTGTGCCAAGGGCTCAGGGATACTGTCAAAGATGCTTGAACATAGAAAAATAGGTTATCTTGACTTGGATTAGAAGAATTTAAAATGATGACAGACACATCAATAAATTTCACTCAGGTCATGTGGCCAAAAGGAATCACCTGGTAGAAAAGAAACCACAAGCACACACCTAAAGATGCCTTGAAGAAATGGAACAAAAAAAATGATGTCAGCTGTTTACACCAATGTCGTGGAATCAGCAAAGAATTTTCTTCCCTGGGACTTGGCGAGACTCAATGACTTGGGAAAGGCTCAACAAAGACGAGAAACCCTTAAAATACAGTAAATTATATGCACACAAAATATTGCAACTTTGTGGTGAGTATGGTCATTGGAAAGTTTGCAGTGAGTCTTGGCAAGCATCATAAGTTTCCCATGAATCTAACGAGTGGATAGTTTTGTGGGCCGGTCTTAGGTGAGTACTCACCCCAGCCAAGACTCCGCAAGACTCATGAGTCTTAGCTGAGCCAATCTACACTAGTTTAAAGACTCCAAAGGTTCAAATGACATTGCATACAAAAAAAATAAAGATGATGGATAACTTAGATTAAGAAAAAAATGATCTAAGAGATACATAAAAATTGAAACAGGATGCACATATTTGAAGATATAGTTTGCTAATGTTGAAATGGAAGAGGAATATTGGCAGATAAAATAAAAATCTATAAACTTGCATGGTTAGTGAGTGCAAAATGCACAGGTACAGAATGACATGGACTAATGCAAACACAAGTTAATAAACACAAACACACATGAAAACTATAATAACACATTAGAAACAATTGAATAAATAGCATATCTCCAATCTTGGCCTCTTCATATTAGAATTTGTTGTAGATTCCATTTCTAGAGACTACATTATTAAGTTGTTGGAGAATTTTGGTCACACTATCACCTAAAGCTACAGTGCTGAGGGGCATGGAACTAATGCAATGTCTGATTCTTTTTGTCACATAATTTCCATCCTGTAGTATTGGATTTCTCGCTTGCAATTGACATTCTACCATAGCAACTAAATCTTCTCCAGCAACAGCCTTGGAATCGTCACCTAGTGCAGATCCTGCTATCCTATCTATCAAGCTTACCACTAGGCCTATGTCATTCACAGCCAAACCCAAGGCCTTTGGGGAGATTGAATTGATCTGTGTAATTCAAAACAAAGCATAACATCAAACAACCTTACATGATATATACATCTCAACATGAAACCAAATATTAGTTAATAGTCAATTTTCGCAGTATTCACAATAAATATTACGACTGTGCTTTTATTGCGTAAGTGCAAACCTTAACTAGAAAAAGTGGTCCAAGCATGCCAGCTTAATATAGTTCTAGTTTTAGTTCAAGTATTTCATAAATTTACTTAGCACCAGGAAAGTGACGATGGAAACTAGGCAATTAGCCAAACCTAACAAAGTAGATCAAAAGCATATTATAATGCTGATAATAGTCAATACCACATTCTAAGATTCTTCAACTCTAGTATAATAATAAGAAAGACTGACACTATATATTACTTTTGCTGGTGACACAGAACCAATCAAGTCTCTCATATTTAGATTACTCAGGTCCCAGTTGAGATCTATGACTCCAGTGGCATGTCCTTATGATGGGATTTTTTTTCCATATTAGTACTCCCTTCATTGAATGCCAATCCACCAACAAATAAACTGAAAAGAAGGAACTAAATATCAAACATAACCAATCCTCTAAATAGAATGGGGTACATTAGGTAGGGCTATTCAACCAGGATTATTGTAATTTGTTACAATACATACTCCCAATGCCATTCCTTGATCACTATTTTCTACGGTGCATATGCAGTGTGCACAATCCAATGATCAGCAGCTCATCCTCCATTTTGTAACACGGAGATGGTGAATTGGAATAGTAATAAGGGAGTCTGGCACTTCATCTGTCAGTGTTGCTGGTGATTGACAGCTGATAAAGTATAATATTTAGATTTCTAAGATCCTAAATAAAAGCTATATATTCAGTGGAATGTCACTATGATGGGATTATTTTCCATATTAGGACTCCCTTCCTTGAATATCAATCCATCAACACATAAACTGGAAAATAAAGAACTAAAAAATATACATGATCAATCCTCTAGATAGGACAGGGTACATTTGGAAGGGACTTTCAACCATAATTATTGCAATTTGTTACAATTAAGACTCCGAATGTCATTCCTTCATCACTATTTTCTTAGTTGCAAATGCACAGTGCAATCACTAGCAATCATCCTCTAGTATGTAACACAGAGATGGTGAATTCAACTCCAAGAAAAATCTTCAAAAGAAAAAAAGAGTATAATCATCCCTGGGACTTACAATGTAATGAGTTGAAGTAAAGCTCCTACAGGTTTTCTAACCAACCCCTAGCTCTATGCTCCTACTATATAAATTACTTGTCAGCCAAATTTTAATAGTAGCAGTGACCATTCAAACATATGGCTCAATAGCCCGAGAAATATCATTAGTTTTAAGTTTCTAACTTATTGTTCCTTTACATCCTTGGAGAATTTCTGCACTGCCTTTTACCTAATTGCTTGCAATGAATGATAATTGTCTTTCGGAAAAAATATGCATTATAATGTGACTTGATGCAGGATATCACTGCCCACAAAACATAAACCCCAGGATTCCCATTACAGCATCTAATAGAAATTGTACTGAATTACCATAATAGTAATACCAATAATTATGGCATGGAATTTATAATATTGGTTGCATGTCTATTACATTAGCAATGAAACAATGAATTCCATTTTTTGATATTGAAAGAAACATTTCCTTTTTTTCTATACAAAGTTCAAACACAAAAGAATGTAAACATAAATTGTACTAACATGTAAATGGAAGACTAAGAAAAATGCATCTATATTGCATTATTTGAAACAAAACTACTCTCTACGGGCTATGGAATCTAAAATTTTCATATGTTAGGAAGCTTGCACTATTAAAGTATCAGTAGCAACTAAAAACAAATAGACTTTTTGTGACCAATTTTTTGAAATACTGGGAAAAAATTAAAAGGAAATAAACCAACAAAGAGAGTTTGATAATTGCATACCACTTTTACCAAGCACTCCAAGGGGGTTTTAGTTGTTCTTGATTTGTATTCTATTAGGGATCCAGGTGAAACAGTTTGGTGTCAATCCTGGTTGATAGTAATCTGAGCTAGTCTAGGAGGAAAGTCAACTAATAGTGATGAGGTAGAAATTCTAGGTGTGCCAATATCTAGAGATTCAACATGTTTTCATATAGGAGTGGGCTGCTGAAATCCCTCATCATTTCTAGCATTTTAAATTGAATAAATGACAGGTAAAACAGTTTGATATCCATCTTGGTTGATATTATTCTGAGTTGGGCTAAGAGGAAAGTCAGCTAATAGTGGTGAGGTAGAAATTCCAAGTGTTCTAATAGCTAGAGATTCAGCTTTTTTTCGTATAGGAGTGGGATGTTTAAATCCCTGAGCATTTCCAGCATTTGACATTGAAGAAATGGCATAATATTGTTTCTCAGCGTCTTCTATGTGAGGTGAAGGAAGTGGGAGAGTAGAGGGTGAGGGAGCCATAAATGGCGAGGTTGCAGGATGCACAGGAGTTACAACGTTGGAAACATGAAGTGAAGATGCTACTGTACTTTGTTGATCTATCCATGGAGAGGAATGTTGAAAAATGTGTGGAGAAACAACCTGGAGAAGTTGAGGTGAAGAAACAGAAAGTACCGATCTTGTCTTAAATTGCTGCTACTATTGTTCATAAACTGAATGTTGACTTAACTGATGGTGTTGCAGCATAAATTCTTATTTAATAGAAGACTTTGTCCTTGAGTCAATATTCAACTCATTAATTTGTTGAAGTTGTGGCATTTGTTGTTCCTGAAACTCTACCTGTAATTGAACAACTTATTTCTGCTTCTGGTATTGTTGTTGCTAGATTTGTTGCTGTTGTAGTAGTAGGGGGTGTTGAATATGTCTTTGCTGCTACATCTTTACTTGTGCTTGTAGCATTTCTTTCTACTTCAGAGCATGGTGGTGATGTTGCAGGGTAATTATATTATTTTGCTATAAAGGATTGATCCCAGTCTGCTGTATGGAGTTAATACTATTTTGCTGAAAAGGAGAATTATTCTGTTGAAGAGAAGTACTATTATTATTTTGAAGATGGTTTACTGAACTCTGCTATAAGCTAGCTACACTAGTTCCTTGCATTAAACTTATATTCGCAGCAGACTGCATTGTAGTAAGAACATTTTGTTGTGATGTTTGTACACCAGATTGTTGTGAAGGCATGGAACCATGTTGAATGGGTGTCACAATGTTTGATTGCATCAAAGTAACAGAAGGCTGTAAATTCATCTGTTGGAGTTGATTAACATGCTTTTCTTATTCCTACATCTAAGATAATATAGCTTGCAGTTGTTGCTGCATAAATTGCACTTGGATGACAGTCTGATTTGCAAGTTATTGTTGTCCCTGTTATTGTTGTGGAGAAGATTTTATCTGATTAAATGAGTTCAGAATGGCATGAATTTTCTTCTCAAAAGAATCAACCTTACCCTTTTTAAACCCTCATGGAATGTTGCTCTTCAATACTTGAAGATGCTGCATCATACGTTGCAATGTTTGCCTCCAGTTCTTAAGCTTTTCATATTTATCAGGTGCCATGGGCTAATAAAACAACAATTCTATGAGCATTTAGGCCAAAATTAACTAAAATACCAAACTGTCATAACCATAGATATTCATTTTGTATACATGAAAAGTTGAAAACAATTTTATCGTCGTTAATGGTGGCTACATGGATTGCATTGCCAAAACAACCCCAACCTATTCTTGCAATCTCATAATAATACTTCACTCTATGCTTTGAAGTTTCCATATCTCACTTGTAATATATTCATAATGCCACCATGTTATTTTATAAATTTCACAAAGGTAAAAGCAACTAGAAGTTAGAACTAAAGATAGAAAGGAACACAGCTCTTGACATTTCGATGAAAGATTTATGAATATTTCTTTTATCTTTGGATAATACATACCCTTCAGGTTTTGTAGCTGCATTAAAAACTTAACAATTTCTATCACTTTTTTTGTTCCTGAGACACCAAAGAATTGTCAAAGCTTCCAATCTCAAGAGAATCTACATAGAATCTCTAGACACTTGAGAGCTAATTGGATATGTTGGTTCCCCTCGCTTATGTAGCGAAGAGTATTCTATATAATCATATTTTGGCTTTATAGTGCAAAGTTATTATTGTAGTCATTATTGCTTAACAAAGAAATACAATATGCAATTTTTGAAAAAAAGATTATCAAGGTATTTCGGAATGAAACAAAGGAAAAAAAAGGCATATAGTACAGGTATGTCAAGGAATCTCTTACTGGGTTGTTGTATTGATTCATAGTTGTGAACAATTAAATAGTAAATATGACATGGAATATTTCCCAATCAGCGAAACTCCAATACTCTTTAGAGAAAGAGCACTTAGGCAAACATATAGAAGACTGATCATTGTGAAATAATTGAGATACATATACAACGACCAATGCAAATGACATCCCAGAAAATTGTAAATTTGAATAAAAATTAGAATGTGACCTATCTTACCCTTTGATAAACCTTTTCCTTCCCGTGAACAAAAAATGATTGTCCAAATTGAACTGACAACTCCATTGATGTTGGAAAACCCACAGTTAACCCATATAAGGGGACAGAACGTTTTTATTAATCTGAAATATTAGAAGAATATCTAAATGTATCTTTCATCTATGCTTAGATGAAGTCAAATTCCCAACAACTAAAGGGCAGTCTGAGATGCTTGTTGTACAATAGATTGTTGAGCTTGTTGAAGTCGAGATTGCTGAACAGGTTGTATGAGAGAGGGTTGAGATTGTTGTATAATATATTGTTGAGTTAATTGGAGACCATATTGTTTAGCTGGTTTTATATTAGATTGTTGTGGCCATGTCTGGCTCTGTGGAAAAGCCAATTGTTTCTGCTGAATAATTGATGGCTAAATTTCAAAATAGCTCGCTGGTATTGCAACTGTATTAAGAAAAATATTCATTTCCAGTAATGAATGAATGCATTGACCCCAACCCTGATTCTGATCAACCTACCAATGATAAGCATTCCTACCCGACCGCACCAAACCCATATGGTAATTACCCATGACCCATAAGGAAGGCTGAGGTGCTGGCCATATAGAAGATATTTCTTTTCTAAGTTCTTGCTGACCTAACTTGAATTTTAATGTTATTACCTGCTAGTACTTTCCCGGACCCACCACTTGGATTGCTGCCACAAGCCCGATTTACCCATTTGTTAGACCCCGGATTTACTAGCAATTTCTTTTATCTTACCCAGATTTACTTACGCACTTACCCTGTTGAACCAATGTGTCATATACGTTGGGTTGTTGCCAACAGTGTTAGTTTAGTTGTGCCCGGCAAAGGAAGACCACCGAGACACAACGGATTGCACTCACCCAGCAATAGATACAATACCACCTTATTGAAAGACATACGTAGCATCAACACACAATCATAAGGCCTTGATAGGATATTCTAGTTTAGGTCTTGGCTGGGATTACTGCTTTAGGGTATTGCTTTTGAAGGGAGGGATTCTTATGGGGTTGGAAACCACCTTCAGGCTGTCAGCCAAACACGCTGATGCATGCCTCTCTCACCTAATCTGATGCAGCCGTGTAATTAATTCTCCATTTTAATCCCTGCCCAACGTTGACAGTCCAACGGAACAGAAAATTTCAAAACCATTTGAGCATTGTATTCAATGTTTGTTTAAATTATTTTTCAAATACCAAGCATAGCACGATTTAACTAATTACTCATAATACTTCAAGCAAAATAAGCCTCTACCGAACGTCTTGCAAATCAAATATGACCCGGAATTGGCAGGGAAAGGGGTGGTGTACTCTTACAAGAGTTTGTGTATATACTTGACGACAGGCACAATTTTTTCAGTCTGCCCATTCATATAATGGAGTACAAGCACTTGGAAAACATTTTCAAACTGTCTGCCAAACACACTGATACATGCCTCTCTAACCTTCTCTGATGCATAACGTCTAATTAATGTTTCATTTTCATCCCCTGCCCAATGTTCACAGTCCTTCAACTACTAGATTACCAGGTTGAAATTTTGAAAGTCTACGGGATCAGTGCTTTGAATGGCCTCCATAAGGTTCAGAAAAAAAGGATGGCAGTTGTTGAAGATGATGGGAGCGAAGCATTTGGACTATGCTCCTGCCAGGTAGGGCACTTCTTGCTTGATCAAACGAGGGGTGAGGAGACGAACCGCTCGCCCAACAGAAGGAGCGGTACCGCCCCATCTCCATCCATTCAAACAAGGTTGAGCCATCCAGCCAGACCCATTTTTGTTTTTAGGGCGACCGTATTTTTAGGGACTCTTTAAGCAGCAGTCATAATATCATATACAAAGGATCTTGATACAATCTCCTATGTTTTCCATTGGTAAACGAAGAACCGACCACCCGGGAAGGAAATCCGCTTGTGTCACCCACCACAGTGGCATAGACCTTCGTTTCAACCTTGATGACAGACAGTTCCTCATAATCCTAATTGCAGGTCGCTCTATATTGTCTGATTCTTGGGTAACACAAAAAGAGAACATCCATGATGAAATTCATTCTCTATTACTACTACCTCAGTATTGATTTTATTATCTTACATATCATTCCTTATTTCGCTTATATACTCGATTGGGTTCATTACAGTTTCATGCTAAACAAAAAAATTACAGAAGAAATAATGCCAACCAATGATGAACCCGATCAAGAAACTGGAGATTGGAAAAAGAAAATCTTCGATGTACTGTCCGAGTTTACATTTTTCAGCTAATATTCCTTCTCGTAAACTGTCGATGCAGGCTGGGAATTGGGACAGAGAAGGAGCAGTGGTATCTTTACTCATCTTTTAGGGTCTCAGTTTGAAGGGGCATTGAAGGCCCTGCTGGGGGAGAATCTAGCTGAGCCTTTCAAAACCCTATTGGAAGATGTGAGTGAGGGTGAAGAAGAAGTCTTTTTCAATGCAGAGAAAGACCAAATCATATTTAAATTCGACTGGAACATAAACCCTCCTCTCATAAACATGATTTGAAATTCCTAAATCATACATAAATTTTTATTGATTGACTAATGGCCTAAACTATCATCAATCAATGAATCCAAATGGAAATCGGAACATGCAAAATGAGTCAAATTAAAAACACAAACAAAAATAAAAAAGATAGGTGTTCAGAGTCGATTGAGTACATCTTATTGACGATCTTCTACCCGAAATCCTAGTTCCTCCAGTTGTTGGTATCCTCTAGTTTTTGGTATCCATGGCGCTATCGAGTTGTTCAGCCAAAAAGAACGTGGAAGAGGTTTCTCTGAATAGAAAATGAAAATGGTGTGTTGGGTGCTGCTTATTATCGTTAATAACAACGAATGGCCCTAGTCCCAAGACATGGGGAGGGAGGGATATCGAATCTAACTGAAATGGCCCTGGTCCTAATAATTTGAGAGCTAAAACTCAATATTAAAATAAAAACAATGACAACCACTATAAATGATAAATAATAATCTCATCTTTATGGTGGGAAATTTCAAAGTACATGAATGAATTTTGAGAAAATTATTTTCACATAAGGTGTGTTTCTTTTTTTTGTGGAATTAATTTGTTGTATGAAAAAATGGAAATTTATGTACAAATAATTTCAAATTTTAAGATGTTGAATTAAGTTTTGCCGTAGTCTAAAAAAGTAACAGAATGGCCTGGAATATTCGGCAGATATTTTGAAAAAATCTGGAAAATATTTTATTAGAATCTTGTTTATAGTTGTTAAATCTTGGTATTTTGGGTGTCCTAAGATTTTTTGATAGTGCTAAATCCATTTCCACTCTCAAAAATGGATTCCAAACACTGTAAATACCTCATTTTTTGAATTTTACTAAGCCAAATTCAGGCAAAAACCTCTATCCAGGCTATTCTGTTGCACAACTCCTTATTTTTTTATGAGAATGAGATTTTGTTAATAGTGAGAAAATCATTATTTTTTATTTATTTGTTTTATTTTTTTTAGATTTTAGAATAAAAATGATTAGTTATTAGAGTATGTAAGGGTTGTTGTATCTGTTTTGTATTCAATAATTGATTATAGGTGTCTATGAGGCTACCTTAAGTCGATGAGCAAACATTTCATTGGCAAGCCTAAAGGACAAAGGTGGGAATCATCTAGACAAGTGTGTGTGCACAAGAGAGGTGTTATGCATGCTATATGCTTGACCACTATCTATAAGTGTCTCCCTTGACTACCTTTTCACCACTATCTATAAGTGTCTCCCCTGACTACCTTTTGACCACTATCTCTAAGTATCTAAGAGGAATTTGTTAAAAAAAACCCTTTAAAAATTTAAATTTTCATGATCTTCACAGGGGGTGTTTCAAAAATCACCCCTAAGGGATTTTTTGTTGTAGTGTTTGAAAATTTTCCTCACCAAAATCTAGCTCCCTCCTCCATCTACCCACCCACCCCATGCTCATATTCCCAAAAAAAAAATATGATCTCGTTATGACCTTGATTATGGATGAACTCAAAAAATTTAAAAAAACAAAAGAGAAAGTTTAAATGTTGGTTTATATTTTATTTGTTTTCCTAATCTTCATCAAATTAAAACTAGAAATAGTGACTCGAGCTTAGTTAAAAATATAGGCCAAAGGCATGGTATCATGTCCTCTTAATTTCTCTACTAATGATTCTTTATTCTTACATGCTTTAGATCTTGACATTGATTCCATGCATTTAGTTCTTCATCCTACTTTGCTAACTTTTCCCTCCAGTTAAGCAGAGACTTCAAGATGTTGCCCATGTTTTGGAATCTTCTCATACTCCAATCGCTAAAGAGGATAATATCATCGAAGAAAGAGAAATTTTTTTGACCAAATGTTCCTCAAAACATCACAACTATGTTCATGCTCACCACTATCTATAAGTGTCTCCCCTAACTACCTTTTGACCACTATCTCTAAGTATCTAAGAGGAAGTTGTTAAAAAACACCCTTTAAAAATTTAAATTTTCATGATCTTAATAGGGGGGTGTTTCAAAAATCACCCCTAAGGGATTTTTTGTTGTAGTTTTTGAAAATTTTCCTCACCAGAATCTAGCTCCCTCCTCCCTCTGCCCACCCACCCCATGCTCACATTCCCAAAAAAAAAATATGATCTCGTTATGACCTTGATTATGGATGAACTCAAAAAATTTAAAAAAACAAAAGAGAAATTTTAAATGTTGGTTTAGATTTTATTTGTTTTCCTAATCTTCATCAAATTAAAACTAGAAATAGTGACTTGAGCTTAGTTAAAAATATAGGCAAAAGGCATGGTATCATGTCCTCTTAATTTCTCTACTAATGATTCTTTATTATTACATGCTTTAGATGTTGACATTAATTCCATGCATTTAGTTCTTCATCCTACTTTGCTAACTTTTCCCTCCAGTTAAGCAGAGACCTCAAGATGTTGCCCATGTTTTGGAATCTTCTCATACTCCAATCGCTAAAGAGGATAATATCATCGAAGAAAGAGAAAAAATTTTGACCAAAATTTCCTCAAAACATCACAACTATGTTCATGTTCTTGGCCCACTTGTTTTAAATTATGTCAATGAATATATAGAAGCTTGTTTTGACTATAGTCAACATTCCTTGGCAGGTCATTTTCAGGATGAAATCCCCTCTAAAAGTACAATTTAGACTCGGGTTGGAGATTTATGGAAGTTGTATGGCTAGCATAATCAGATTTGAATTTAAAATAATCCCAATGTTTTTTTTCATATTCATATTTAAGGAGGCCTCAACCTACATAGTTATTGGGAAGGTACGACCTTGAGATTTGTCAAAACACTATGGGATTGTTTTCTCACTATATTGAAAATTTTCAGTTGAGAAATATGTTGAGTTAATTCTCTGATCTAGAAGAATTCTCCAGGTTGTATGTATAGCTCTAACATTTCCTAGAAAGGCTAGCTTGTCCCATATGAAAATTTCTCTACCATAGACCTAGAAAAGACATCTTATCCAAGACCACATAGCACATTTCTATGAAAATTAATATTTTCCAATGTTTTGTTACAACTATATGGGCATTGGATATATGTTAGGGGTTTCCAACATCTATGCTCCAAATGATGCTTTGGAATGTGCAATTTTTCACCATTGAATAATTGAAAAGCTATCAGAGGCCGACCGGTCGATTTGTAGGGACTTCAACATGGTTGAGCCAAAATGACAATAAGTTCTTCTTTATTCCTCACCATTAGAGCCCAAGAGATTGAGAGGCTTAGTTTAATCTGTGGTCTAGCTTAAGTATATACATCTGCAATGTTTATAGAAGGAATGATCTTAATTTTAGAAATAGATCACTAAAGCATCTTAATTGGGGCCATACTCTAGAATCAAAATGTCTTCACAGTCGACTATCAATGCTACATAATTGTTCAGTTGTTGACCAAATTAGCTACTTTGTATGACTACTGACATTTTCTTGCATCTCTTAGGCAATTTGTAAGTCGTGCATGTCGTTTTAAAACTATCTTCTAATTCCATTGCTTAAAAGGAAAGCAAGTCCCACTCTTTATTTTATCTTAGGGAAAGGGTTTCGAGGGTCACTTCCCACCTATTCATTAACCTATACTCTACAAGTGACTTCCTAAACTACCGGGACTCCACCCATCAATGAAAGTCCGTGAAGAGCAAGGATCCTTACCTGTGGTGACAATGGGCTAAGCCTCCATCGTTTCCCTTATCCTAGCAGTCGCCCTCTTAGGAACCTCTTTTAGATCCACTACTAGTTTGAGTGGTAACAAGTTGTTCACAATTCCATTTGTGAACAACTCTTTGGTATGCCCACTTTTTCCATACTATAGGTCCAAGATGAGAAGTCCAGGGCTATGTAGGCTTCCCTTCTTCTCACTAAATCAATCCTCTACAATATAGTGAACTAGGGCTAGTTGGTTGGCCCACTTGACTGTTACTTTAGTCCTTCAAAGTATGCACATCCTTAGGCCCTATACACCTGCTCTTCTACCAATTTTTTTGTCCTTCACCAGAACAAGAGTTAGGGCTCTTCTTTGACAGTAACCTAACAGCCCTCCAACTGTACTTGTCCTACCATCAATCTGCCCAACCACAGTCAATTCTTTTTACTGATCTAGGGCCCATAATATTGTCTTCATCTAGGGCTCTTCAAATCTTCCACCTAACAATGGTTTGAGTCCTCTCGAGATCACTATTCTTGTGTATCGACAATTTGATCTTTGTTGTCCAATCTATGAAAAAATATGAAATACTCCTCTTATCATACTTCTAACAATCTGTAGATGACTGAACTAGGGTCAAAAATCAGCCACTAACAGTCCATTTACTAATTTATTATAGGTTTATTCAGATATTTGTCTAAAACTCTATGGAAACTCCACCAAAATCAACTCCTCTGCATGTCAATCCATTCTTCATATGGCACATTTCTTCTGCATGCTCAATCTTCTGCTCAGGTTCCACCCTCCTTTGGATCTGTTGTCTCCACACATACTGAATCCGCAAACCATCTTCTAGATCTGCGGTCTTTATTGCAGAAATAAACCTCGCTCTAAGGGTCACAACCCATCTTCTTCTACGCAAATTTTCCACAGTCTTAGGGTCATACCTTATGAACTAAACATCCTAGGAAATTGCCCTAACTAGGGCATTATACTTATGTACTTCTAATTTTTGTAGAACAAACCCTATCCACACATAGAAAAAAACCGACTCTTGCCTCTATAAGGGACTCGACCTAGCTCATATGGATCCATATATTCTGGGCATTTCTTTGACTGAATCTTGACATGAACTTCAAATCTCAATGTCGACCCTCAAACTAGGGTTAACTCAGTCAATATTACGCCTGCATCGACTTCTGTTATGGCTCTAAATATCAGTGCAATCCCTCCTCCATTTATGTTGGTCTTTATCATAGACCTTGCGGCCTACTAACCACCACAAGGAAAGATGGTATCAACCCTCTCTTCTATTTCATGTGGAAAATCTAACCAACGAGATTCAATCTAATCTTTTAATCATGTACTAAAACAAGATACCAAATCCTTCCTACAATTTGTGGAAACAAAACACAATCGCACAATCACATATAAGTAAGAGAAACAAGTTATCAATCGCACAACACAAGATGTATCTAGGGAAGCAACTGCTAAAAACCCTCTATCTTTATTTTTTATTAAGTCAAGGAATCATGAAACAATATAATGCTTAATCTCTCTTGAGATTCTCCAGCACTCTGCCAATTGTCTCCTGCTGATCTAGGAAAAATCGGTCTAGTACTTAGCCAATTCTTAGCCTTCCTTCAGACTGACTTGCTCATGCAATTCCAATGGAATTATCTCCATATTAATTAGGAAAATCAACCTTCCTTGATTGCGCAATCCATCATGGCATCCCAATGACTTTATAATTGCACATGGGAAATTTTCTATAAATACAACTGATAGTTATGTTCCTCTGAACTGTGTTACAATAAGGATCAAGGGTATTTTTATTATTTAAAATAAGATAAAACCCTAAACAACCAAAACCCTAACCTGAGGAGATGTAACACCAAGAGTTTGTGGGCCTTGTTGGGGTTAGTTGGGCAGCCAACTTCTCGGGGTCGTAACTTGGTCATATGATCTTTGTTTGACGCACATGATACCTCGTTAGAAATATCTCTCCGAGGACTACAAATAATAATATGATTTCTATGAAATTGCCAAACCTTTAATGCCCCAAAAAAATCGTTTGGGACCTCAAAATAGCTCTGAAAATTCAAGACCCGAAAAACTGACAAAAATAGTAAATTGTGCTATAATTAAGGAAACTGAAAAACTGAAAGAGACAATGCCGAGGGTCCAAGTGGAATAGGCGGGTGGCCACCAATATCCACCTCGATCACCTTAAATCAAATTTCTTGAGCTAACTCAATCATCATGACTTAGTTAATTGACACAAGTTGTTATGAGACGAAATTACAATTTATTGTCCAATTTATTGAAGGGAAAAATAAATTAGACGCCTCACGTTCCTCACTCCTGGTACATCAAAATTCGTCACCAGTGTGGGTGCATTTTTTTTTTCCTTTCTATTCGCCAATTTCACTTTTTCTTGTTGCAAATTTCAACACTCCCTCTCAACAATAAAGGAATTCAATCTATCCCCATCTGGTACCTTTGGAATGTTCTGCATGCTACACTTCTCTAGTGTTGTTTACACCTGCAAATCCTGAAACTGAATAGCCTCTAAACAAATGAATTAGTATAATGAATCTGTCATCAGAGTCTTCTGACTACTGCTAGCTACTGCACCTGTCTAGTACCAGATTCTCTACACTGCTGCTGACATCTGCATCCGTGCCCTTTGAACTGTTGCTAACTCTATTTCTGCTCCAGTATTTGACATCTGTCACTCTGATTTCTGTCTTGCTGACATCTGACTACATCAATCTAACTGATTCTTCCTACTACTGCTGTAATGTGGTCTCCTCATAGCCAGGTTCAATCCATGAGACACGCCATCTCAATGGACCTTGCCCAAATTTCTTATCTTGGGATTATGTCTACACATAACCCCACCTTACACCTCGAGGTATGGCTGCTCCCTCTTCCCATCTGGCTCGAAATTTCCCCCTCATGGAGGTCTCTACTTGAGTGGACGCTTCCACTCGGTCTCCTCTCTGCTTCTCCAATTTTGGCAGCTACTCCACAACCTTCTGAGACTGCTTCTCATGAGGATGCATGTTGAGAGGTAATTTATGCTCCCTCTAAACCACCAAGTCTCTAACTTATGCCTTTCTTCTCAAAGCTTTTCATGCATCTGGTACCTCAAGTGCATATAGGTTCTTGACTCGCGCACATTGTAATTGTCCCGAAGTTACAAAAAGTTTCTAAAAAAGAGTTGATTTTAAATCGATGATATCTCCCTCATCCGAGCTCCGATTTGACCGATTTTTTTTTCCATTGGGGTAGATTTTCGTAAGGAATCCAAATATTCTATTTGTTTTCGAAAATTTTACACCAAAATCTTCAAATATTCTCTACAAACTTGCCACCCAAAAAATTCCTACTCTGATACCATGTAGAAAATCTAACCAACGAGATTTAATCTGATCTTGTAATCTACTAAAAAAAGATACTGAATCCTTCCTACAATTTACGGAAACAAAAAACGATCACACAATCACATATAATTAAGAGAAATAAATTATCAATCGCACAACAACATGATGTTTTTGGGGAAAGAAACTAATCAAAACCCCTCTATTTTTATTGTGTATTAAGTCAAGGAATCATGAAACAATACAATGCTTAATCTCTCATGATATTCTCCAACACTCTGTCAATTGTCTCCTGTTGATCTAGGCAAACTCAATCTAGTACTTAGCCAATTCTCATCCTTACTTCAGCCTGCCCTGCTCATGCAATTCCTAGGGAATTAACTCCTTATTAATTAGGAAAATTAGTCTTCCTTGATTGCGCAATCCATCTTGGCATCCCAATGACTTTAAAATTTCACATGGGAAATTTTCTCTGAATACAACTGAGATTTATGTTCCCTTTAACCTCTGTCTCAACTGGGTATTCCTCGAAACTGACATGCATGCAACTATTAATAGTGAATTATCAGTTATCTGATTGATCACTCATTGTGAATTAAATCTAATTTAATTCACTGGACCTCTCACTAGCTCATCACTCAGTTAGAACTAGTTAAAATGATTTTAACTCATTTAATTGAGTTAATTACACTTGCACCCCACTAATACATCAACTTCAACTAGACCCCAAAAATATTAGAATCCCTCTAGATGCCTCATATTAGACCCTCAACTTGAATTTCTTGAGCTAATTCGGTCATCATGACTTAATTAACTGACACAAGTTGTTATGAGATGAAATTAAAATTTATTGTCCAATTTATTTAAGGGAAAAATAAATTAGACGCCCCACATTCCTCACTCCTGGTGCATCAAAATTCCTCACCAGTGTGGGTGCATTTTTTTGTCCTTTCTGGTTTCCAATCTCACTGTTTCTTGTTGCAAATTTCAACATTTTGGAATTTGATACGGCCTTCACACAAAGACACCGTTGAAATCACATGCCCAGATTCTCATGAGAAACCTCTCTTAAGCTTGATCTTCTAGAAGAGAACCAACAATATGCCATCCTAATTCCTAGTGCAAACTGACCATTAAGGTATGCAACATTCTTCTGAACCCTCACATGATGATCTTGCTCTTGGAGGATGATCATGACCTCCCTTTAGCAACCCTTACTCGGCCCTCATACTCGACCTTGTTTAGGACTACATCTCTCTTCACCCCCTTGATGTGCCAGATAGTGGGAATACATGTTAAACATGCTAAGATGTGCCAAGTGATAAGGCATGCCAAGATGTGCAAGGGTGTGTCAATGCGTGTCAGGGATTGTCAAGACAACAAAAGGGAGAAAAAAGTTAAACTACAAGGAAATGAACACATAAGAGGGTTAATAATTCATCAATTTACCTTTTCTAAGAGGGGCATGCTAGGCACACCAACACTAGGCGGAAATAGGTGCCAAGTGAAAAGTCTTAGTGCATTCTAAGTGCCAAGTATTTCTTTGTTGCTTCTCACCTACTTTCCAACAATTGATCTTCACAAATAAATTTAATATTAAACCATGCTAAATCGTACCAAGGAATCTCAACGTATTCCATACATGCTAAGACTTTCCAAGTGCCAATATGTGTCAGGGACTAGTGTTATGCATGTGATGAAGTGGAAGGGAATGTTGAAGAGTGATAAGGTGTGCTAGAGAGTGATAATGCATGTTGATGAGTGATAAGGAGTACTACGAAAAAACATTGAGGGAGCACTAGGTAAAAATTCATGGAATTTAATGAATATGAGGAATGTGTACTGCCAGAGACTAGTGTTAATGGTCAGTGTTAGTTGTCATGCCAAGGAGGGAGTGACAAGGTATGCCAAGCATTGGTAAGGCATGTTAGGGAATATCAAGTCATGTTAAGAATTCCCAAAGTGTGCTTGGGAGTTCCAAGGTATGCTAATTATATCATGTGCCAATTAATAGTGCCAAGATATGCCAATACATGCTAGGTGCTAAGGATGTGGCACAGGGTGCCAGGGTATGTCAATATGTGTCAAGGCAAAAAAAGGAAGAACCAATAAGAGGGTTAATAAGTTAGGACTTCATCTTTTTGAAAAGGGGCATGCTAGGCACACTAATAATAGGTCCCAATACATGCCAAGTGGCATTGTGTTGCAAGTGCTAATGTATGTCAATGCATTCAACCAAGGTGTTCCAGGGCATGCTAGGGACTATATGCAGCATGCCAACACATGCTAGGAGAGTTCCATGATGTGCTAGAGCATGCCACCATGTGCTTGGGCGTCAGTGTCATCACAAGATGTTCTAGGTACAAATATGTTCCAAGACATGTGGGGTGCTAAGAAATCTTAGTGTGTGCCAAAGCACTAATTTAAGGTGTGCCCAGATTGTTGAGGATTGTTAGGTCTTTCTCATTAATAGAATTGTCAGAGCTCGATTATGTATTAAATAATATATTTCCTACACACAATAGTGGAACTTTATCTAAATGGAATTTGCTAGATAATTAACTTAATAGATATGAATCATGTGTTGACTCATAGGAAATCTCTATTCGACTAGTCATTACTTGAGGGAAATGATCATATACACTTATTACTTCTTAAAAAAATGATTGACCCTAACCACTATGGCCTTGGACATATTATAAAAAATGATCCACAATAATGGTATTAAATCATTATCTTTTGACAAAAAATATATTAACAGGCACATAGCATCATCAAAAACTCATTGGAATGATCAATGATGACAGACATTTTTTTATCGTCACCAAAAGTAACAAAAAGAGCATTGGTGGGGGTCATTAAAATTTCGTCACTAGAAGTGTCATGAAAGAGAGAATTAGTGATGGGCATTTAACAACCCTCACCAAAAGTGAAATGTCTTTGGTGACAGACCATAAAGGACCATCACTATATACACTTACAATGACGGTTTTAGTGATCAATGATGACGGACATTTTTTGAACGTCGCCAAAAGTAACAAAAAGAGCATTGGTGAGGGTCATTAAAATTTTGTCACTAGAAGTGTCACCAAAGAGAGAATTAGTGATGGGCCTTTAACGACCCTCACCAAAAGTGTCATTGAAAATTTCTTTGGTGACGGACCAGAAAGGACCATCACTATATACACTTACAGTGACGGTTTTTTAATGACTGTCACCATATGTGACATTGGTGATGGACCTTAAAGGTCTGTCACAAGCATGACGCTCACCAATGTGCTTTTTTCTTGTAGTGCATACACCGAGGCCCACTCTCGAAGCTTTATTGTACATACCATCGCAGGACTACTAGAACTGATAGAGAGAACCCACCTCTTGGATTTACCGTATATCCCACTATTCGCTGGCATGGATTCCTAGGCCCACTTAGGTACATAATACATGGCTTTACCACAACCCACGATCCACTTCATGGGTCACTAGGCTTGTGGCTTTACTGTAATCCATAGCCTGGTTCATAAATCACCAGTTCATGTGATTTTAGTTTCAAAGATCCACCTCACTCAGCTTTGAATCCATCCTGCAGTCCATATCAACCAAAACATGAGAACCCATCACCTCAAGGCTATCCGAAAATGGAAACGATACGCTAGAAATAAAGTCACACCTAGAAAAACCCATGCTGTGACAGAAAAGAACCACATGAAATACCATGCATTCCAAATCTAGCAAGGAAATCACACATGCAAATCGATACTTGCAAAGAATATTACTGTAGTTTATCGATCCTTATCTTTCGTGCTTGCTCCTTCCTTCCTGTTTCCTTATTTTATTTTCTTAATCCAATACCAAACTGCTCCAAGAAAACTCTAAGTGTCCAAGAGTGAGAGAGATAAAGAGAGAGAGAGAGTAATGAGAGATCCAAAACAAAACTAACAAAAGGTGAGGAAAATCTTTCCAACTGATCCTGTGAAGCCTTTTTATCAATGAGGCCTCTATTTTATTCATTTTCCATTATTTTCATAAAAATATGACAAACAATGCATGTTTCCTTTCCAAATCCTTTTCCATTTACTTTTCCAATTTCCTTTAGCCATAATAACTGAAATGACCACCCACTAGGGTTTTTTCCCACCATTCAACTTGGAATAAGTGTCCAATCAACTGTGGTTATTATTTTGCCTTTATTAACTTTTATTACATGGAAATTTCACCAGGGTTGTTACACACATTTCTTTTCATGCATCAGGTCTCAAAATGGCCCTCCTAAGGAATATTATAAAATAATAGTGGAAATAATAAAATAATATTATATTACATCATCAAATTTTATAGAGAAAAAATAAAAATTTACTCTTTCAACACATATTTTCCAACTTATATCCCTACATTTTTACTCAAATTTTGAGCGGGAGAACTCTTGGATGCATAATTTAATTCCTCTTCCAAGGAGTACTAATGTTTCATACTTTTGATGGACCCTACTACATAAAAAATGAGAAATACATGAAGAACATTATTTCAAACATTTTTTGCATTTATTTTTCATTTCTCATGTTGCAAGGTCCATCAAAAGTGTGCAACATGCATACTCCTTGGATGAGGAAGTAAATTATTCATCCAACAAATTCTCCCACTCCAAATTTAATAAAATCGTAGGTATATAAGTTGTAATTATGAGTTGAAAAATTAGTATTTTTTTTATTTTTTTATCCAAAAAAAGTGAATCATCCCCCATGGTTGACATAATCATCTTGAATCATATTAGTTCCTATAAAGTTTATTTTGGTTGTACATTTTCTTTAAGGCCCATTTTATATCTCAAAATTTCTCTAATGTTGTTAGGAAAAAATTTCCCATCACAAGCATAGATTGGTGCATTTTCATGGTACTTATCTAAACTAATAGTATAAGTCAATATGGATTCCCTATATAATGAGGAATTACCTCCTCCAAAAATAGGAATGGTGGTATAAGATAAATCTAATTGTAAATATCTGCCCAATTTCTCCCCCTAACTTCTAGAAAGAAGCATTCTAGAGTTTAGTAGCACATCGACCACCACTACGTCCACCACTATGCTCTTGATAGGGACATGGGCAAGGACGAATACTAGATATTTGATCATCCCAAGGCATTTAAATATTTGGGAGTTGAAAGAATATAAATATGTATACTTCAAGGTAATATATAACCCAAGATTTTCCATGATATCTTTGGGCATAATATTATGGGAAGCCATGGAATATAACATAAAATTATGCAAAATATAGTCATGGATATTTAGAATATTTTAAAAGGGTGGAACCCTATTGTCATCCTTCTCTAAATTCATTCCAACATTTTTTTTGGGGCTATCATCTCCAATGTTAATATATCTATAAATTCCATCTCCTGAGTCAAGGAATTAGTATTTTTCAAGGAGGATTTGATATCCTGTTTATAAGTAATAACATTAATTATTTCATTTAGGGGCATGTTAATGATCAACTTATTTAACTCATTTTGTAAATTAAGCTTAGACATAGGATGTGGATTGGAGTCCCGGGGGTCATATTCTTTAGCTATATTTTTAATTTTACTATTTTGGAGAGGATATTGGTTAGGTATCTCATTTCAGATCTCTCACTCCTTTTAGGGTCTTAAGTTGTACAATGTGTTAGAATTGTGCCTCCAAATGATCAATGAAATGATAGAGTTCGACAGTCCAAAAAGTTTTTTGGATATATTCATCAGGCTCCTGTGCGCAAAAATATAATGAGTCAAAAGTGTTTATATGAGGATATTCTTCCTCCTCGGGGTTCATAATTTGAATAACCACTTTTTCATCATAATCCTCGAGGAGGTTATCATTATTTTGTAATGGAGTCTAGAAAGGAAATTCTTCCTCTCTGCCTCCTCTGTAAGATATGAGGACTATTCAGGTGGTGTTAAGGAGGATGATTCATAAGAGGATACTTAGGATTTATGTTGGGTATATTTTTAACATTTGGAAATAATTTTTATAAACTAGAGGATTTTGAGGGATAGGGGGAGGTCTCGTGTTCCCTACTTCTACTCTATGGATTTTTTTAGTGAGAGATTTGATGAGCTTTAGCATCTCTTCGATCTTCTGTTCTTCTGAAGTTGAGGAATTTGGAATCTAAGGTGGAGATTCGATAGTTTCTTCTACCCTTTAGATTGATTATCTTTGATGCAATGTTTTCGAGTGGAAATTATGTTCCCCTCACATGAGCAATCCTTAGCTTGCACGTTGGCTACAGTGTAAGGTTCTCTTTCTCTTAACATGTAAGAAATATCATCATCAAGAGTAGTGGAGTATGTGACAATAGTCGTAGTATCATATGGGTGAACATCATCTGATAGTTTCCTATAAAATTTCATAAATATTGTATTAAAATAACACACTCACTCATCGGGTTTGATTTTTAGAGCTACAAATTTTATAAACCATAGTTGGTTACTCTTTTTAACTCCAAAATGGTTAAGAAACACTTCAACACTTTTTTCCATTGTATCGATGGTGTTTGGCCCAAGGATCCTAACCCACTACCTAGATTCTCCATCTAGAATATGAATGAAAAGCCTCATGCAGATATCATCTTATTCCACACTAAGGTTTTCAAAGTAATCCTAAAATTTGATCACATGCTCTTCGGTGGTTCATTACCCCTCATTGTCAAATTTAAGAAGGTTTTTATCATACTTTGAGGGATGTCATGTAATTTCCCCTGAAAGGTTATGGAGTGTTACATAGTGATTTTTCACCATGCTCATTTTCTCATCCTTGATCCTAAAATTCCCCGTGACCGATTCTGTGTAATCTTTCCAACATGAAGAAATATGTTAAGACATCCCTTGAAGATCGGAAGAAAACTATCTTGGAATATTATTGAAAAAACTTGGTCAAATTCCTAATTTCATGGGTTGGCACTTTTCCTGGTTCCATGCTCGCACTGATGTCATGTTCATAGTTTTATCTTAGCACTGTCAGTGCCCTTATTTCTTGGAAAACCATGTTGATCCCTTTCTAGGAGTGTTTCCCCAAATGGAGGAGAAGCTTCGACCTATAGAAGCTCCCAGGCAGTGAGTTGGTTGTTAAACAATGGTGATAGAGTTGAGTTCTCTGATTTTAGAGCTTTGATATCATCCATGTGGGTTTATCTCTTCAAAATTGGCCCTTCCTCCTACTTTGATCAGCTCCCAAACTCTTCTCCCTTCCTATAAACTCATATCCCTCATCCCAAAAATGTTAGAGCTTGGTTGGGCATTGTTAGGCTAGTCTGAACTCTCGTTCCCTTTACATCCCCGCATTATGATGACGCCTATGTGTTCAGGATAATGAATGCTTTAGAGCTTCAGTGAACAACTCATATTTTCACCAAAGGAGGCCTCCAACATCAAGGCATGGGTTATAAGCTCTCCTTTTATATTTATCAATAAAAAAATATGATGTTTTCTTTCTATATTTGTCTAATTGTTTATGAAAATATTCTGGTACTCATTGATATTATATATAGCTAATGTTTACGATTATTATGTATTAGATTATGTTTTTTGTTTCCTCTTGATCATCTACAGGTATTCATGTGCCATCAATAACAGGGAGCGAGCCTAAAATGATTGTGGACAAAGGTCATCATCAACAGATTTGAATGTAGCATTGGGAAAAAGTTACTTGTATCTCTTTTAATGTCACATTCTAATTGTTAGTTAAGATATCTTTGCACTAAAAAGTATCTCGTGTTGCTAGACCCACTCTAGGGCTAGATACATCACCTATGTCTATAGAGGGAATTCATCCTGACAATAGAACTAACGAATTAACTGGGGGGCTTAGCCTCTTAGCAAGACTGATATTGGATGAGTTTGACTGATTACTGAATTATAAGCTTTCTTAGGCCTCTGTTAGTTTGTGTAGGGTTTGATAGGAACTTCACTCTATTAGGTTTGGTGTTTGTGCGAAACTCTTTTTTTGTTTTCATTGTTTTCAGTGACCAATGCGCTTTCTGTTTACACAGTAGCACTGGAAACACTGTTCTATACAGTACATTCACGTTGATTTTCCTTTCAGCACTCTTCTGCATTTCACAGAAGTGGTGATCTCAGACCTAGGAAAAATTAGGGTTTCCCCTTGAGTTTGTATTATGTCTTGGCCCCTGAAGGATGTTTGTAGAATCTCAGTGAACTCCTCGTTGTGTGTTTGGCTTACTTTTTTTCTCTGAGCGAGTATTTTCATCTCTTTGATTTTTTTTTAAGTTGGGAGATTTTTCACCATTTCAAACACCTTTTTTCACATTGTTCCTAGCTTGATTCAAAGTGATTTTCATAGTTCATCACTGAATCCTTTATCTTAATTTTGATCTAGTGTCAAGCATAGGATCACAAATTTTTTGATTTACAAGTCTAGAAGAGTGTGTCCTTTGTCCAAATTCAGAAGAAATTGAAAGTGATTTTCATTTTAGTTTTGATTTGGATTGTCTTAATTGTTTTGAAAAAGAGGAGTGAAAATCATTTCATTCGTGAATTTTTTACAAAAATTTTGATTTTTGATCGATTGAAATAAACGTGAAAGGATTGTTATTGGATTTCTTCTTTCGTTCATTTGTTTTAATTTTCATTTCATTTCAAATTACTAAACAAAACAAAAAATTTGTACATATTAGTGGAAAAGAGAAGTATTTTCAAATTTTCAATAAGTTGCATTTGTTTGGGAAAAAGTGAATTCGATTAAAAAGAATTGAATTCATAGTTTTGAGCTAGTTTGGAGGGCTTTATTTTTATTGAATCAATTGCAGTTTTGCTTGTATCTCTTCCCTAAATATTTTAGGCTTCATCGAAATGGAAATTTTTTCTTTTTTGATTCAGTCTGCACTATAAGGATTCATGTGACATTGATTTTGAGCCAAAAATGAAACTTAACTCAAGATCAACATTAAAATTCGCTCAATTTACCTTAAGGAGAATTTTGAACTGACGAGAACATTTAATGGTCTAGGCTAGAGATGTGTTCTGGCATTGTAAAATGTAGGAGTTGTCATTAATGGTCTGCATTATAGCCCGGTGGTGATATCTCGTCCCACGCATGGAAGTATATTGATGTATGATAATTATATATGGGGCGCTCTCATTGAATGGTTACACATTAGAAAACACTACTATGGATTGGAATCCCACATATCTTCGTTTATATTTGGGGAGACACCACTAGGTTGTAAGCCTACCATAGGTAACCAAGTCAGCTTCCTTATAAACATGATACACCAAACACATCATTCGGGGATATCGGTTGTAGTACGTTAAGTCCTTGGTCATTTTTTGTATCATTTATCACCAAGGTGTATATTTTAGTTCACAAATAATTGGTAAACCTTTATTTCTAGAACACCCTTTTTATTTATTTTTTGTTTATTCGAAAAGTAACAGCCCATGAAAACATCTTACTCGTGCAGTTCTCGAGCCTCATTATTGCTTGGTAAATTGTGAATTTTTTACCTCTTCCTCCTTTTATAATGTTTTGAAAGGTCATCATGGTTGAATCGTCAAATTCACCTCATCCCTCCCATGACATATCTCAAGGTCATCCTCTTGAGGTCCCTCAGTTTCTAGTCGAGCCCCTTGAAGTGAAAGTTGTTGAATTCAGGATTTTCATCAGTGTTCAACCTATTTCATCTCGACCACCACCTGATGATTCTCCTTCAATGACATCGGAAGACTCTGAGCTGGAAAGTCCTGAACCATCTACACATTTCATGGTCTTTCTGAAAATCCACTCTTTTATATGATTGTGGTCTCACCTCAACATGTTTATAGCACTTTTGATTAACCCAAAATTCCCTTTCGCGCTTCTCCAGTAGCATCTTGATCTATTATCCATCGGTTATTTCCTGACGAAATGGCATCCAATGTTGATGATGTTACATTCGTGAGCGCTCCTCATGGAATTTTTCAAGAAACCACTGGCACCTACATCCCAGAAGCTGCTTCATCTATGTTTCCCTCTAAAAGTGATATTTATAGTTCTACACCTCACAATTCAGGTAGTGGGACTGAAATACCTTCCAGTCAATTTGCATCTAAGCTTCCACAAAATTATACCTCTTTGGGAAACCTTATTTCTAGAGCTTCCAGTGCTACACCTTTATTCCTGGATCTCGTTTAGTCAACGAGTATTCCTCCATCATCCAGCCCATTCATTTTGAAAGGCGTTGTCGCATCTCAAACTTTTGTTCAACCTATATTCACTACTGGTTAAATGTTTTTTTCGATCCGATATTGTATCCCCTACTCACCATCTAGGATTACTACAGTTCCACCATTGAGTTAAAAATCTACGATTTCTTCAATTCCCAGTAGGAAATCTAATCCTCTTTACGTAACTCCCCTTTTGGGTTGGGGGTAGCCAAATTCTGGACCTATTCCTGGGGCAGGACAACCTCACATCCATTATTCCAAGGATCAGCATACCCTTAAGCAACTGAACGTGTCGTATTCATATGTTTAGCAACCTAACATCCCTTATGATCAACAGTTGAACGTACAATATCAGTATCTTCCTGGACTAAACGCATCCCAACAGTATGTCCAGTAGCCCCAGCCTTTTGTGAATGTTGTTTTGAATAACCCTTAGCTTGTTTCTTACACCCAAGCTAGTCTGAATCTCCTTTTGGGTCAATATGGTCCTCTCCCTAATCAGCCTAGTACTCAATACTGAGCATTTCCTCAAGGTTAGTATTAGCAACCCTAATATGGGCCTTAGTCTGGTGCTAAATATCAACAGATTCCTCAGTACTAGCAGGCCCAATCAGGACCTTGGGCTAGACCATATGTTCAACAAGGACCTCACACTAGACCCTATGTTCAGCAGGGACCTCACCCTAGACCCTACATCCAGCAAGGTCTATAACCTCAAATCCTATAAGGGTCTTATCAACAACCCCAGAAAGGTCCCTATGTTCAAAAAAACTTGCAATAAGTTCCTTCCCAACAATGGGGGTGGTATAATTATCCGGGATAGAATCTTTCCTATTAGGGGGGAAATCCGTATCAGCTAGGTTAGAGCCCCCGACCCTTTTAGCCTCATCATCCACGTTTTCCATTCCTGGTTATGTTGGAATTTTTGTATGTGTAAAATATTTTGAATGACCCCATCTAACATCAGCTGCATTGGCCACCAATTCCAACTAAAATGTGATGTCCCTTTTTGGGAATTTGAGCAATATCACTAGTGAGGACGTTGTATTGGTTCACCAGTGAAAGAATAACACAGTCCAGGGCTTGGATCCTCAATAATATACTATATATGACTTAAATATAGAATGGAATCAGAAAGAAATAACTCTACCTATAATAAACATATCCTCAAAGCTCAAGTGTAGAAAAAGGCATCATAACGCTAGTACTTCATAAAATAGAAATGTCGGAAGCAGCAACAAAGTTATTATTTCATGTAAAATAAAAAATAGATGGAATATCATATATCTAGAGTTTTTATTCATTATAAGATCAGAAATGAGAGGATTAACCTCTTTTACAAGCACATTGGGACCACCCGGTAAAGAGTTCCGGCAAAATAACAACACAATGTATAGCACTGCAAGACAATAACATTGTACCTAGCTACTATGGATTAAGAAATATCTGATATGCTCAAAGAAGAGTGCACAATGCAGAAATAGGCTCAATACCCTCCTCAATAGAACTCTTGGAGTGGAAATCACTCCTTGTCCTCCTGAAGCAAGCTCAAATGAGTAGATCTAACCCCAGCTACTGCAGCTACTACAGAAATAACGCACTCAATGAGAGTGGCTACGCATTCCAGGTTAGAGGGTGGAATCTTTAAGATATCTGAAGAGAATGCAACTCAATACCTCCTCTTTGAATCTCCAATTACCTGTAATAACAATGGAACTAGAATTCCCGCATAAGAACTCTTGCACTAAATAGTGCTCCAACTCTGGCTAAATAGCTGAATATTGCAATCAGTCATAAGACTGAAAAAAGAAACATGAATGAATGAATTTCCTAGCTGCCATTCCTTCCTCTTTATTTTAAGAGAGATTCCCCATCCCGGGTCCCACACATTAGAGATGTAGCTTCTTCAAGAAGCTTCCCTCTTCAAAACTGTGCTGCCCTAGAGGTTTTCCCTCCCTTTTACAGTGTTGGTTGACTTGGTCAACTCTAATAGCTCCTTGCTTTTACTCCTTTTCATATTCAAGGGTATTTATTTTATCCTCCTACCTCAATCCCTTTTTAGACTGGGATGGATTTTATTGTGTCTTTCACTCCCTATTTAAAAAATGGAGTAATTATAATGTTCCAAGTAGCTATGGCTAATTGGGGACATTACATAAAATTTTAGGATATTTTCCAAAATTCGAAGGAAAATTTAGGGAAGACCCCCAAACCCATGTTATGACGTATCACTTGTGGTGCTCTTCTAATTCCTGGGTCGAATATTCTATCCGTCTTCATATTTTCCAGCGTACTTTGACTCGTAGTGTGGCCAAGTGGTATATTGAACTCCCTCGAGGAATTTTATTCAATTTTAATTCCTTGGCTATGGCTTTCCTTACTCACTTCCAGTTACCTTTCTGGTATGAAACCGACACCCACCTTCTCACTTTGTTGAAGTAGTCAAATACTACCAATATTTTGGATCAAATTTACGAATGGTGATGTCATCATCACCTCATAAAATTCGAGATCCCTGATCAGGTGTTGACTAAATGGCTTATGAAATCATTCATTCCTGGGATTTCTAAATATCTTTCCATGGGTGGCTGTATCATGGAAGAGGAAGCCATAGCCAAAGCTCAATACCTTGATTTGTTTTATTCCAAATATATGACTCTATATGAGTCATTTCCTGATGTGTTGTGACTTTCAACTCATATGGCATAATCTCAGTCTCCTGTTATGCCTCTCGTGGATGGTATTATAGGGAAAGTGGATCATACTGATAGTAGTGCGCCTAAAAATTCTTCGAAGTCTAAATCCACTACTATTTTTTCACCCTCCACTCCTTCCAGGAACAAGAATAATCCTGGAAAAAACTTATAGGTAAATTCTATTCAATCTACCGCAGTAGATAAATCCTTGAAAGGTAAGAAAAAGGGTAAAGGAAATTCCAAATCTGAAAACCCTAAACAGGGTTCAAAGAAATCGTCTTCTGACAATTCTTCAACACATAAGCTGAAATATCCTTGTTTGATATGTGATGATGACCATTATATGAAATATTGTCCTCATCATGATAAATTTTCTTGTATTATAAAGGGCACACCTGAGACTCCGACTGTTTTGAAAGAACCTTTCCCTTCTCAATAGACGTAAATGGTAGATCAATCTCAATCATCTAGAAACTCTCAGGTCTTCATGGCTGGAACAGAACCTATCATCATTACTATGAGATTGAAAGACTACCCCATTCCATCCAAGGATCCTTTGGAATCGAAATTTAAATATCACCCTTCATCTTCCATGCCCCCTACCTACGGTCCTCTTTAGATTGAGAGACCTAGTAGTGACTCCATCATTTGACCACCCCGAAATTTTTTTGTTAGTAAATCATCCTATAATCCTAATGCGAGAGCTGCACAACACTAAAATATTGTAGAGGATATAGCTCAAGCGCCTTCAGTGATCTCATATTTGGAGATCCTTGAGTTGTGCACATCACAACGGAAGGCACTACTCTCTGCTATTGGATGGATTGATCTCGTAGATTCTAATATTTTTACTTTTGATCTCTAGAATTTCCTTCCTTGCCTCCCATATAAGGTGGCTTTTCTGATTCAAGTTACCATCATGGGAAATAATATTCATTGGACTGTCATTAATGAAGGTGCTTTGACCTGCATCATGTCTGTCACATGCTGGAAAGCCATCAACTCTCCACCATTGAGTTAGTCCCCAAATACCTTGGAATATTTCGATGGTAGAGTTTCTCGGTCGTACGATATTCTCAAAGTATTGTCCATCCTGTGGGATGAGAAAATGGTGACCATGGAAGTTGAAGTTTTAGATGCCAACCTAAACTATAATCTCCTTCTTGGACGCAGTTGGATGAATGCTATGGTTTGCATGGTCTCCACCTTTTTTTCGTGTGTTATGTTTCCCTCATCAAGGAAAGATTATGATTGTTGATGAGTTAGCTTTCTTCTCCTATGATTCTTCAATAGGAAAAATTCTATATGTTGGGAAGAGACTTACCCCCTATGAGAACATTGGGTCGGGTCTATTCAAAGACTCATCCCTTATGGGAATTTCCACTGCCACCTCCAAATGTCACCTCCATCAATATTATTTCATCTAGTCACGATACATGGATTGTTCACAATCTTGACTAGATCGAGAGTTTTGGTGACATTATGCCTCTCAGCTTGTTTGAGAAAATGTATCAAAGTATTCTCACAACTTTTGAGGTTACATTTGGAATCAACGCTCATTTCGTTTCCTCTCTGGACACTTATGGGAATTCTCCCTGGTTTGGTTCTTGGGAATCTGATGATCCCTTGAATGAGATTTTCCCAATAGGAGAAATTATCATGGAGGTAATGTATCTTGAATAAAATCAATGGAATAATGGAAATCATCTTTCCTCATTTCTCCCAATCCCATATGACATCTCCGGCTGCTTAGAATCCCATGCTTCATTTGTACCAAATAACCCATTTTAGAATCCAACCTTGATTCACAAAGTGTTTTCTGAAGGGAACATGGGAAATATTACTCCAACCATTCTGATCGACATCTTTGTAAAACTAGGGATTGTCGAGAATGTTCATATTGGTGCATCTTGTTGTCCTGATGAGATCAAGATTGATACTGAGATTTTTCAGGAATTTCGTGATGTCTTCATGTGGTCATACAAAGAGATGCCTCACATTTATCTGAGTATTGTTTTTCATGAAACTCCTACCTATAGGAATTCGAAGCCCATTCTTCAATGACTTCATTCTGTGTACTCGATAAAGGTTGCTTCCATAAAGGGTGAATTTGAAAAACTTCTCAAATATGGTTTTATTTATCCTATACCATTGACAGATTTGGTCTTGAATATTTCTCCTGTTAATAAGAAACAAGGGACCATTCAAGTTTTCATTGATTACTGTGATATCATTCAAGCCTGTCAATTACCACACTCCTTTTATTGACCATATCATTGATGAATGTGCCAGGAGTGAAATGTTTTCCTTTATGGACGATTTCTTCAGCGATAACTAGATTAACATTTCTCTAGTTGATCATCACAAAACCACGTTTATCTGTCCATGGGGGACATTTTGTTATAAAAATATTCCTTTTGGTTTGAAAAATCTCGGGGCCACCTTCCAGCGAGCTATGTCATATGCTTCTTAGGACATCAAGCACATAGTTCAGTCATATCTTGACAACCTTCTTGCTCATTACGTGAAAAATTCAGATCACTCGGAACACCTTAGAGCTATCTTCCTTCATTTTTGATGCTATAATATTAGTTTGAATCCTCATAAGTGTGTCTTTTGTGTTAAATTCGGTCAGCACTTAGGTTTCATGGTGTCCAAAGAAGGCATCCGCATCGATCCTCTTAAAGTAGAGGCAATCATAAATTTTCCTCCTCCCTCTTGTGTTCATCAACTCTAGATTTTGCAGGGGAAATATAATTTCCTCCGTTGTTTCATATTGACTTATGTTGAGCTTGAAAAAGTCTTTACTCGCTTACTGAAAAAGGGAATCCCATTATTATGGGACAAAATTTCTCAAATCTCTTTCGATGCATTGAAACGAACCCTCATCATTGCTTTGCTATTGCATCCTCTCAATTACTGCCTTTATTTTTCCGTCGCCGATAGCACTATTGGTATATTGCTAGTTCAAGACAATGTCGATGGTCAAGAGCATGTAGTGTACTACTTGAGCCACAACCTCTTAGATATTGAGACCCATTACACTCATGTAGAGAAACTCATGTTGGTTGTTATCCATGTTGTTCAATTTTTTCGTCACTACATTCTTCTGCGCAAAAATTTGGTGATTTATAATTGCAACCCCATGACTTACATTCTCACGCATCATTTTCTTGGGGGAAAGTATTCGAAATGGACTATCATATACCAAGAGTTCGACTTCGAATTCATTGTTGAAAGTCTAGGAAATCCCTCGTCTTTTCTGATTTGATTTTTGATCTTCCCACCATGGATGATCCCACTCCTCTTGATGAGTCCTTTCCTGATGAGACTCCTTTCTCATTAGTACTCTTGACTCATGGTATGGAGAGATTATTGTCTATCTCCACACCCAAACGTTTTGGCCAGAACTATCACACTCCAAGTGAGGACAGATTCGCTACCAGTACCAACCTTACCGTATCATTGGAGACACCCTATATCGCACTGATATTGACTCTATCCTCCATCGATGTTTGACTCTTAAGGAAGATAAGAAATCTCTCAATGACTACCACTCTAGGGCTTGTGGTGCTCACATGTCCAGAGATTCTACCGCCCAAAAGATCCTTCACGTAGGGTATTTTTGGTCGTCTATTTTTGAAATACTGCATTGTTGCAGTACGAAAATTCCATGACTTCCAGATCTACTCTTCGAAAGAGTGCGCCCCACCCTCACCCTTGCACCGAGTTGTGACCGTCGGAGCTTTTGTGAAATAGGGGATAGATTTCATGACCTGTAACCCTCGCTCGGCAAAGAGGCATGGTTATATCATTGTTACCGTCGATTATTACACTAAATGGGCCGAAGTGATGCCTACATACAATAATGAAGGTCTAATTGCGACACAATTCCTGTTCAATGATGTCATAACTCAATTTGGTGTCCCGAAATCGATTTTCACTAATTATGGCTCTCATTTTCACAATCATATGATAACAGAGCTCGTTTCTTAGTTGGGGTTATGTCACAATAGCTCCATCCCTTATTATCTGCAGGCCAATGGTCGGGTTGAGGTTGTCATCAAAGTCTTGGTGACTATGCTTTAGCATACAATTGGGAAGAAAAAATGAGATTGGAATCTCATGATCTTCTCAGAACTGTGGGTGTGGAGAACCTCTACTAAGACTGCCACTAGATGCACACCATTCCAATTGGTGTATGGTCTAGAGGCCACACTCTATATCGAGTGTGAGATTCCTTCTCTGAAGCTAGGTGTCGAACTACTTCTTAGTACTTCAAAAAAAGAGGAACATTTTTTGTACCATGAGTGTCTCGATGAGACCCGTAGGCTTGCTTCTTTAGTTATTGAGGCACAGAAAAGATGAGTTAAAGTTCAATATGAAAAATCCATCAACCCTCACATTTTCTCCGAAGGTGACTTGGTCCTACTTTATGACCATGACCATGATAAATTAGAAGTAGCGAAACTTGAGCCAATGTGGCACAAGCCCTATATGATTCAAGGATTTTTGGAATGAGGAGCCTGTGATCTAACATATTACCAAGGAAATCCATTGGCTAAGCCCCAAAATGGATTGTATCTCAAAAAATATTAATCTTAATCATAAGTGTGATACTTTGTACATTAAGTGTGATTTTTTTACTTGTAGATGTGTTTCCACTTCTCGCCTTGTGTTCCACTTGGTTTGCAAATGTCTTCAAATCATTACGTCATTTTTTCCAATGGCACTTGTCATAGCAGATGAAACCTGTCTTCCGCAACATGGGCAATCTTTTCCCGTGATCACGAGTTGATTAATTTATAAAGTATTTGTTTGGGTTAAACAACAAAAAATATTATCGAATATAGTGTGATGATTGAGATATTATCGGATGCCATTGATCTCGACATTAGAGATTTGGTTGTTAAGTTATAATCACAAATCGTTGTTAAATCTCTAATTTTGAGATAGTGCGAAATCCTCAAATTTTTCATACGTATTTGCATGTTTGATTATTGGAAATGCATTTTGATTTTATCACATATCAAAATATTCCAAGATGTTTAAAAAAATTAACATATACATTATTAAATCATGTATTAGATAGACATTTGCGCAATATGTAAAAAACCAAGACATCATTATGATACAAAAGTAGCCGTAGAAACATGCATATATATATATATATATATATATATATATATATATATATATATATATATATATATATATATATATATATATATATATATGAGTTCTTTCAAGTTTGTTACATCCCAAATATCAAAAATTATGTGTTCTATTACAAAAATGGCTCTTTGAGCCTACACCAGTACAAAAATGAAACAATAGGGTTGTTCTCCACCCACCTGGTGCTCATGGTAGCAGGTGACTGCTCGAATCACTCGCCAAAGTAATTGACATAGTCTACCCAGAACCCCGACCATATCCCTTTGGAGGCACAGAGGAATCTCATCGAAGGTAGTATACTCTCGGATGCCTCTTGTAAGGCCAACCAGGTTCCACTCTAACTCGGGTAGTGTATCTGCTCACTCCTCATAAGAAGCAACCTCTACCGAATGGGCTACCCTCTACACAATTGGTGACATACCGAGCGGTCTTTGAGGACACATATCTACAAAAACATCATAAGTTTACGTTTCATAATACATGACAAAAAAATTAAAAAGTAAAAAATGTTAAGAAAATTTTACCTACATCAGTCCATTGTGTGCCTAGTGGAATGGGAAGATCCATATTTCCTTTGAATTTGATGTCAGCATATGCATATTCCTCAAATACAATGAGTTGACGACACATCCAAATGAAAAAGGTTGTCGGGAAATGCATCTGTTAGCCCCCACCCTGTCGGGCATGATATCGCGCCATCTCATTAGCTCAGCTTCCTTGGGGTTAGATCATGGATCTCTAACCATTGATACTAAAACAATGGTATTCTCTCTAAAAATAAGGTCACTAGGATGGACCCATACCCTTTCAGCCCTGTCTTGCACTTGGTCAAATGGATCTTCATATTGGCGAGTAACCCCTTGTACTAGTTAAACATCATTGGGGCCAAATAGTCCACCGCGTATTGTAACTGAGATTTCGTTGCCTCGTGCAACACCTAGGCTCCTGCCACTCTAGTCATGCGGTGAAGAATTGTGTGCAAGGGAAGAACTTTGATAGATGAAATATATACCTTCCCGCTCTCAGTTTTTTTGATCCCCAAGATAGTGTCTCTAGATGAGCATGTTGGTATTATCACCCCTTGCGCAAGCTCCAGAGAGTTGGATCCTCTCCCCTCTCCTTGGTAAACAAGTAATGAAATAGATGTTCATCACATCTAATTCCAAGTCTTCGTCTTGTTAGCCACCTATAAAATTTTTCATATCAAATGGTGGCTAAATCATTTTTGAAGCCTTCAAGAAACAAGTTTTATTGCTAAAATTGTCAAATTCTTGAAGTCTTATGAAGACATCATACCTTTTGATTAATCTTCACTGCAGTTCCCCTTTTAAACTCGGAAATTCTGTTGTTTTCCATGAAGAAAAGACTGCTGCAAAACTCCATTTTTCCCCTCCCTCCACTCAAAAATAACCTTCATTTTATTCCCTTTTTCCCTCATGAAATTCCTATGTTTTTCATTATTTCCCCTTTCCCCTTCATAAAAATCCTTTTACAAGGTTTAAAACTCATTTTTAAATTTTGTCGAAACCCCCAAATCCATCAAAAAACATTGAAAATTTCATAAAAAATAAGATTTTTGACTATAGGCTTAAGCCCCTTTGGGCTAAGTCCTAAACCACTTCCCCACATATGCCCATGCCCTAGAACCAGGTGCTAACCCAGTCGGGTGCTTATCGCATCGAAAATAATTGCTGCTCGCAAGTCATTTTATCATATTAAAACCTCTGATCCGATTAGCCTCTGTTTATAAGCCCTCAGCCTTTTTTCGCTTCATATAACCCAAGAGCCTGCCATCGGGCACTTAAGTTTTTATATAAACCCTGTCCAATCACTTTTTCCCTTTGTAACTTCATAAAAGCCCTTTTTCCTAAGTTTTGTCTAAACCTGCCGGTGAAATGATTTTAAAATAAAAAGACCGTCGATCTTACAAAACCAATCGACGGTCAATAGGATCTCGCATTGGAGATTTACAAATTGGTAGATTGAAAAGGCCACTCCATCATTCCGATTGCGATTGGCCCTTTATATGTATAGACCCTGGTCCCTTTACCATTTTCATATAACCAGACAGGCCCCACAATCTGGCACCTAACCTTATGTATGAATCCTTCCCCAAAGAAAAAATCCTTTGTATTTGATAAAAATTTCGGTTTTCATATGTATATAAAGGGTTTCCTCCAGTTTGTGTTTAAAACGAATCCCGACCGTTGATCATTGAACCAAACAACAATCAATATTATCTCGCACCAGAGGTTTTCATTCGGCGCACTTATTATTTTAAATTGCAAACTTCGATTTGCGATCTCCCGATCAATTATTAGCCATTGATCTCATCCCCACCTTCCCAGATATGACAGTTTCCATTGCCCCCGCTCAAAGCCCTTTTTCTCCACCTTCCAAACTCCCGATTCATTTCCCACCATCTATTTGATCAGAAGATCAACGATCCAAAGCCAATCACATCGACGCCATTCAGTTTCCCCGCCCCACTGGTCACAAAGCCCCAATTACATCTGGGTTGTCCACGTGTCAAGATAGAATGGTCCAGATCTTTCCTCACCACTTTGGTTAAAAATCATATACCTCGTTGTGTAATTTTTTTGGCCAAATCTCAGTCGTTGATCTCTACATATAAATGGCTCATATTAACCCTTTCTCTACTTTGTATATTGTTCCATTTAAACCTAGATTTAATCTCAACCATCCAATCCTTGATCCAATGGCTCAGATTGAAACTGCCCCACCTCCTTCCGCCCACACATTTATTCAATATTGCACTCACTCCCCACCATCTAATATGATAACCTAGATCTAACAGTAGACACTCCATATCTTATTGATTTTAGATCGAATGATAATTCTTCAAGAGCTACGCGATATAGGCGGTTTCAGAGTGCCACGAGTCGACTGATAATGCATATCATGTCTAAAAATATAAAACCACTTCCCTACCCTTATACTACACGATATTGCTAGTTTTCCCCTCCGAAACCATTTTCCCTTGTTTCCATTGCGTTTTATCGCGTTCCTCCTTGACCGTTGATATCTGTAGATCAACGGTCCTAGATCATTTTCGCATTGTTTCATCGCCCTCTGCCTTTCACCAAGGGGCTTCTTAGACCAATCAAAACCATTTTTCTTAGGGTCCAATCTGATCCAATGGCCCATGATCATCCAGAAACCCTGAAATTTCCTCAATGCATATTTCTTCCGCTAAAGGATTTTTCACTATTTTCCATTGCTTTTCTTCCATTTTCAACTATGAAATAAAAATGTGACTCCGTCACATTTTATTATTACATTTTCTCTCGACCATTGATCTCTGCAAGATCAACGGCCCTAACTTACAAATCTCCAACATTTACTCCCACCGCTCTCCTTTTGACCCCTGCGAACAAATCTCCACCGTTGGATGTTGTCATCCAATGACCATGCTCCTAACTGCAACCTCTGAAGCAGTTTTACCCAATATGTAGGATTTTATTAACTTTCATTCTATTGTGTAGGTTTCAAAGGTTTTTTCCATTAATTAAAGGAAAACCAAAGGCTGGTGATGATGATCCCCCCACGCCATTGTTCATAAAAGAAAATCGTCTACAGGGTTTGACGCCACGTTTCATCAGTGTTTCATGAGCATTGATGCCATATGAACCCTTCGTACACCTGCACATCAACAAGACACTGTACAATTTAATCTAATAATGAGTATCAGTGTGAAAAGACCTAACCATAACAGAACTGAAGATTGAAGATTTTTTACACAGTTGGGTGGATTACGGTTAAGATTGACAATCAAAAGCTTAATCCACTAAATTAAACACAGTTAAAATGCATAAAGAAAAAATAGGCCGAATTAATCTTGATACACAGAATCAAAGAAAAATTAACAGTGTTTAATGAAAAATCAAAAATATCTATAAGACCGAGAAGCCTCCACTACCACATAAGAGGCTAATTGATTCCTCTCAACTACCTAATGCCACTTGCAGCCTCAAAGCATTCAAAAGGGGGTCGATTAATGACCAGAACAGAGGATATTTTCCTCAATACAGCCGAACAGTTATTCCAAGCCAAACAGAGTTATTGCAAAAGATGACACTGAGCCTAAAAGTCAACAAAAACTCCTCTTCGAGCTTAATTCTTAATGTAAAACAATTAATACAGAGAAATATCTGTAAACTTCTCTGTTGAGCCCCTCAAAGGCCGAGAAACATTAAATCTATATTAATTGAACCTTGGAGATCATTTATCCCATCCCACCTCATATCTTCTATAAATACTTCTGTAGAAGATGAAACAATGTTGGTTGCAGAACTTTGAAATATACTTGTGCTCAAATTTTCTATGTGTAAATAGTGTTCAAAGGCTCTTGAAACTCTGTTTGTGATTGAATAGTTAGACTGAGAAGTGAAGATAATTTTTGAACTGAAACATTGGACCTGAAGATTGTAACTCGTTTGACATCAATAACAAGTTGTTTCTTGGGATCCTGGTCTATATCACTGGTGAAGTGCTCCTTTTTGTGTAATTGTTTTCCTTTTGTGTATGCCATATTGTTTGTTTATTCTCTGATAAAGAACAACAAGAATAGAGTTAGGACTTACTGTTTGCAGTACCCTTCTCTGATTGATAAGCTTCATCTCAATGTTTTCCTCTAAATTGTTTATTTAAGAATGATTCAATACAATTGAGCAGTTAGGAATGCTAGCATTCCCTCTTCCTACTATTTACTTTAAAAAGTATTCTTGAATGTTATTTTCATTATTTTCTTATTAAAGTTATACTAGAAAAGTGATGGTGTGCCCTATTTTCTAGCTTCTTTCTCCAAAGGTAGATTCTGAAAGTTTCCCTAAGTGTATGCTGAAAGCAAACTAGATTTAAAAGTATCTTATATGATCTTAAGTTGCATTTTGTTTCTCTTATTTCTTTTCATCCCTTTTTAAATTAATTATGTGGATTACTAGATTGTTTGTCTCTTGAGTTATCTTTAATACGAGCTTGTCCAAAGAGGTTTACGGTGAGCCTTGCCCTTTGGTTGGTTTTAAACAATTGATTGAAAGGATTTTCTTGTTTGGACATACTATAAATCCTTGTTGAAATTATTATTTGTTTCCACCCCTCAAACACTTTTATTGTTTCCATTCCATCATTTTAATATCAATGATCTTGTGATATAGATGGCTTTCCCCTTGGACCACTCTTGAATTTGTTGCTCAATTAAAGCCCGTTTATGACTCCATAGCCCAATGGACTATAAACCAGTGTTATATCTATCTAATCAGCCAAAACGTTTTCTTATTCCTTGCAACTTCACACATTTGAAACTCTTTCCATTTTATGAATTTCCACTTAACTAATAATCATGCTCAACCATCCAAAACAAAAAAAAAACCCTCATTCTTAATAACTCGCCTAATATCATACCCAAAAGCCTTAAAGATAAATCAATATTTGCACTTATTGGAGAGATCCCTCTCTGGATTCAGGAGGGGTAGATCTTAGAATCCCAAAGTTGTTCAAGTGTTCTCTCTGCAGTTTGAATTTGCCAATCTTACAAATTACAGGGAGCTAACATTTCTGGTGACTTTGCTGGGGAGTGAGTCAATATTCATTCCAAAAAAACCCTTGAGTACAAGTAGCCTTCTTCAAGCACTACCAATCAAATGGTAATCATGATAAAACTTGTTTGAATTAGTGACAAACTAAGGAAACCTTAGGATTCTCATAAGCCCTTATAAAACCTTGAAGGATCAACTAACTTAGCTATAAGAGTAAATTGTCTTTGTCTCATAACCATAGCTATGTTTTGAAACAAATTTAGGATACTCTTAGGACCCATAGGACTGAAAATAACTCAGAAAAGCCAAAAATATTTCAAATTGGTATTTAATAAACATGGTGGTGGACCATAAAACCTTTTACCTCCAAAAGAGCTAAAAACTTCCACTTGGCGACTCCACAATCCTAAACAGACCTTAAGACTCCACTGGGAAGACCCATAATCATCATAACATCATAAAAACTCAGTTAGAGGACTTTAGGATTAAAGTTTTTGTAAAATAGATTAGTTAACCTCTTAAAGACTGTCATATCTGGTTAAACTTTTCTTTTTTAAGTTGGGTCTGAAAAACACAGCATAGTGGCTCCTAGAAGGATTCATACTAGATCCTATCCTGACCCAAACCCCCCTGAGATATTTTATAACCCTGAAAGTATTCTTAGGAAGTCTCCTAAGATTAAATGTTCAACTGTTTTCATATCACCCTTGAGAGCTAATTCAGTTCCTGAAAACCTTGCTGCTCTACGACAATCACAAGTTGACTTAAGGAATCCATTTAGAACTAGGTCACTTGATGATATAGATCAACTAGATTCAGAGTCTTCACTTTCATCCCCAGAACAAAGTGAACATCCTGGTATTAGAGAAACAACACCACCTGATTTACATTTCCTTTTAAATTTAGGTGTCTCTCATCTAAGATCAACTCAGCAATCGATTCCTGGTCCATCCACATCTGTTCATCCTACATCCATTATTCAAACCACTCCACTACAACCCACTTTCCCTCTTATTAATCCACCTCTTGTAAATACACCCCCACCACATATCATGGCAGCATGGTATGCTCCCTTAGTCCTTCCTGTGCCCTTAGTCAATCTTCCACAAGACTATCAGTCCAAAATACCATTGTATGATGCTAGTAATGCTACTACTGCATCACAACATGTGGATAAGATGAATGACTACTTTGACAAAAATGAAATTGATGATGAAACTGTCAAAGTTAGATTATTTGCTCAGAGTTTGGGGGGAGAAGTAAGAAAATGGTTCAAAGGCTTAGCCCCCCCAGAGTATCAATGATCTCCAAGCCTTCCATAATACATTCTTAAACAAATGGGAAGTTAGAAAAAACCCTCTCCAAATACTTTATGATTATAAGAACCTCCACAGAAACATTGGGGAAAGTGTACAAGCTTACTGCAATAGATTTAGTAGTGTGTATAATGCCCTTCCCCCAGATTTAAAACCTCCACAAGGCTCTGCTTTCAACAAGTTTCCTGAAGTATTTGACCTTGAAATGGCATATCAGCTGAGAAAAAGAGATCCTTTAACCCTTTAGGATATGCAAAAATGAGCTCTTGTTGTGGAAGTTAATTTAATGGAGAAAAGAGCAAGAATGAAAAATGAGAAGAGAGTGTCCTTTAGAGAGGAATCCACACCTTCCACATCCAGCTCTAAGATGGAAAGAATGATGGAGGAGATGATGAAGAAAATGAGCATTCTTGAGAGAGCACAAGCAAGTCAAAACCAAACTACTCCTAAAAACAGAAACCATAACCAAAATCAGAATTTAGGGAGAAACCAACCTCAAAATAGACTAAGGGAGGATGATCAACAAATCACTTCTCCTTTTCATCAAAACTATGTAAGCGAGGTTGAAGAAATAGATGAGAAAATAGAGGAAGATGATATCGACATGCTGGGAGTAGATAATGATTACTTTGAGGTTCATTATGATAGAAAACAAGGTCTATACACACCTTATGATGACAAAAGAGATGAGGATGAAAGCTATGATCAAGACATGGAGAATTCCATCATAGAGTCTCAAAAATATTATGACCTTCGAAGTAAAACCAATAAAGAAACTCCCAAAACCAAAACCTCTGAAAAATATTCACAAAACAAGACTCTAAATAAACCCAAAATTGTAAAACAAAATGACAAAATAGTGGCTGGAAATTCTGATAAAGGTAAAGACAAAGGCACTCAAAATAATACAAAACAAAGTGCAGAACTTAGTAGTACTAATACCTCAGTTGGTACTCCTGTGAAAACAATTTTGTCAAATGTAAATAGAACAAATTACCAAACAGATTTTTCTAACAGAGTGGCAGTTAATAAGGCTAAGACAACCACTTCAAAGAATCAAATTCCTTTTAGTTTGGAGAAGGAAATTTCTAGAATTAAAATATTTGTTCCCCTTACTAAGTTAGCTGCCCAGAATGTATATAGATATCAAATTTTGAAGGCTTTTAACATAGAAGAGAATAATGACACTGTCAATCTTAACGATGACTAGCCAGAGCTCATATTTGGTCCTAATATTGAAGGTAGATATCAAGAGAGACATGTCCCTCCTTTTTATGTTATTTTAAATGTTCATGACAAAATTTTGCACAATGTTATGCATGATTCAGGGGCCTCTCACAATTTAATGCCCAAAGCTGTAATGGAGAGCCTAGGTCTTGAAATCACCAGACCTTATAAATACCTGTATAAATTTTCTGAATAATGATTAATTATCCACCGAGACTATCCTGATCACATACAATTCGAATTTATATGCAACACATAATCTCTTCCACTCAGATCATCAAACATGCGGAAATAAAATCAAGCGATAACACATCAAATCATCATACACATTAACACGGTATGTATGGGGAAAGCTTATAGCTGAAAACCCCGTAGCTATTGTGTATATTATAATGGAGAAATCAAGTAACAAACTCAGTACAATACTCCTCACAAGTACTCAGTACTATCTCATGAAGTTACACACAATCTAGCTCAGTTTTGAACAGGTTACTGGTTCCAAACTCACCGCCAATTGCCTTGCCTCTATTGCGCAATCCAGGCCTGTCTATATAGAGATCCAAGGTTCGAATATCCTTGGCTTGACAGCGCAATCATCATGGGAAATTCCTCCAAGTGTGGTGCAAATCTCATGCACAACTGATGTCGCCACTGATAGCTAACTCCACCCTTTTATCTACCTCTTTCACTAGTCTCCACTGAACTGATCATGCACTGTAGTGAACTGATGTGTTCTTGAGTTGAATAATGAGTTACTAATTAATGAATTAAATAATATTTAATTCACTCCACTCATAACTAATTGATTAGCTAGTTAAACTAATCTCAGCTAGTTCAACTAAAATAAACAGAACACAACTCCACTAGCTGTCTCATTAACTCCACCAAACTTCTGCCACTGAAGTCCTAACTGAAGTCAACCATGCATGATGCCATAAAACCCTTGGGAATAGCGTAATTCCTCTGTCAGATGCATGAGCCACTTCTGTAGCTCGAACTGAAGTGCTCCAAGAGAGTAAATTGTTGTTTAGAGTCCAAATATTATTAAGGGTAAATAATATTTGACTTCCCTATTTTTAGGAGAGGCAGTCTAAAAATAGTCTTCGACCTCTTCGACCTAAAAAATAGAGTCCCATATATTTTTACCAAAATGACCAATTCTCCAAGAATCTCAAACTGGAATCCCCAAACCATGCTCCATATGTCTAAAAATAGACATAGTCTAAAAATAGACTTTGCGCCAGAATTTGCCTGCGGGCCCACTTAGTGAAGGCGACTTCATTTCACTAAGCTCCATCATCTTGATGCATTCTCAACACTCCCTCTCGGCAAGATATGGATTATCTGCAACCCCTATCCTGCCTCTGTGGAATTCGAACTTGCTCCTGGTGAGCGCCTTCGTCAAGATGTCGCCATCCTGATCCTCCGTGGGAACATATGAAAGCATCATGATCCTCCGCTGAACACAATCTCTGATGTGATGGTACCTGATGTCGATATGTTTGGACCTATCATGAAATACTGGATTAGCCGAGAGCTTGATGCAGCTCTGGTTATCACGGTAGATCATTGTAGGCTCCAAATGCAACCTGAACAAACCTGCGAGGATCTTCCTCATCCAAATAGCCTCGCATGCAGCCAAACTTGCTGCCATGTACTCGGCCTCTGTTGAACTGAGTGCCACGGATCTCTGCTTCCTGCTGTACCAGGAAACTGCTGTCGACCCAATGCTGAAAACTCCTCCAGAAGTGCTCTTCCGGTCCGTTGGACTCCCTGCCCAATCTGCATCAGTGAAGCCAGAAAGCTTCACTCCATCCTCCTGTCTATACCATAGACCATATCCCGATGTGCCTCTAATATAGCGTAATACATGCTTTCCTGCCTCCCAAAAGAGCTTGGTAGGCTTAACCATAGCTTGCGAAAGCTGGTTAACTGCATAGCATATATCGGGTCTTGTATTGACCAGATACATAAGCGACCCCACCAACTGTCGATAGACAGTGGCATCCACTACCTCCGCTGAAGTAGCATCCTCCTTCCTCCAACCACCCGGAAGAGGAGTGTCAACAGGCTTGCAGCCTTGCATGTTGAACCTCTCCAGAATCTCCCGGGCATACTTGCCCTGAGAAACAAACAGTCCTCCGCTGCGCTGCCTAATCTCCAATCCCAGGAAATAATGAAGGATGCCCAAGTCCTTCATCTCAAACTCTCATGCAAGATCCTCCTTGCATGAAAGTATCAACTGCTCATCGCCAGTCAAAATCAGATCATCTACATACAGTACGATGATCAACAGCTTCCCCTCCCTCCACCACAATCTGGTACAGGTTAGGATCCGCCTCACTCTTGGAGAATCCAAGCCCGGTGAAGTAGCTGTCTATCCGAGTGTACCAAGCACGAGGTGCTTGCTTCAGCCCGTACAATGCTCTCTTGACTCGGCACACATGTGACTCACTGTTGAAGATCTCAAAACCTTCAGGCTACTCTATGTACACCTCCTCATCAATAACTCCATTGAGGAACACAGTCTTCACATCCATCTGATGAATGTGCCACCCCATCTGCGCTGAGAGAGAAAGGATCGTCCGTATGGAAGAGTACCTTGCGACAGGTGCAAAGGTCTCCTCATAATCGATCCCCTCAATCTGTGGAAAGCCACGGGTGACAAATCTTGCCTTGTACTTCTCCACACTCCCGTCAACCGCCTGCTTCACCTTGTAGATCCATCGCGAACCCACCACTGATTTCCCAACCGGTCTTGGGACAATCTCCCATGCACTGTTCCTGATGATCAAATCATATTTTTCGATCATGGCATCAACCCATGCGGGTTCCTCCATAACTTCCTCAAAAGAGGATGGCTCCGTCACAACGCATTGACTCACAAGAGCCATGTATCCAGTGTACCGATCCAGTGACTATCTCTGTCTGCGCTGTGCTGTAGGTGGTCCTACAACCTTCTCTGCATCTCGAGCTAGTCGCTCAGCTTCTGTAGTGTACATGCGCCCTCTGATGGTTGGCACTGCTTGGGTGGTTTCTTCCACCTCCTGAACCTCCTCTTATGGCTAATCCACATCTGGAAGCTCCTCCTTAGGAACTAACAACTCCTCATCTACATGCAAGTGTAGCTCCCTCTCAAGCGAACACTGCATGGCTTTCTCCTCCTAAAATTTTATATCCCGTCACACAACAATCTTGCGACTGTTTGACAAATACACCCAATAGGTGTGAGGTGTATCAGTGTACCCCACAAATATTCCAACCTCGGCAGTTGGATCCAGCTTCCTTCTCGCATCCTTCGTCACATGCATGTAGACAGGAGAACCAAAAATCCGCAAATGGGAAATATCAGGCCTCTTGCCAGAATAAGCCTCCTTCGGTGTACTCATCCCAAGAACCTTGTCAGGACAACGGTTCTGCACATACACTGCTGTATTGCATGCCTCAGCCCACAAGTGAAGGGGTAGGCCCTGATCATGCAACATCGCCCATGTAGCACCCACGATCGTTCTGTTCTTCTGCTCAGCCACCCCGTTCTGCTGTGGGTTATGGGGTGTGATGAGCTCTCTCCGAATCCCTTCTGCATTGCATAACTCCTTGAATTCGACCGAGATGAATTCACCACCGTTATCACTCCTTAGAGCAATCACCTTCTTCCTCGACTCCTTCTCGACCAGTGCTTTAAACTCACAGAACTTCGCGAATGTATCGCTCTTCTTCTGCATGAAGAAGATCCAGCACTTTCGAGAGAAATAATCAACAAAGATCACATAATACCTATGCTTTGCTGATGAAGAAACTGAGAAAGGACCACACACGTCTGTGTGAACTCTCTCAAGGATCGTTGTGGCACGACTATCCTTCTTGTGAAAGGTGGCTTTCACATACTTCCCCAAAGTACACCCCTTGCACTGATCTGACTGCGCAAGGGTGCCCTTAGGAAGCCCAGTAGAAATCTGCTGTAGAATATTCAAAGCTCCATGGTGAAGGTGGCCCAATCTCCTATGCCATAGTTCGCCCTCATCATCCCGGCTCACCACTTCTCCCGCCTTTCATGCCATAGTTGCGCAGCCATCTACCTACAACTGATAAAGGTTCTTGGTTCAAACCCCTATCTTCTGGGTCTCTCTAGTAGTCTTACTGCGCAAGAAGGCTTTTAATTCGCTGAAGACCACATCATACCCTTTATCCTCCAACATTTCCACAGAGATCAAGTTCTTCTTCAATCCAGGTACATGCATGACATCCCTCAATACAAAGGGTTTACCAAACTCCCTCTGAAAAGATATGGTACCGATACCAGTCGCACTGTATCTACCATCATCGCCCATCTCGATGTGCACACCCAAATCTTTGTCCTCCAGATCTGAGAGCAAATCCCGATATCCTGTCATATGAAATGACGCACCACTGTCCAAGAACCAAACCGATCCCAACACACTTGAAACCAAGCATGCGATTAGTGAAAAGTCAAGCTTGAACTGTGAAGCCAAAGCTTCTCCATCTGCAGATCTTCCCGCTTGCTTGTTCTTCTTCTTCTTTGGAAAATTGGTAGCATAATGTCTGTGATCATGGCAGTGAAAACACTTCACTTTCGCCATATCCTGCTTCTTTCCCTTTGCACCAGAATGAGAGGTTTTCTTACCCTTCCCCTTCTTTTCTTTGGCAAACAAAGCGCAATTTTCTTCATCAGCTCCCTTTGATGAAGATCCATCTCGAGTAGTCCTCCTTATCTCCTCCTGCATGAGATCTGCCCAAAGGCGCTCCCATCCCGGCAGCTTCTCCTGACCATTGACACTATCTTGGTATGAGTGCCAAGCCTTCGGAAGACCAAGGAGAGCCAGGTTGACCATGTCCTCATCTTTGACAGTCACCCCCACACTTCCCAGCTCATCTCTGCACTAAGTGAACTTCGTGAGGTATTTGGCGATATTGTCGCCCTTCTCCATCTTGATGTTCCTGAGCTTATCTTTGAGCGCCAGCTTCCTTTGGTTGCTCTTACTCTGGAATAGATCCGTCAAATATTTCCACATTAAATATGGAGAATACTTTCCATGCAGGCTGGATACAATATGATCCTTGACGCCCTCCAACAGGATCCTTCGACACTTCGCCATCTTCTTTTGCCATGCATCGACTTCGGCAGGATCAGTGGGCTTTTGGACATCCGTATCTACAAAATCCTTCAGACCATTATCTTATAATACTTCCTCCATGCGATCCTTCCATGCAACATAATTCGAACTGCCTTCAAGAGCATATTCGAGTCGCAAACCGTTGAAAGACATTTTCAACACTGGCACCAAGAAAACAAAACTGCTGCAAAATTTCAAATTCCACCTCAAAGCTCAGCCGCTCTAGATCTGTGAGAACAAATTATTTCTAGCACAGAGATCGACTGCAAGGGGCATTTCCTAGACCTTTCAATTTCCGAAGAAAGATGAATCTGGAGGCTACCTGGCCCGCATGCAGACTCTGTCTACCGAAATAAGTTTGTAATCACTGTGATGATCAATCTCTGCTTCAATAGCTCCGATACCATGTAGAAATTTGCTGAATAATGATTAATTATCCACCGAGACTATCCTGATCACATACAATTCGAATTTATATGCAACACATAATCTCTTCCACTCAAATCATCACACATGCGGAAATAAAACAAGCGATAACACATCAAATCATCATACACATTAACACAGTATGTATGGGGAAAGCTTATAGCTGAAAACCCCGCAGCTATTGTGTATATTATAATGGAAAAATCAAGTAACAAACTCAGTACAATACTCCTCACAAGTACTCGGTACTTTCTCATAAAGTTACCCACAATCTAGCTCAGTTTTGAACAGGTTACTGGTTCAAAACTCACCGCCAATTGCCTTGCCTCTATTGCGCAATCCAGGCCTGTCTATATAGAGATCCAAGGTTCGAATCTCCTTGGCTTGACAGCGTAATCATCATGGGAAATTCCTCCAAGTGTGGTGCAAATCTCATGCACAACTGATGTCGCCACTGATAGCTAACTCCACCCTTTCATCTGCCTCTTTCACTGGTCTCCACTGAACTGATCATGCACTGTAGTGAACTGATGTGTTCTTGAGTTGAATAATGAGTTACTAATTAATGAATTAAATAATATTTAATTCACTCCACTCATAACTAATTGATTAGCTAGTTAAACTAATCTCAACTAGTTCAACTAAAATAAACAGAACACAACTCCACTATATGTCTCATTAACTCCTCCAAACTTCTGCCACTGAAGTCCAACTGAAGTCAACCATGCATGATGCCATCAAACCCTTGGGAACCACGTGATTCCTATGTCAGATGCATGAGCCACTTCTGTAGCTCGAACTAAAGTGCTCCAAGAGAGTAAACTGAAGTTTATAGTCTAAATATTATTAAGGGTAAATAATATTTGACTTCCCTATTTTTAGGAGAGGCAGTCTAAAAATAGTCTTCGACCTCTTCGACCTAAAAAATAGAGTCTCATCTATTTTTACCAACATGACACATACTCCAAGAATCTCAAACTGGAATCCCCGAACCATGCTCCATATGTCTAAAAATAGACATAGTCTAAAAATAGACTTTGCGCCAGAATTTGCCTGCGGGCCCACTTAGTGAAGGTGACTTCATTTCACTAAGCTCCATCATCTTGCTGCATTTTCAAAAATACCATTACTCCTTTGATTCAAGTAGAGTGAAATGTTTAGGATTAGTAAAATACCTCTGCGTTAACTTAGCACAAATCCTAACCAAATGTTTAGTCATGGATATTGTTGTGGTTGATGTACCCCCAAAGTATGGAATGTTGTTATATAGATCTTGGGAAGCTAAGTTACAAGGAACTATGCAGATGGACATGACATATCCGACCATCCCTGTTTTCAATCAGACAAGAATACTTTGTAGGGAATCCCATATGCAGTATACGGTAACTAGCCAAGACAGATCACAAAACTCTCCTCTGTATTCTGTAAATACAGGCCTCAATTAATTTATCTTGTTTAACGATGAAGCATTCAATGAAAAAGTCACTTTAATTGAATTAATGGCCAATAGGGAGGAGGAGGTAGATGCCACAGAAGTGTCTAAACAGCTTGCTACATTTGAAAACTTTATCAAAAAAAACACAGGTCTTGAACTACAAGTCATGCATCCATCGCTTTTTAACCTTGAGAGTCAAAAAATAATTCCTCAACTTAACGAAGAACCTAAGGAATTAAAACATTTTCAACTAAGTGCTGAAATTTGAGAACAATTCGAAGGTATATTAGTTGAAGAGGATAGTCAAACTGACGACTCCGAGACTAGCCCTTTGTGGAGTATGAACTTTGACAGGTTGTGCACTAGAAGCAATGTTGGTGCAGGTGTCTGGATTCGCAACACTGAAAACAACCACACAGAAAGCCTTTCCTGTAGATTAAACTTTCAGTGTTCAAACAACATAGCAGAATATGAATCTATTCTTTTGGGCTTACATTTTTTGAAAAAGTTAAGAGCCAAAATAATTAAAGTGCATGGGGATTAAGAATTAATCATTAGGCAGGTCAATAGGGAATACAATGCTAATCACCCCAGACTTAGGGCCTATCAAAATGATGTCGTGGATCTATTGAAAACTTTTGAGGAGTCTCAATTTATTTTTGTCCTAAGAAGAAAGAATAACATGGCCCATAGTTTGGCCTTTGCTGCTAGAACATGCTTAACAGCATATGAAACCAAAGAATGCACAACTCAGATTAAATTTAGAACAATTGTTCCCGATAATGAGAAGTATTTGCAAGTGTTTGACGGAGACAAAAAAATAGAAGAATTCAGGTGGTTCAGAAATGAATTTGAACTACCCAGTTCGGATTCAGACTATGAAACAAACTGCCCTAGTGAAGAAAACTTTCTTGGTGAAGAAGAAGAGTCTCCAGAGATCACTGATGTAAAACAATTATCTAGAAAACTTAAAAACAAAACAGAGATGATTGCAAAGTTAGAATCAGAGGACTTAGAAACCCTGTAGTCAAAATATCAAAGTTTTCCAAAGGGTCTGGCCCCTTTAGAAGAGTTGTTTGATTTCAACAATGTGGCCAAGAAGCCAAAATTAGAGCCTGTAGAAACTGAAGTGGAAGAGTGTAATATATGCAGTGAATAGAAACCAATGATATTCAAACTGTTTAAGACTTTACCAGCTCACATTAAACTCAAATACATAAAGCTGTTTAAAGAATTTTCTGATGGTTTTGCGTGGAGTTATGAAGATTTGAAATCCTATGATACTAAAATAATTTAGCACAAAATACCTCTCAAGGAAAAACAAAAGCCATTTAAACAAAAGCTGCGCAGAATTAACCCTGTTCAGTTACCTTTGGTTGAGAAGGAAATTAAGAAAATGTATGAAGCTGGTATTATTGTTCCTATTAGATATTTTGAGTGGGTGTCTAATCTGGTGTCATTTAGGAAGAAAACATGAGATATTAGGCTTTGTATAGACTTTAGAGACATAAAAAAAGCTTCACTCAAGGACAACTACCCTTTACCCAATATGGATCATATTTTACAAAGGGTAGTTGGTTCTAAAATAATTTCTTTGCTTGATGGCTATTCAGGATACAATCTGATTTTAGTTCATCATGATGATCAATTAAATACAGCTTTTACTACACCTTGGGGCACTTTCATGTATGTGAAAATGCCCTTTGTTTTAATGAATGCTGGTGCAACATTCCAAAGAGCCATGGACATAGCATTCTCAGAAGAATTGGGCTCCTTCATCATTATTTACCTTGATTATGTCACTGTGTTTTCAAAGACAGATGAAGAGCACTTAGAACATTTAAAAACAATTTTTGAGAGATGAAAAAAGTTTGGGATATATTTAAACCCAAAGAAAACACTATTTGGTCTCCAAGAAGGTAAAATTATTGGACACATTATTTCATAAGAGGGTATTAAGATAGATCCAAAGAGGATTGAAGCCATATTGCAAATCTCTCATCCTCGAAATATCAAGGAACTATAATCTTTCATTGGAAAGATTAATTTCTTTAGAAGGTTCATACCCAACTTGGTTGGGGTCCTTAGAAACATTACAAACATGTTGAAAAAAGAGCAAGGGGTTAAATGGACCTTGGAAGCAAAGAATTCCTTTGAGATGGTGAAACAAGCGTTAACCAAAACACCAGTTCTAATAAGTCTCGATTTTTCAAAAGATTTTTATATTTTTTCATTTGCATCATAACATACAATAGTTGTTTTCCTTTTACAGAAAAATCCACAAGGACAAGAGCAGCCTATTGCATTCTTTAGCAAGGCATTGAGAGATGCTCCTTTGAAGTATAACATTATGGAAAAGCAAGCCTTTGCTTTGGTTAAGGCTTTAAAAGACTTCAGAGTATACATCTTACACTCACACATCATTACCTTTGTCCCAAATTCGGTTGTGAAAGACATTCTAACGTAGGACATAGATGGTAAGAGAGGTAAGTGGATAGTTTTTATACTTGAATATGATTTAGAGATCAAGCCCACTAAACTCATCAAAGGCCAAGGTCTAGCTAGATTAATGGCTGAATCAAATTTTGAAGTTCTTAATATTAATATGATAAATGCTTTGGATGAAAAAGAGGAAATCCCAACTCCCATTGTTGAAGACCATTTAATGAATTCCTCTTGGTATGCTGATATTCTTTATGTTTTGCTTAATTTTAACACACCTCCCGGTTTATAAAAAAAAAAAAGGCAAGATTTTTGAAGTTAAAAGCTGTAAACTATTGCATTATAGATAAATGTATTTATTGGACAAATGCGAGTGGTATATTGATTAAATTTTTTCCTGAGTATGATGCAGAGAAGGTTAAGCACGATTACCATGAAGGAGAATGTGGAGGCCACCTATACTAGAAGACAACAGCCAACAAAATCCTAAGGGCTAGTTACTATTGGCCCACTCTCTTTCTTGATGTACACAAGATGATAATTGTCTGTCATAAATGCCAACTTTTTGAAGGAAAAAGGAAGGTTCTACACTTACCTCTATGTCTAATCACTGTTGAAGCTCCATTTCAACAGTGGGGACTTGACTTCGTAGAAGAAATCCATCCACCATCCTCTGTCCAACATAGATGGATTCTCACTGCAACAGATTACTTCACCAAATGGATGGAAGCCATCCCTTCTAGGCAAGCCAATTATTCTGTCATCATAAAATTCATGAAGACTAATATCCTCTCTAGATTTGTCTATCCTAGAAATATTATAACTGATAATGCAGCAGCATTTGGATCAAATAAGATGGTCAAATTCTGTCACAAATATCAAATAACATTGGGCCATTCTACTGTTTATTACCCTTAAGATAATGGGCTAGCAGAATCCTCAAACAAGAGTTTGGTGAACATAATCAAGAAGCTGTTGGAGGACAAAAATAAGTCTTGGCACACAAAGCTAGTGCATGTACTTTGGGCTGATAGATTGACATTGAAAAAATCTATTGGAATGTCACCCTACCAGCTTGTGTATGTCATAGATGAAATTTTTCCAACCAGCCTTGGTGTACCAGTTATGAAGTTTATTCAAGAGGTTCAGTCTGAAGACAATGACATGATCAAAAGGATAAATTAGACCATTCATCTTCAACAAAATAGAGAGGAGGTTTATAACAAAGCATTACAAAAGCAAGACAACATCAAAAATATTTTCGATAGAAGAACAAAGGCCAGCAATTTCAATGTTGGGGACAAAGTTTTAAAGTGGGACTCTAGGAGAGAAGACAAGGGCAAGCATGGGAAATTTAACAACTTATGGCTTGGCCCTTACCTCATTCATTCTGCTGCTGGTAATAATGCCTTTTTATTGTAGGAGTTGAATGGAGCTGAAATGTTTGGGGGTCTTGTCAATAGCAGGATGCTCAAAAATTACTTCTCTTGATCCTATTATGTTCTAAAAGCCTTTTTATTTTTTATTTTTTTCTTCTCATTATAAATATTTCTCCCATCATTGCATTCAAAGTTATAAAAATCAAAAATACAAAAACAATAGAAGAAAGAAAAGAGGGTAGATTGTAAAAAAAATAAAGGTACAACCCCATACCAAAAAGAGAAACAAATCTGAAAGTGTGCAATCTCAAATTCCACTCCTAAAAAACACACTTCTAGTTAGTCATACAGCCTAATCATGACGAATTAGTTTTAAATTGACTGTTGATAGGTTAGTGAATTCGATTTTCCAAACAGTTTAATCTTGGCTTATCAGTTAGGAAGATTAAGATAGAAATTAAAGGTTCAAATATGCTCAAAATCTGAACCTAATTGTCCAAAAGAAGAATGACTCAAATCTATTTTAATCATGAGTCAAAGATGGAAGTAAATTGGTTCTAATCAGCTCAAAATATGAACCAGAGAAACAAGCAAAGAACAGCTCTAATAAAATCAAAAAACAAAGCTGAAGAAAAGAGAAGGTTGTGCTTAGAACTTTCAGATCTCAAGCCTTCTATTTTGATTTAATTTTCTATAAAATAATATCTATATGCAGTTTTTTGTTCATGCCATAGATCAGCAACAAGTTGGACTATTTAATCCTCACTTGCGTGCTTTTAAATTTCTATTTTAGAAATTAGAGAATGAAAATATATTAGACTGTTTAATCCTAACAGATAGTAGATTAGGTATAGAAGCATATGAAATCAACTGTTTAATATGAGTTCATGGAGAAATAAGAAGTAGAAATATATTAGTTTTTTCTTTCAAAAAGAATAATTTTTTTTGTAAAAGAGTTTTCCAATCCAAGTGCACTCTAAGGAAGAAAAAATGTTAGATTAGTAGGATTGGGTAGGTAGAAATCTTGTGTTGATGAAGATCCATTATTTCTCATGGATGCTAACATTTTCAGAGAAAAAGAAGATCATCCAAACGAAGGGAAGGTAGCCCAATGGATGAGGCACTGATCAGCCTCCCAGAGAATGCAAGTCTGAAGTTCTTGATGCCTTCAGGAAGGCACCATCCCCAAGTGGAGCCACTATTAGCCACCTCTAAAAATTTTCATATCAAATGGTCGCTAAATCATTTTTGAAGCCTTGAAGAAACAAGTTTTATTGTTAAAATTGTCAAATTCTTGAAGTCTTATGAAGACATCATACCCTTTGATTAATCTTCACTGTTGTTCCCCTTTTAAAATAAGAAATTCTATTGTTTTCCATGAATAAAAGACTGTTGCAAAACTCGATTCCCCCCCTCCCTCCACTCAAAACTAACATTCATTTTATTCCCTTTTTTCCCCCATGAAATTCCTCTATTTTTCATTATTTCCCCTTTCCCCTCCATAAAAATCCTTTTACAAGGTTTAAAACTCATTTTTAAACTTTGCTGAAACCCCCAAATCCATCAAAAAACATTGAAAATTTCATTAAAAATAAGCTTTTTGACTATAGGCTTAAGCCCCTTTGGGCTAAGTCCTAAACCACTTCCCCACATATGCCCACGCCCTAGAACCAGATGCTAATCTAGTCGGGCGCTTATCACATCGGAAAAAAAATTGATGCACGCAAGTCATTTTATCATATTAAAACCTCTGATCCGATTGGCCTCTGTTTATAAGCCCCGAGCCTTTTTTCGCTTCATATAACCCAAGAGCCCACCATCGGATGCTTAAATGTTTATATAAACCCTTTCCGATCACTTTTTCCCTTTGTAAATTCATAAAACCTATTTTTCTTAATTTTTGTCTAAACCCGCTAGTGAAATGATTTTAAAAGAAAAAGACCATCGATATTACAAAGTCGATTGACGGTCAACAGGATCTCACATCGGAGATTTACAAATGGTTATATTGAAAAGGCCGCTCCATCATTCCAATTTCAATTGGCCCTTTATATGTATAGACACTGGTCCCTTTACCATTTTCATATAACCAGACAGGCCCCGCAATCGAGCGCCTAACCTTATGTACCCTTCCCCAAAGAAAAAATCCTTTGTATTTGATATAAATTTCGGTTTTCATATGTATATAAAGGGTTTCCGCTGGTTCATGTTTAAAACGAATCCCGACCGTTGATCATTGAACCAATCAACGAACGAGATTATCTCGCATCGGAGATTTTCATTAGGCACACTTATTATTTTAAATTGCAAACTCCGATTTGCGATCTCTCGATCAATTATTAGCCATTGATCTCATCCCTGCCTTCCCAAATCCAATGGTTACCTTTTCTCCCACTCAAAGCCATTTTCCTCCACCTTCCAAACTCCCGATTCATTTCCCACCGTCGATCTGATCCGCAGATCGACGGTCCAAAGCCAATCGCATCAGTGCCATTCAGTTTTTCCCCCTTGCCGATCGCAAAGCCTCGATTACATTTGTGTCATCCACATGTCAAGATCTGATGGTCCAGATCTTTCCTCGCCACTTTGGTTAAAAATCATATACCTCGCTATGTTATGTTTTTAGCCAAATCTCAGTCGTTGATCTCTACAGATGAACAACTCATATTAACTCTTTCTTCGCTTTGTATATTGTTCCATTTAAACTCGGATTTAATCTCAGCCGTCCAATCCTTGATACAATGGCTTAGATTGAAACCACCCCACCTCCTTCTGCTCGTGCATCTATTCAATATCGCGCTCACTCCCCACCGTCCGATCTGAGAACCAAGATCTGACGACAGACACTCTATATCGCATTGATTATAGGTCAAACGATAATTCTTCAAGAGCTACGTGATATATGCAGTTTCAGAGTGCCACGTGTCAACTGATAACATATATCACATCCAAAAATCTAAAACCACTTTCCTTCCCTTTTGCTACGCGATACTATTGGTTTTCTCTTCCGAAACTGTTTTCCCTTGTTTCCATTGCATTTTATTGCATTCCTCCTTAACCGTTGATCTCTGCAGATCAACAGTCCTAGATCATTTTCGCGTTGTTTCATCGCCCTCCGCCTTTCACCAAGGGGCTTCTTAGACCAATCACAACCATTGATCTTGGGGTCTAATCTAATCTGACGGCCCACGATCATCAAGAAACCCTAAAATTTCCTCAATGCATATTTCTTCCACCAAAGGATTTTTCACTATTTTCCTTTGCTTTTCTTCCATTTTCAACTATGAAATAAAAAATGTGACTCCGTCACATTTTATTATTACATTTTCTCCTGACCATTGATCTCTGCAATATCAACGGCCCTAACTTAAAAATATTCACCATTTTCTCCCACCGCTCTCCTATTGACCCCCACGAACAAATCTCCACCATTGGATGCTGTCATCCAACGACCATGCTCCTAACCGAAACCTATGAAGTATTTTTACCCAATACGAAAGATTTTATTAACTTTTATTGTATTGTGCAGGTTTCAAAGGTTTTTTCCATTAATTAAAGGAAAACCAAAGGCCGGGGATGATGATCCCCCCATGCCTTTGTTCATAAAAGAAAATCCATCTACAAGGTTCGACGCCACTTTTCATCGGTGTTTCATGAGCACTGATGCCATATGAACCCTTCGTACACCTGCAGATCAACAAGACACTGTACAATTTAATCAAATAAAGAGTATTAGTGTGAAAAGACCTAACCACAACAGAACTGAAGATTGAAGATGTTTTACACAGTTGGGTGGATTACGTCTAAGATTGACAATAAAAAGCCTAATCCACTAAATTAAACATAGTTAAAGAGAAAAAAGACATTAATAGGCCGAATTAAACCTAATACATAGAATCAAAGCAAAATTAACAGTGTTTAATGAAAAATTAGAAATATCTATTAGACCGAGAAGCCTCCACTGCCACATCAAAGGCTAATTGATTCCTCTCAGCTACCTAATGCCACCTGTAGCCTCAAAGCATTCAACAGGAGGCCGATTAATGACCAGAACAGGGGATACTTTCCTCAATATAGCCGAACAGTTATTCCAAGCCAAACAGAGTTATTGCAAAAGATGACACAGATCCTAAAAGTCAACAAAAGCTCCTCACCAAGATTAATTCTTAATGTAAAACAATTAATACAGAGAAATATCTGTAAACTTCTCCATTGAGCCCCTCAAAGGTTGATAAGCATTAAATCTATATTAATTGAACCTTGGAGATCATTTATCCCATCCAACCTCCTCATATCTTCTATAAATACTTCTGTAGAAGATGAAACAATGTTGGTTGCAAAACTTTGAAATATACTTGTGCTCGAATTTTCTATGTGTAAATAGTGTTCAAAGGCTCTTGAAGCTCTGTTTGTGATCGAATAGTTAGGCTGAGAACTGAAGATGATTTCTGAACTGAAACATTGGACCTGAAGATTGTAACTGGTTTGACATTAATAACAAGATTTTTCTTGAGATCCTAGTCTATATCACAGGTGAAGTGCTCCTTTCTGTGTAATTATTTTCCTTTTGTGTATGCCATATTTTCCATTTATTCTCTGATAAATAACAACAAGAATAGATTTAGGACTTACTGTTTACAATGCCCTTCTCTAACTGATAAGCTTTATCTCAATGTTTTCCTCTAAATTGTTTATTTAAGAATGATTCAATACTATTGAGCAGCTAGGAATGATGGCGTTCCCTAATCCTACTATTTACTTTAAACATTATTCTTGAATGTTATTTTCATTATTTTCTTATTAAAGTTAGACTAGAAAAGTGATGGTGTGCCCTATTTTCTAGCTTCTTTCTCCAAAGGTAGATTCTGAAAGTTTCCCTAAGTGTATGCTGAAAGCAGACTAGATTTAAAAGTATCTTATCTGATCTTAAGTTGCATTTTGTTTCTCTTATTTGTTTTCATCATTTCTGAAAGTAATTATGTGGATTACTAGATTGTTTGTCTCTTGATTTATCTTTAATACTAGCTTGTCCAAAGAGGTTTACGATGAGCCTTGCCCTTTGGTTGGTTTTAAACAGTTGCTTAAAAGGCTTTTCTTGTTTGGACAGCCTATAAATCCTTGTTGAAATTATTATCTGTTTCCACCCCTCGAACAATTTTATTTTTTCCATTCCATCATTTTAATCTCAATGATCTTGTAATATAGATGACTTTCCCCTTGGAACACTCTTGAATTTGTTGCTCAATTAAAGCCCTTTTATGACTCCATAGCTCAATGGACTAAAAACTAGCGTTATATCTATCTAATCAGCCAAAACTTTTTCTGATTCCTTGCAACTTCACATCTTTGAAACTCTTTCCATTTTAGGACTTTCCAGTCAACTAATAATCATGCTCAACCATCCAAAACAAAATAAAACCCTCGTTCTTAACAACTAGCCTAATATCATACCCAAAAGCCTTAAAGATAAATCAATCTTTGCACTTATTGGAGAGATCCCTCTCCGGATTTAGGAGGGCTAGATCCTAGAATCCCAAAGTTGTTCAAGTGTTCTCTCTGCAGTTTGAATTTCAAATATTTCCAATTATAGGGAGCTAACACATCCCCGATGAAAAATATTTGTCAGTACACATCCCATAAACCAATCAAATATTGGAGTAGCTCCAACTGAGCTCTCAACCTTGATGTTTGGAAAATTTTCAGAAAACCACAATCATGTAATGCATTGATGCAATTTAGTCTTGCAATGCTTGGTGGTATTCTAACTCGTGGCCTCGTTCTTTCCATTAAATCAACATCTATGAGGAAACCACCTGCAAAACATGTTTAAAAGGAATTTTAGGAGCTTTCACTAGAGTAATTTTCGAAATTATCCATATAGATGGGTGGATTTATTGTTTCAAAATCCTCCCCATGTCCATCGTGACTGTCCAAATTAATTCAATGTTGGTGACAGGATGCCCTAATGGGCTAAACACGACCAGCACAACCCCAAAAGCTTGAAAATTTTGTTGGCCGCGAGTGATTTTGAGGTTTGAAATCCTCCCCCCAATCTTCCTATTTCTAGTACTAAAAGCTAAATGAATGGAACTAAAATGAAGAGGAAGCTTAGAGCTCTTACCTAACACTGACGGATCGATGAATGGTGTCCTGGATTGGCAGCACCACTGATTTAAACATTGAAGGAAAAATGGAAAAAATGCTATTCTTAAAATAGAAAGGTGAAAATGAATTTAGTTTTTTTTTCTATTTATATATTTTTGTAAAAGTTTCACCATTATTTTATTATTTGTCCTCGATATCAGTGATGTTTGTCATTTTTGTGTAGTAACAGGACTTTCGCACTATTGTTGATTATCTCTGATGTAAACGAGTTGTATTTTATCTCCTTTTTGGGCTAAATAAACAATTACGGAAAAGGAACACCCCTAGAGTAAACTTTTAGCTCTTTCCTAACTCTCCAAAAATGAAAATATTGTCGAGTACTTGTCATTTCGAACTTGTTAGAGTGAATGAATTGATGTGATCTCAGTATACGTTTACCTCTTTTTCAGACTAAGATTTACTATTTACGAAAAAGGAATACCTTGATCGAACATGGTTAAGAGGTTCTCTTGAATATTGTTTTCTAACTTTTCGGATTCGAGAGACGATTTATAAAAAGTGACATGATGGAGTTTCCTTTTTGTTTCTCCTCAAGCTCCTTAAACATGAAAGGTCACTGAGTTACCCTTTCATTGGACTCATTAAAGATTACACGACAAAAGACTTGTCACCATGACGAGACCGAGTTCCTCCTTCCTAAGGCTCGTTAAACTTAATATGATGGATTCATTCAAAGAATGAAATGTCATGCTCAGCATATTCTATCCTCTTCACACTAGATATAAAAAATAAAGAGGTGCTCATTAGAAATAATAGGGAAAATTGAAATTGAACATCCTATGTGTATTTTGGGCAGTTTTTCTCTCTTGAGCATGACACACATCTTCAGTTCCTATTAGGTTGGGGACATCCTACATTCATCTATTTACCTCCATGGTTTTGGGAAATCCATTTGCCTCTCATTTTATTAACAAATTTTGTCGGCATGACCTTTGATCCTATTTGAGTCAAATGTTGCCACACTTTAGAGTCGTGTCTCCAATATGTTCAATATAAATCCTTTTTGTCATACATCCTTTTCTTATCTAACCTAATCTATTACAATCTCGAATCACTCCTACCATCTTAAGATAGTTGTTGTTTCATGTCGATCATGTGGGAATCATCATGTTCCTCCTTCGAAAAATCACTTCCTGTCGACTTCATCTCATTAACCGGGAAGGTGATTTAGAAACTTCTTTTCGGTACCTTGTAGCTTACATGCCTCAATGGTGAGTTCTTCATGTTTGATGATAGGTTCACATAATTGGCCTTCGATCAAATGATTCTGCAAGTTTTCGACTTCAACACATTATTCACACTTGTAGATTGTGTTGTTGTGCCTTGAGGTCCATCCTCATTATTGGTGGTGCCTCTCGTAATTGTTAACAATTTTCCTCATTAACCGGTACTTAGGTGGTTTCTACCATGTTCAACACCAACAAATATATTCACATGTCTAGATTCATACATTGGGTTGATTGAGATCATGGTGAATACCCTTGTTCACATATGATTTTTGAACCAGGATGTGGGGAGTTATTGAGTATTTATGACTATATGCATGATACTATCTATACTGATGGTTGTTCCCATACCACGGGTCCATTTATATGATCTCTTTAGATGGATGGTTGGGACCATGTTGTGGGTTCCTGTGTTATTTGATTTTTATTGCATAGTTATGTGGTTAGGCATATTCATACCAGAGATTTCATTTATTATAATATGTTTTATTTGGCAGGTTTTCTAGAGGTGGTTTAGGTTCTTTGCCTTGCTTCATAAATAATTTCAGCCATCACTCCCTGTTCTGCCTTCATGCTTTAGGGGGTATATGTTACACACTAATTTCTCACCATGCTCATTTTCCCATCCCTAATCCTGAAATTTCCCATGAAATATCATGTGCAATGTTTCCACCATGAAGAAATATGTTAAGGTATCCCTTGAAGGTCTAAAGAAAACTACCTTGGAATATTACTAAAGAAACTTGGTCAAATTCCTAGTTTCCTGGGTCAACACTTTTCTTGGTGCCATGGTCGTGTTGATTTCATGTTCATAGTTTTCACTTAAAGTTGCCAGCACCCTTATTTCATGGAAAACCACATTGATCCCTTTCTGGCAGTGTTTCCTCAAATGCAGGAGAAGCTTCGACCTCTAGAAGTTCCTTGGTTGCGAGTTGGTTCTTAAATGGTGGTGATAGAGCTGAGCTCTCTGATTTTAGATATTTGATATCATCCATGGGTGTTTATCCCTTAGAAAGTGGGCCTTCCTCCTCCTTTCATGGGCTCCCAACCTCTTCTCCCTTCGTGTAAATTCATATCCCTCATCCCAAAAATGTTAGAGCTTGGTTGGTCATTATTGGGCTAGTCTAAACTCTCACTCCATTTGCATCCTCGCACTGTGATAACGCCTAAGTGTTCTAGATAACGAATGATTTAGAGGTTTGGTGAAGGACTCAAATTTTAACCAAAGGAGGCCTCCAACATCAACGCATGGGTTGTAAGCTCTCCTTTTATATTTATCAATAAAAAGCATCTAATGTTTTCTTTCTATATTTGTGTAATTGTTTATCCAAATATTCTGGTACTCTTTGATATGTTATATAGCTAATTTTTAATATTATTATGTATTGTATTATGTTTTTTTTTCCCTCTGGATCATCTACAGGTATTCGTGTGCCATTAGTAGTATGGGGCGAGCCTAAAAGGATCATGGATCAAGGTCATCATCAATGGATTTAAATGTAGCATTGGGAAAAAGGTGCTTCTATATTTTTTCTTATCACATTGTAAATGTTAGTTAAGAAAGCTTTTCACTAGAAATTATCTCGTGTTGCTAGGCCCACTCTAGGGATAGAAATATTTCCTTTATCTGCAAAGGTGATTTATGTTGACCACATCGGGTGGTAGCAAGAATTTACCCAAGCATTCATGGCTGGTGGAGAAGGAGGAGGAGACGAAGAAGGAGGAGACTGAGGTAAATAAGGGTAAGGAGATGGAGGTGGAATAGTGCTAGGAGGAAAGGGGATTGAAATAGTATGTGCATGGATTAGTGAAGATGATGATCTGGCTATGTGTTTAGATTCATAGGTAGGAGTAATAGGTCATAAAGTATCCAGTGTCTAGGGGTTCGAAGACTTTGTGTGTGTTTGTCAGAACTCTTTAAGTCATCTCCTTCTATTGGAAATGGTTACCATAAATTCAGGGTCATCTAAGGGTGTATGGCTTAGATTAGAATTCAACCATGTTATACATTTCAAAGTATCCAGGTTGTATTCACCAATAATATTTAAAATTGTATTTTATTCAAAAAATTTAAAACAAAATGTAAAGGCATTTATGATAAGAGTACCTAGTCAGGTGTCAAATGTACACCTTCATGATGTGATCAAAGCCTCAATAATTCTTATCATCCTTGAACATTAGGGTTGGGTTTCACATGTTCATCCTCCTGGGTTAATACCTCCCAGTTTCTTTGGACTTCTTCAGGGATACAAGAAACCTGCAAAGTAAAATTATATAAACCATTCATAACACTATGTTGGTCCAATAACCCAAATAGAATATGAGATAGCAACGGATCAAGAATACTCATGAAAGAAACATAAATGTATTTTGTTCCTGAGAAATGAAGCCAAATTTTTTTTTTTCTTAAATTATCCCCAAATCGTAACCACTCAAGAATGCATTCATTGTGGATTACGAGAACCCTCCCGCTTTAGGTGCTTCATGTTGGTCTCTTGTGCACCACAAGGGGTATTCCCTGGTTGCAATTACACATATTTTCAACACACGAATAGAATAGGATCAATTATGGATATAAAATGGATTTCGTAGTAATTAAATGGTGTAATACAAATGAATTTAAAACCATAGAATCATTTATTCATGACATATCACATACATCAAAGATATAAGATTAAAGCATAATGATCAAGAAAAGAACAAACATAAACACATAACAAATAAAACGTGAATATATATATATATATATATATATATATATATATATATATATATATATATATTCTTAAGATACAAGAAATGTTTCGATATCAGAATAAAAAGGACACTGTACCAAGTACAGTCCATCCTTTTTTCTCGGATTGATCTAACAATAATTCTTGAATTAATAGTAGATATTAATATAATAATATCGCATACAATCAACTTCGAATCAAAAATAAATATCCTAATCAATTTGTTTTCAAACTTATATCATAAACACAACAATGATAAATTTAAATTGTAAAAAAGAAAAACAAGCACGCAACAAATTTAAATTTTATTCAACAGATGACTGATCTTCAGTTCCATAGGTAGGATGGTGGAACTTAAACTTCAATAAAAATTTCTCCATACTTTAATTACTAGATAGTGATAGTAAACATCACAGAATTAGAGAACTAAAGTAAAAAAAAAATTATCAAATACGAATTTACATGTTTGACATTCCAAAACATAATAAACTTCTCTAAGCACACGTAAAAGGAAGATTATTCAACAAGGATACATTGAACATGGCATTAAATAAACAACATATATGTGTATCAAGTATGTGTATATCCAATAATATCAAAATAGTTCCTTTTGTTATCAACCCCTCTAAGTGAGAAACAAAGTATTATATAAAATTTTACAAAATATAAAGATTCATTCTAATTCTATTCAAATTAATGGCATTAAAAATAAAATGACTGTAATTAAAACTAAATGAATAATTAAAGCTCCTATTAGTGCCTTCATGATTTAAAAATCATCTTGAATTATTTTGGCCTTTTAGACGTGGCAACAGGTGATGAAATTTAAGATCCACACATTTTTGTGATAAGCATTTGAGTAGTATTTAATGTTACCTCAGCCAAGAATTCTACTTGATCCATAACATATTACAATCGTTGGAATGGTTGGACTACTTGTATGCCTTAAATAAATTTTTCTAAGATGATGTTTTGGTTCAAGTGCCTCTTGACCTTCGCGACTTTATCCCAATCAGCTAGTGCTAAACAGGGTACGTTTTTGTACCTGGTTACTTCCATTGTTAATCACTATCTGATGTGGTAGTGAGTTGTAGGCAGGATTTTTATCAATTTTCTATTCCATCCAATACAGTAAAAACCCTACATAGGGTCTTAATGACTAAATGCAGTGTGGTATCACTCCACTAGATTCCCAAGGCTGAAGAAGGAATCCCAACAGAGGTAACCATAGACCAAAATTTTAACTTGGTAGCTAGCCCTAACAAGTCAGATATGGCACTCTCCAAAAAACACAACTGAGGAGGCTGAATGGATTAGGATTTAAGGCTAGGTGTGATTTCAGGGGTTTTTATAATTGATTTTGGTCAGGTTGGTGGATGAAAGTATGGTTAAGGGAGCTAGGTCAGGGAAAATGAGATAGGGTTGTAGAAATTAAATGAGGCAAGGTATGCATATGGTTTACCACTTTAAGATGATTGTGATGAGATGGTTTTAAGACTGATGAGAATCTAGGAAGAGCATGGGAGATGTGTTCTTCCTAAATAGAAGAAAATGGACAAATTATGATATCTTTCCCTAAACAGCGCATGAGTAAGCATGTGTTATTCCTATAAACTTGAAAGAAATAATACAATAGAGATGTACTGAACATGAAGGAAACACATTCTAACATCTGAAACTAAAGGAAAAATAATGATAAACATCATACCAAATGTATCCCAAAAAATAGCTGCAACTCATCTTTATTAACTGGCCAAACAAAGTAAAATAGTTTCCTTGATCAATAAGCTAACATCCAAACTGATTCCAACCCTTGCTTAGTGTGAAGAAAGGGACTAAATACACATCAAAAAAATATTCACTCATCCTTAGGGGTCGAATCCATGAGGTGAGGAAGAGATCCACAGAATTATGAACTGAAAGCTAAAGTGTAGGATGGTCCGACCGACTCATTCCTAATTACATTCAAATTGATTCACTTGACTTAAGGATAACTTTTACCTTATGAATCTAACCCTAGGTAACTTATCCACAACATAATTACAATTACCATTCTCAATTACATAGGTAATATGATCAATTTCTGAGATAAATTTAAAGATTTTAGTGAAAAACTTAAAATATTAGCAAATGGTCATATCGCCATTTTTCTATCATATGCGCCCTCACTGTGTCATATTCGCCCTCCCTGTTCAATGTTGATTTTGACCGACTTGTAGGTGTCAAAATTAGGCCCAAGATGGCTTGTTGGAAAGCCCTTCAAGTTTTGTTTCTGAATATGCCTTCATTTTTCAAAATGAAGTTGATTTGACCCCTCAAAATTTCTTTATCTCAAGACTGCTCTGTGCGCAATTCCTAGGCCAAAATAGGGGCATAAATGTGATTTTTACCTAGTTTTTTGCCCTTTTCACCTGTCAAATATACAAATCAAGGTTTGAAAAGTGGTTTTATGGAATTAATTTGTCCTTAAGAATCCATTGATGGTCTCATTTTCCTAAAAACGTTCCCCAAACATTTTTGTAGTGCGTTAAGGCTGTGTGCCCTTCCTTAAGACTATGTGCCCTCGCAGAAGGTTGTGTGCCCTACGACTTGGATACCACTTTTGGAGGCCTTCCCAGTGTCCAAATTAGGCCCAGGATAGATCGTTGTAAATATTATCCTGTCTAATTTACAGATATGCCTTTATTTTTCAAAATAGACTTGATTTGACCTGTCAAAAAATGATTCTCCCAAGACTGGTCAAAAAGTGCATAATGAGAGTGAAAAAATGAAATGTGATATTGTAGGCATATTTTGGAGGCCTTCCTCAACTCCATATTGAGCTCATGATAAATCATTGTAAATTTCTCTCTGTCTAGATATCATTTGACTCATCACAAAAGTCATTTTTACATTTCATCTAGGATAAAATAGATTTTCCCAAGGTCACTCCAGAAGTGCAACAAACCTCTTGTAGCAGCTGTATTTTTTACATTTCTCGAAAACCATTACACCTATGTTAAAAATGAAGGATTTTTTCTTCCATGGCCTATGATGTAAAAAAACATATCTCTCTTTTGTCGAATTAATCTATGTTTGGTCATAAACTTAGTTTGATGAAAAACCAGCCCTATGTGTGGTAGCTAATTTGTCCCTTGGAATGACTTCTTGAAAAATGGTGGGGACAAGATGTTTATGAGATGAAATGACTTCATACTTGCCAATATGACCTCATGTATGCCTCCTCTACTCATATGTATCTGATTCCATATCAAACCCTAGCTTAGTGGGAGAGGAAATTAGGGTTTGGTGTAGGAAAAACAGGGGATTTAGGACTACCTTGTAGAGGGGGGGAATGAAAGGGTTCGAGACTGTCTAAATTCTTGGGGAAATTTTGGGTGATAGGGATAGATTTTAGAGAGTATGGAAAAGTAGAATTTCAAGGATTGAGTGAGTGGAAGGGGTCCAAAGGGAAAAACACATGCCTAGTCTAGAAAAGTGTCAAATTGTAGCAATAGGCTAGGGCTTGTGGAAAAATGATGATTTTGAGGGATAGGAGTGATGGGAAGTGTTTAGTAAGGTATAGTAAGGATAAAGGAAGAGTTAATAGCATTAGTACACAAGTATTGTTGATTATTTAACCATGGAAGTCATGAAACCAAGAAAAATGTCCTCAAAACCCTACGAGAGGGAAATGAGCTTTCCAAGCACAACTGAGAGACACATATAGTAAACACAAAACCACTTACTTGGAAATGATAGTTTGGAACCTGAAATTTTTGAAGACCTTTGACTATTACTACTCCTTCAAAATGTGAATTTGATGGTGAAATGACCAATTTCATGATTTTGACCCGATGACCTAATTATGGCACAACATGGAAGAATGAGTTGAATGATGACCGTGATGACTATGGGACTCTTTCAACAATGAATTATCTAACCATGATGATGTCAATTGACCATGGAGGTGCGAGGAGTAGTAATGATCTCATTATCCTAATCAGTGACCAAATTTTTGCAGGACCTAGTGGAATGATAAAAAAATTCTGAATGAAACCCTAACATGAATATGAAAAGAGTGATTTTGATCACTTATGGTAGAGTGAAAATTTTGACACTAACACAGTGAAATAGCTTCTTCACTAAAAATCAACAGGAAACAAGGGTAATTTTCAATATCCTTAAATTTGTCACATAATTCCTCTTGTGATATCAACCAATTATCTTTTCCCCATAAGGATGGAAGTCCAAAGCTACCCAGATAGTTCCAGTCACTTATGAAATTTTCAATCTCTTTTCTAGAATTTTCCAATTTCTCTTTCATGAGAAGCATAGTGTTGTACATTCGGTTCAACTTCCTCGTGTGTTTCATGACATGTACTAACTGCCTCTCGTCGATCCTAACTCTGGTGGATCTAGCGATTGTAGCGGAGACTAACACCTACGATTTTTGGTCTAATGGAAATAGTGTTTCCAACAAGTGGTATTAGAGTGACAACCTCGAGTTCAAAACTCACCCGGCTCACGTTGGGGGGGGGAATTGTTGGACATTGGGCTGAACACTCCCTATGTGTTTCGCGACATGAAATAACAGCCTTTCATGGATCCTAACTCTGGCAGTTCTGGCGATTGTAGCAAAAACTAAAACCTGTGGTTTTTGGTGTAACAGCAATCGTGTTTCCAATACATAGATTTATGTTTCTATTTTATCATGCATAATGAAAAAAAAGACTCATTCCTATTAGGGAGGTTCATCTAATCTAGGATATCATCTATGAGGATGCTAATCCATAAGATGATATATGTCCTTTAACCTTTCATCAAATGTGGGAGAAGTGTTTCTTACTTCCAAATTAGCACTCTTCATTATATATTTTTCACAATCTAACATAATAAACATGAAAGATTGCATTGTTGATATCTTCTAATTTATTTCCCTCCATATCTCTCCCTTTTCTTGGATGATAACTTTTCTTCCATTATTAGTTAGTCTAATTACTTCTTGTAGAGACTTCACCTCATCATGTTTCTCGTTGAGGGTGTTATGTATTTGCTTAATAATTTAATTTCCACATTGCACCTGTGTTGTCTCCCATTTCTTAGCCTGCTCCTTTTCCAGATTCGCTTCATTTATCCCTTGCTCTAGTTGTGAAACCTTCATTGTAAGAATTTCAGGCTTTCAGTATTTGAAGGTTGGGGAGCAGCGAGAGCCTTGTCAATAGTGCCTTTGTATTGTGCAAAATTTTTTAAGGTGTTTCTTCTCTCTTGTTGTGAATTATTCTTTCAGGCCGTCTAATTGGGCTTGCATCTTGCTAAGTTTTTTATCCTTAGCTTGTAAGAACATTTTCATTTCCTATAAGTGGTTCTCAATCTCTTATTGTCTTTCATAATCCCGGATTAGAACGTTATCGTCATAATCCATAATCTTTGCAATTCCTTTGAGACCCTTAATTTCCTTCTCCTTCTCCTACATTAACTTCTTGAAGGAGCATACTCTTTGGGTTGTCTAGATTGCGCTACTATCCTATATTTAAGTTCTTTAATTTTGTTGCCCCTGGTCCTTAAAGCCACTTAGGTGATGTAGGGTTTTTTTGAAAATTTCTCCAATATAGTGTTGAGCCTCAAAATTGTGCTTTCCTTCACTTCATTTTACCTCATTTTCCCTTGTCCATTGCTATCTTAGACCCAATTGATCAATGAATATAGTAAAATTACTTCTAGAATGATTTACATGACTGACTTGCTAAGTTTTGTGATTTTTGCCATTGTAAAGCATTTTGACCGGAACTAGCTGCAGAATGCAGACATTCCGTAGCTAACCGGCGATTCTGCAGCTGCCTTCATGTTTGAGTATGTTCCAGGTGCCCTCTTGAGAAAAACCGCATATGGGCATGATCCACGTCATGTCTACATGGTTCGTTGCTCATCATGGAGGAAGAAACGAATTCTAGGTATGGTTTTGAACGTGGGGAACACATTTAGGAAGGAAGACTTCTATTAGGACTGTCTCAGTCCAGATGTCTTTTCCTCTTCACGCAGCCACTTCAAAGAGTCCTAACGTGATTCCGATAAGGAAAGACAGTGTTCCTAAATTGTTGCAATTATTGTTATGTGCATTTTCTTTATAAACGCTTGGGAGACCGAGAGCTATGTTAGAGATTTTATGTTAGATTTGCTGCTAGATTTTGTTTAGACTCTGTGCTACATTTCTGAAGACGCAGAGTGTTATGTTCAAGTTCTTTCATCTTTAATGGAGCAGACTGTGTTGTTTTGAAGCGTGATTTAATTTGGAGTTGAATTCCGTCAGGTGGTAGAGGGCCCCTGCCTCTTGCACGGATTTATTTTGCGTGAATTAGATAAGTCTCCTAGCTGCCTTTACGTTTTGCATTTGAATTAATAGTTGTTTTAATTAGTTACTGTAGTCGTACTCATTCTAACTCTTCCACAAGAAGATGCTCTTCCAAAAGACTATAATGATGAATGTTGAATGACTATAGTATTGTAGGATTAGGACTTGAATTTATAGTTGTTTTAACTAGCTACTGTAGTTATATTCATTCTAACTCTTCCACAAGAAGACACTCTTCCAAAAGATTATAATGATGAATGATGAATAGCTATGGTACTGTAGGATTTAGTTGTAGTTTTTTCTGTTCACTATGATAGTTACACTTGTTCTAATCACTCTTCCACAAGAAGAAACTCTTCCAATAAATTCTTAAGAAGTTCAAGACATGACCGTGATAATGAATGATTTAGTTGTGTGTTTGTACTAAGTATCATCTCTGTTCTTGCTCTTAAACGCTTGCCCAAGACATCATAATGACGAGTAGGGTATGGATATGATATCTTAGTTTTTCATTCGCTTTCAGTCTATTTGCTTACAATTGCACTCAATTACATAGTCAGAATTGTTCTACCTCTTCCAAAAGAAGGAACTCTTCCAAAATATCACTAATGATGAACAAACAGATTGTGTAACTTCATAGAATAATGCATGTTAGCATAGTTAGAATGCTCCGGAGTTTCATTGCATTTAACTCATGTTCAATTACTTTGTTTCGAGTTTGATGATGACTTATAGTTCAACATTGTTCTAGATTAGTGGCATCTTAGGTTCATTCTCAGATTAACTCATTGCACTTGCACTTCATATTCAAATTGTCATCCATTGCACAATAGATTACTTCAGTTGTTGGGATTAACAAGATAGCCTTCATTATTCACAAACCTCTTCTTGTTCTTAAATCCATAATTGATCTATAACCATATGAACAGAGGACAACATCATTTTAAGGCCTGAAGTACCTCTGCAATTTCCTCATCATTTTATAAACAAAGCTCTTCCTCAAAAGCCTACTTTGAAAAGAAATCAATAACTCTTGAGTAAAGGTTTTGTGACATTCAATTAAATTGCAGAATAGAGATAGGAGCTAGTTCTAGAATAGAAGATCTTATGATGATAACAATGTTTTTCCTCTAATTATGTTTCAAATCTCTCATCAAGGAAAAAGTATTGCATCATTGTAAGTTAGTTGTTCACTGTCTATTTAGAGAATTTGCATACTTAGTGATCATTTCTCAAGTTTAGTTTGTATTTTGAATCATTTGTTTCAAAGTCATTATCAAGCTTTGCTTTTATATAGTCATAGTTTAGATTCAGCTTCAGTGTTTTCAATTGCATTTGCCATTTGTTATCCATCAATTAGGTTTAACTCTGTTTTTAATCACCAGCTTCTTTCCACTAGCTTTCTAGGCATTTTTCCTGCAACCATAAAACCACCAAAAGACCAAAAACATCATAAATCATCACAAAAGACCAAAAACATCACAAAACACTACACACAACGCATTAGGAAACAAGCACCTAGGTACATACAATACACTTCACTTCAGCAGTTTACCAACCCTGGTTGACAATTAAATGAGCTCAGTTTAGGAGACTAGATTGAGACCAAACATTTTGGCGCCGTTGCCGGGGAAGTGAAAACTAGGTAACCTTTGTTTCTTAACATCCAAAAACAATTTTGTGCGTAGGGAGAGAGATTCAAGGGGAAGATTTATAAGCAGCAGAGGCATAAGTTTGATTTCTAGAACATCACTTGTTTCATCTAGATCCAGAGCTAGTACACCTTCAACTCAAACCAATCTTCCATCCTTTACTGATCCTGGACTTCTAGAAAATCTAAGGTCACCTATTCCATTAGAGAAACCTTCTACTTCATCCACTGAACCTGCCATAGAAGAAGATCTAAGAACTCCTGTTAAGAACACAAACCTTTCTATTTCCACAGGAGAGTCAACCATGGCAGAAGAAGGAGGGGGAGGAGTTTTTAATGGAGAACACACATTATTTGGAGGTGGAGGTAGAGGTAGAGGTAGAGGAGAAGGAGGAAGAGGAGAAGGAGGTAGAGGTGCAGATGGAGGGAGAGGTAGAATAGGAAGCTCTTTTGGGTTCCCTATACTTGATGAAGAAACCAATACAACCATGAAAAACATTTCACCCTCTGTCCTTCCAAACTTCTATGGACTTAAAACTGAAGATCCTAAAACTTTCTTATTCGAATTTGAAGTGCTGTGTAGGACTTATGACTACTTACAAGATGCTCAAAAACAGAAATTATTTCCTTCAACTTTGAAGGGAGCAGCATTGAAGTGGTTTATGAGTCTAATCAGTAGCTCTATTAGAACATGGGAAGACATGAAACAAGTATTTCTAGAGAGATACTTGGATTATTGTATGCCAGTTAATCATAAGGAAGAAGTGTTCAAGATGTTACAAAAAGAATATGAAAAATTAGAAGATTTGTTGGAAAGATTTAATTACAACATCAAAAGGGAAAAAATGGAAAATCTAGATCAAGACACCTTAAAAGCTCTTTTGTTGAAAAAAATTAGAGATGAATGGTTGGATATCCTAAACATGATGGGAAAAGGGGATATATCACAACTCACATTACCTGAAATATCTGAGTTATGTATCAACCTTTCAAGAGGGAAATCTAAAACTGTCAAAGGTCCAAGAGATCCTGCTCTTGCAAGGGCAAGTAAATCTGCTTCTGGGACAGTAAGTAGATCAGAAATAGGACACATGCTTGATGATTTTAAATCCGACATCTTAGGGAGTCTTAGTGAACAAATAGACACCCTCAAGATACAAAACAAGCAAAAGGCTGAATCTGATGCCTTGGCAATCTTTTGTCCCAAATGTAGAAAGAAACATGCCTTAAGAGAGTGTCCTTTGGATGTAAAAGTTATAGAAACCTGTGTCATTTGTTCTGAGAAACATGAGACCAAGAATTGTCCTTCTCTTCTTGGTCTCAAGGCTGTTTTTCAGGAAGAAACTCCTACAGATTCCACAGAGTCTCTTAACTTTGTATCTAGAAGACTTTGGTAGGGACCTCAGACACAAGGATTCCATGATCAAATATATAATCAACCTCCACCTTGGAATTCTTGGCAACAACCTTGGCCCCAATTTCAAAATCAATCTCAATCTTGGGCACAAGGAACACAAAGTGCCTATGGAAGATACTCTCCATACTATCAGTATCCACCATCCTATCCACCATATCCACATTTTTATCCTCAAAATCCTCAACAAAATTTTCCTCAAAATCTTCCACAAAATTTTCAACAAAATCCTCAACAACATCATCAGAACCAACCACATCAAAATCAACCACTTCCATTACCATTCCCTCAAAAATCCAATCAATTTCCAGTTTAGCCCATACCAAACCCCAATAATAAGAACCCTTAGAATACATACATGATAGAAGGACAACAATTTCCAACTTATTTAATTACTCCTCTAGACCTTAGTGATGTTCAACTTAGGTCTGGAAGGATACTTGAGAAGAGGAAACCTTCTGTGATCATACAAGAACAAGATAATTCTGAGGAAGACTCCCTACGGGTTAATAAAATTCTTGAGGAAGACACATCCTTTCAAGACCAAAACATTGAAAAACTGAAACAAAAAGATCCAATAAATCCAACCCCTGTATTAGAGCAACCATCCACATCTACTTCTACACCTCCTTTCCCGGAAAGATTACAAATTGATAAAGGTGTAGAAAAACAAATCATGGTGCCTAATTATGATTTCTTAGATGAATTGAGAAATGTTTGCATTAAAATCCCATTATTGCAAGCCATCAAGGAAATCCCAATTTTAGCCAAAACAATAAAGGAGTTGAGTATGAAGACAACAAGAAAAAGAATAAGAGAAATCAAGAAAATTCAACTGGTAGGACAAATAGCAGACATTATGATGGGCAAGATTGCTATTCCAAAGTATCTTGACCCAGGAAATCCAGTTGTCAAAATTCACATCAACGGAATTGAAATTCAAAACACACTCATTGACTTAGGAGCAGCAATAAATATCATGAGTAGACAAATCATGGACAAAATGAAACTTCCTAATCTTCTCTTTACACCCACACTATTACAATTAGCAGATAGATCTGTAATCAAACCATATGGGGTAATAGAAGACATTCCAGTGTCCCTAGATTCTTGGGAATACCCCGTGGATTTCATGATCCTAACTCCTAAGAATAATCTAGGAGGCCATCCTGTTATATTAGGAAGACCTTGGTTGGCTACAGCTGATGCTTTTATTAGTTGTAGGTCCGGTGATATGTATATTTTTGATGGTAGTTCAACTAAGAAATTCACTTTATATCCTCCAGCTAGGACAATTACAGATCTAGATGACACTCAATGGATAGAGGATGAAGAATATTTACAACCACTCTTCACAATTTTAGAAATTAGTGAAGATAATCAAATTCTGAATACTCTAGAAAATTTTGAATCCTCTCCAGAACACAAACATGAATCATTTCAAGAGGGATCCAATATCGAGTTTTTGTCATCTAGGCAGATGTCTCTTCATTCTATGGACAAATTTGGTAGCTCTACAAGTGAAATTTTTCCAGGAAAAACCTTGAACATAAACAAAAACCTAGAAAAATCTCAACAAGAAGAGTTAGTCAAAGTATTACAGAAACATTCTTCTGCATATGCATGGGAATACACTGACATGAAAGGGATAAGTCCCAAGACTTGTACTCATCACATCTATATAGAGGCAAATTGCAAACCAATCAGACAACCTCAAAGACGGATGAATCCAAATCTTAGGGAAATTGTCAAGGAAGAATTACAAAATTTGTTAAATGTTAACTTCATCTATCCTATTTCAGATAGTCAGTGGGTTTCCCCTTTAGTAATTGTACCTAAGAAAAATGGAAAATGGAAGGTTTGTGTTGACTACCGAGAACTGAATAAAGCTACTCTTAAAGACCATTTTCCCTTACCTTTCATAGATCAAGTATTAGACACATTAGCTGGCAAAAAGTACTTTTCATTCCTAGATGGGTTTAGTGGTTACAATCAAATCCAAGTAGCACTTGAAGACCAAGATAAAACCACATTTACTTGTCCTTGGGGTACCTATGCCTACCGAGTATTGCCATTTGGATTATGCAATGCACCCGCAACATTCCAAAGGGCAGTATTAGGAATTTTTTCTGATCTAATACATGACTGTGTAGAGGTGTACATGGATGATTTTACAGTTTATGGGGATACATTTGAAGAGGCTTTAGAAAACTTGGAAAAGGTCTTAAAAAGATGTCAAGAAGCAAATCTTTCTCTTAGTCATGAAAAATGTTTTATGATGTTCACTGAAGGTATTGTTTTAGGGCACCACATTTCAGGGGATGGGATTAGAGTTGATGAGGCGAAAGTTGAAGTTATTTCTAACCTATCCATTCCAAGTTGTCAAAGAGATGTTAGAATTTTTCTAGGATTTACAGGGTATTATCGGAGATTTATAGAAAACTTCACCAAAATAGCATCTCTACTCTTCAAATTACTCACCAAAGATTGTGAATTTAAGTGGACTTCTGATTGCCAGTTAGCTTTTGAAACCCTAAAAACCAAAATTTCTAAAGCACCTATATTAAGGGGACCTAACTGGAAGTTACCTTTTCATATCTCGACAGATGCTTCCGATACAGCTCTAGGAGCAGTATTGGGACAGAAAGATTTAATTCCCTATGCCATCTATTATATCAGTAAAAATTTGACTCCCGCAGAGTTAAACTATACTGTAACTGAAAAAGAGTTTTTAGCTGTTGTTCATGCCATAAACAAGTTTAGACACTATATAACAGGCTATGAAACTTTTGTTCACACTGATCATTTTGCCATTAGATACTTAATGAACAAATCAATCACTAATGGCAGAGTTATAAGATGGTTGTTACTATTGCAAGAATTCAACATTACTATTCTAGATAGGCCTGGAAAACAAAACACTGTGGCTGATTTCCTGTCTAGAATCCAAAATATCAAAGATGACACTCCGGTTGAAGATCAATTTCCTGATGAATATCTTTTCGCAATCTCTACTCAAACTCCATGGTTTGCTGATATTGCTAATTATTTAGTTTCAAGAAAATTTCCTTCAATTATGAATGCAAGGGATAAAAGAAAAATCATTAATGATAGTGCAAGATATTCATGGGTTGCTAATGAGTTGTACAAGACAGGTCCAGATTTGATTATTAGAAGGTGTGTTCGTGAAGATGAGATGCCTGAAATTCTCAAGGCATGTCATGATGAACCTTGTGGCAGACACTTTGCAGATAAAAGGACAGCCTATAAGATCCTTAATTTAGGATATTATTGGCCATATTTGTTTAAAGATGCAAAGGAGTATGTCAAAAGGTGTGACAGTTGCCAAAGGGTAGGGAAACCTTCTCCTTCAGGTGAGATGCCATTACAACCTCAGGTACACATTGAACCTTTTGAAAAATGGGCTTTGGATTTTGTAGGACCTATTAGTCCTCCATCAAGACAAAATAAATATATATTAGTTTGCACTGATTATGTTACTAAATGGGTAGAAGCTAAACCATTACTTGCTGCTAATGAATCATCTGTAGTTAATTTTCTTTTTGAGGATATTTTTACTCGTTTTGGTGTCCCAAGGGAAATTGTTACAGATCAAGGAGCTTAATTTACATCAAGGCTAGTGGAGCAAATGATGGAGAAGTATAAAATCAGACATAGAACATCTACTCCTTATCATCCACAAGCAAATGGTCAAGTGGAATCCACTAATAAGGTCATTGAAGGAATCCTAACAAAGACTGTTCATTTACATAGAAGAGATTGGGTAGATAGGCTTCCTAAAGCCTTGTGGGCCTATAGAACTACATGGAGAAACACAACAAGCCATACTCCTTATGAGCTTGTTTATGGAAAGCAAGTTTTGTTTCCCATAGAGTTCCAAATTCAAACATTCAAGATGGCAGTTCAGCTAGGACTTGATCTAACGGAGGCACAAAAGCATAGACTGGAGCAAATTAATTAATTGGATGAGATCAGACAAGATGCAGTTCAGAAAACAAGTCTAGTCCAACAGCAAAGGGCTAGATGGCATGACAAGTACATCAAGGAGAATAAATTCAAAGAGGGTGACTGGGCTCTCTTGTTTGATTCAAAATTCAAGGATTTTCAAGGGAAATTTCAGACACATTGGCTTGGGCCATATTAAATTGTTGAAATTTTTGATAATGGGGCAGTCAAAATCAGAACTATAGATGAAGAAAAGGTCACTTTTCTTGTGAATGGTCATATACTGAAGCTTTACCACAAGCCACTCTCAAGGGAAGAGTTTTTCAAGAAGTTCCAAGGAAGTAATGATGTGAAGTTAATGAAGAAGAGTCCCTCTTCTTCATCAACTTGATTAAATTTTATGAAGCAGTTCTTTTTGAAAAAAAATAAAAATAAATAAATAAATAAATAAATAAAGATATAAACATGAAAACCAATCATTGATTGGCATGTTTATACAGAAAAGATAGGGTGAAAATCAGAGTCTCTCTGACACTCTAACTTTTCCCATTTTTGTTTTTATAAGCAGCTGTTATAAAAATCATAAGTTCAGTTCCATAGTGCTTATGATTCATCTCATCACTCCATTCACTTATACTCCATTCCATTCATTCACCATTCATGTTTCACTCCATTCCACATTTCATTCATCTCATTCCATCTTCCATCAATCTCATTTTCATGTCAAAATACAAAATTTGATATCTTGCTGTAAGTGAATAAAACATGTCATGAATTGCAGTACAGTTCTTATGTTCTTTCACTCCATTTCATGAACTGAATCCATTCCATTTCATCATCCACTTCATACATATCATAATCCATCATCCATTTTCATTCATACCACATAAAATTTCACCCATATTCCAAAAACACTCCATTTTCATGATTAAAGTGCTCTACAGGAACATTCTGCAGCTCAGTAGACATTCTGCAGCTGATCAGCCTTTCTGCAGCCAGACAGTGTTTCTGCAGCTACAAACCCTGAAGGCATCAACCAGCAGACATCAGAATTGCAACAAAGTGACCCAGTGTATCCATGAATCAAAAGCATCAAGAAAATTATGAAGACTCCTCCAAAGGTGAACAAGAAGACAAAGACTAAAAAAAAAAAAATCAAATGAAAGGCAGAGGTAACAAGTTTAAATTATAATGGCATTTCATAAAATTTTAGCATAGTTTAGTTATGGATTGTTTGAAAAGGTTGTTTTAATTGTTTTTATTGATCAACACCAACAAACCCTCTACAGACTTTGGATTAAAATCTTCCATTTCAAATTTCATATCCGATATCATTTAAGCGGTTAAAAAATGGCCGAGGTATTTGAATTCTCCACTTCTCTTAACCAAATCATTCAATGATGATTTCCTCTGCCTTCGTAAAATCCTCCGTCGTCTCTTCAATCATTAATACATTCCCTCCACCTCACTCCACTACTTCATTCCGTGACCACTGCCATAACTTCATTCTGTAGCTGACATTCCATTCCGAAGATAGAGATATTATTATCACTGAAAGCAGAGCCAAAGGATATCAGTTTGAATAATGTTGAGCATTGTAAACTCAGATCAGAGCAAAAGGGCAAATTTGGAAGCATAACAGCGTGAGAATTTGAATCCATTTGATTCCGTGGGTATACAAAGTATCACTATGGGCAGAGTTTGAGCATTCCTACTATAAACATAGAAGTGTAGCAGTGTGGAGTTTGAAGTCTTTTGTCACTAGGAGACAGAGGTGTTGCAGTGTTGAAATCAAAACCATTTGCTACTAGAGAAAGAGGTGTTGCAGTGATTGAAATTGAAACCTTTTGCTACCAGAGACAGAGGTGTTGCAGTGTTGAATTCGAAACCATTTGCTACCAGAGACAGAGGTGTTGCAGTGATTGAAATTGAAACCTTTTGCTACCAGAGACAGAGGTGTTGCAGTGTTGAATTCGAAACCATTTGCTACCAAGAGCCAAAGGTATTGAAGTGAAGAAGTTGAAGCCAGTTGTCACTGTCAAACAGAGACGTATCAATACAAAGTTCAATTGTCAACAGAGGCATATCAGCCCGAGGTTTTGAAGCTGTTGCCTCTATAAATCAGAGGTACGTTATTCCAAAATTGAAACCATTTCCATTCAGAACTTAAAGCCATTTCAATCCGGAAGTGAAAGTCATTGTTTTTGTGGGTAGAAGAGTGTTAATTTGAACATTGAAGAAGCAATCATGGGTTTCATTGTAAGGACTGAACCAGTGGGTTCAAAATATTTAGAAGGCTACCCTCAATGCAAAGTAATGTTACAACAAATAGGATGGCTTCAATTTTTGGAAAAATTTAATGGCTTCCACAAGGAAGTCACTAAAACATTTGCAAGATCATTTCAAAGAACCGAAGTTGAAGTAGATGATGTAAAATTTACTGTCACTGAAGTTTTCATTGCAGAGGCTACAGGATTACTCAGAACTGGAGAGAGATGGTTTAAAAATAGAGAATTCCACAATGACTCCTGGAAACAAATTTTAAAATCACCAAATATGGATGTCAGTGTATTCAAGAAAGGAATTCCCAGTTCTGCATTGAAAAACAAATGGAGAAACATACTACTTCTTTTGCAAAAATTTGTTACATGTGAGGGTATATATGGGACATTTTATGTCTACCACATTAGACTAATGATGCATTTTCTGGGGGAAGACTTAAACCTACCATATTTCTTGCTTCAAAGTCTGAAGAAGATGGCTTCCTGTGTTCAGAGAAGAGTTCAATTTTTAGAGACAACCCTATATCATCATGGTTTGGTAAAAATTTTGATTGAGCATCATCTAGCTAAAACAAATGATACATGGGACGATTTCTTAATAAGAAATCATTTTGAAGAAGCAAAAGAACCATCACCTGAATCACAGCCTACAAAGAGAAGTAGGAAATGGAGGGCTTCAAAAGTTTAAATTGACAAACTAGTCCAAGAAAGAAGTGAGGAAATCATTTTAGAGAAGTTGACCCAAATCAAGAGGCAACTTAAGGAAGGAAAGGTAATCAAGAAATCTGCCATGGAGAAAGGAGAAGGATATTCTTAGCCTAGGAGAAGCCACAGAATCAAAGGGAAACTGAAGAAAACAATAATCAAACAAACAGGGGTGATTGATATAGAAGACGAGGAAACATCCATGGAAGAAGATATTGAAGAAGAATTTTATGAAGGAACCCCTGAAATTGACCCCGCTCAACAGGAAATTTATGACTATGTGGAAACTTTAGAGAGGAGAGCTTCAGAAAGCAGAGAGAGAACCCCCAGTCCTCCACTGTCTGAAATAGATATATTAAGATGGGATAGGTATGAGTTAGAATTACTGAATAGACACATCAAAAATGAGAATGAAATTCTCAAGGATCAAGTGAAGCTCAAACCTGAAATGAACTCAACCTTATCCCAGCATATAGACAAAGTGGAGAGGACCAATGAGAAGTTGAAGACAAGGAACAAAAAGCTAATCAGGGCACTCACCAACCTAAGGTTCAAACTTGTTATTAGAAAACCCAGAAGATCTCTAGCTTCCAGACAAAGGACAAGGAGAGGACTAGATGTCCTTGCAGAAGCCTCTGAATTCATAGGATAATTTGCATGAGCACATGCAAAGAGACAGCAGTGGGGGTATGTTGAGCCTCAAAATTGTGCTTTCCTTCACTTCATTTTACCTCATTTTCCCTTTTCCATTGCTATCTTAGACCCAATTGATCAATGAATATAGTTAAAATTACTTCTAGAATGATTTACATGACTGACTTGTTAAATTTTGTGATTTTTGCCATTGTAAAGCATTTTGACCGGAACTAGCTGCAGAATGCAGACATTCCATAGCTAACCGGCGATTCTGCAGCTGCCTTCATGTTTGAGTATGTTCCAGGTGGCCTCTTGAGAAAAACCGCATATGGGCATGATCCATGTCATGTCTACATGGTTCGTTGCTCATCATGGAGGAAGAAACGAATTCTGGGTATGGTTTTGAACGTGGGAACACATTTAGGAAGGAAGACTTCTATTAGGACTATCTCAGTCCAGATGTCTTTTCCTCTTCACGCAGCCACTTCAAAGAGTCCTAACGTGATTCCGATAAGGAAAGACAGCGTTCCTGAATTGTTGCAAATATTGTTATGTGCATTTGCTTTATAAACACTCGGGAGACCGAGAGCTATGTTAGAGATTTTATGTTAGATTTGCTGCTAGATTTTGTTTAGACTCTGTGCTACATTTCTGAAGACGCAGAGTGTTATGTTCAAGTTCTTTCATCTTTAATGGAGCAGACTGTGTTGTTTTGAAGCGTGATTTAATTTGGAGTTGAATTCCGTCAGGTGGTAGAGGGCCCCTGCCTCTTGCACGGATTTATTTTGCGTAAATTAGATAAGTTTCCTAGCTGCCTTTACGTTTTGCATTTGAATTAATAATTGTTTTAATTAGCTACTGTAGTCGTACTCATTCTAACTCTTCCACAAGAAGATGCTCTTCCAAAAGACTATAATGATGAATGTTGAATGACTATAGTATTGTAGGATTAGGAGTTGAATTTATAGTTGTTTTAACTAGCTACTGTAGTAATATTCATTCTAACTCTTTCACAAGAAGACACTCTTCCAAAAGATTATAATGATGAATGATGAATAGCTATGGTACTTTAGGGTTTAGTTGTAGTTTTTTCTGTTCACTATCACAGTTACACTTGTTCTAATCACTCTTCCATAAGAAGAAACTCTTCCAATAAATTCTTAAGAAGTTCAAGACATGACCATGATAATGAATGATTTAGTTGTGTTTGTACTAAGTATCATCTCTGTTCTTGCTCTTAAACGCTTGCCCAAGACATCATAATGACGAGTAGGGTATGGATATGATATCTTAGTTTTTCATTCGCTTTCAGTCTATTTGCTTACAATTGCACTCAATTACACAGTCAGAATTGTTCTACCTCTTCCAAAAGAAGGAACTCTTCCAAAATATCACTAATGATGAACAAACAGATTGTGTAACTTCATAGAATAATACATGTTAGCATAGTTAGAATGCTACGGAGTTTCATTGCATTTAACTCATGTTCAATTACTTTGTTTCAAGTTTGATGATGACTTATAGTTCAACATTGTTCTAGATTAGTGGCATCTTAGGTTCATTCTCAGATTAACTCATTGCACTTGCACTTCATATTCAAATTGTTATCCATTGCAAAATAGATTACTTCAGTTGTTGGGATTAACAAGACAGCCTTCATTATTCACAAACCTCTTCTTGTTCTTAAATCCATAATTGATCTATAACCATATGAACAGAGGACAACATCATTTTAAGGCCTGAAGTACCTCTGCAATTTCCTCATCATTTTATAAACAGAGCTCTTCCTCAAAAGCCTACTTTGAAAAGAAATCAATAACTCTTGAGTAAAGGTTTTGTGACATTCAATTAAATTGCAGAATAGAGATAGGAGCTAGTTCTAGAATAGGAGATCTTATGATGATAACAATGTTTTTCCTCTAATTATGTTTCAAATCTCTAATCAAGGACAAAAGTATTGCATCATTGTAAGTTAGTTATTTCACTGTTCATCTAAAGGATTTGCATACTTAGTGATCATTTCTCAAGTTTAGTTTGTGTTTTGAATCATTTGTTTGAAAGTCATTATCAAGCTTTGCTTTTATTTAGTCATAGTTTAGATTCGGCTTCAGTGTTTCCAATTGCATTTGCCATTTGTTATCCATCAATTAGGTTTAACTCTATTTTTAATCACCAGCTTCTTTCCACTAGCTTTCTAGGATTTTTCCTGCAACCATAAAACCACCAAAAGACCAAAAACATCACAAAACACTACACACAACGCATTGGGAAACAAGCACCTAGGTACATACAGTACACTTCACTTCAGCAGTTTACAAATCCTGGTTGACAATTAAATGAGCTCAGTTTAGGAGACTAGATTGAGACCAAACATATAGCCTGCTTCTTTCTATTGCTAGCAGTATAATATAATAATCGTCGGGCCACTATTGTATGTATTTTTCTGTTCCAATTTACCATATCAAAATATGACACTTTTTCAAGGTTAATAGCCATGGAAGAGGCTGGAGAAACCACTGTTTTTTGGTTCTCATTAACCTCAAGCTACACTACTATGATATCGAATGTGTTGATTTCAAAGTCTGTTGATGAAATGAATCTCAATCAACAGACTAGGTCATCTCACTTAATATCACCTTCTCCACAACCTCAGGTTTTTTAGGGAATAACATTAATCATGTGCCCAAAGTATGAACTGGATTTTCCCCAATAAAATTGTGTCTAACATCTATTTCTTGCATTCTTGATTCCTTTGGCTAGGTTTAATATATGACCTACTGAATTTCTCTGCTTAATTGTTATACAATTTTCCCAAAAGCTGTAGTGTTTATGTCTTGGCCCTCTTTGGCCTTAACACAGTGTTTAGCTTCTTCTCACTCTGAAGTATCCAACTTTCTCTTTATGATAGGAGGTAATGTCACTATCAAGGGTTCAGAAAATCTTGTGTCAGGAGAATTAAATTCCATTGGTATGAGAGCTTCATTGTTTGTTTCTTTGTTGCTTGTTTGTGCATGGCCTTGTTCCGTAGACATTTGAATCACTAATTGAATATGGCCACTAGGTGGGAAGAGAGTATTTTCCAAAATTTCCACCTTCACCCTGCTCTCATGAGTATAATCTAAGAAAAATAGATGATTTCTTAAACCAGAAATTATTCCAAGAGGGTCATAGTGCCTAGAGTTATAATGCATCAATTAAGTAAAAACATTTCCTTTTAAATTATGTCAACAACATCTTTATTTTTAGCGATAAGAGATTTAATTGATTAAGGATAGATAAACAATGCCCTTTTTCCTTATAATAAAAATGTAACTCATTAACCAAAATTATTTGTCTCAAAACTTCACAAGAAAAAATTAAAGATGTAATAAATTTGGGTAATTGAAAGGGCTCCTTTTCGAAACTATATAACCTAATCACTGAATAGTATGGGTATAGGAACCAAATTCCTATGTTTTCTTCCTTAGTGAGTCGTAACACCATTCTCTATTCATCAGAAATCCTATCCAGGGTATCCCAAAGTAATTTAACTCCTAAATTAAAAAAAATGGGTCAACATATTAGGTATAGGCACAGGGACCATGCCCTTGATATATCAAGTCATTACACTGGTAAACCTCCAATTCCCTTTCATTTCCATCTTTGATATTTGTGATAAGCTTATTCAACAAGAAATAACTAGGATGATGAAATAAGATTAAATGAACTAGATAATAACAATCATGGAAAGACTTGAAGGGTCTAGTGGTGGTAAGGTTGACCATGATATCCCTAGTTAAATATTTTGGAAAGCCAATAACAATTTTTTCAGGCTTCATAGTTATGAGCGATAACTAAGAAAAAATCTTCGTTAAACTTTGTAAGGTCCCACCTTACCTACCATAATTCTTATAGAGAAATATTGAATCAAAATGCGATAATTTTTTATTATTAATTTTTTTTTTTACAGGACATAAAAGTTATTGGTGTCCTTTACACTACACCCTAAATTCTACTAACTTATCCTCCAAGCTGCAAGGTTCAAGTTTTATCAAGATACAAAACATACAACCATAATACTTGCTTTTCAAGACTAAAATCACCTTCAAAATATAAAGTATTTAGTGGGATGAATAATTGTCAACCTTTATGAACCACAATTTACAATAAGGTAATTGTTAATTATGTTGTAATTAAATGTGTTCAAGAGTTACTAATTTGATTTTTTTCTAAATAACATGCTTATGAATTATTTTCTTAAGAGAATAATTAAATTTATATAGGTTAGGTATCCAATAATTAGGAATTCATATGTGAGGTAATATTACAACAAATTACTTACCCTAATTGTGACTTTTCAGCACGAACCTATAACTCAATGGAGTTATTACACTAGAAACACCTTGGTTGCAAATCCTAAATTAACTTAAGCCCTTTTTTTATGGAGAGTTCATAAACATAATTAGACGCAATCGTTGAAACATTATGAAAAACAATTTACATGCATGAAATGTACAGCCATTGAGGCATTTGTCAAAACAACAACAACAACAACCCAAAAATCCTACAATCTCATTTATGACTTCTGTCAAATGGATAGTATGAAAACATATGTAGAGTTGTACAAAGAGGAGGAAAAACATAGTTTAAGCCATTAAAATTTTTCCATCTAATTCATGGCAGCCTACATGCTTCATCCATTAGTACTTGTAGTTAATCGATTCAACACTATACAAGAAAATACTTCAACGACCATTACGAAATTTCCTCACATTTGGTGTGCAACTCTTCATATACATGTAAGTTTCAGAAAACAACCAAACAAGTAAAAACAATGAAATAAACTACAAAAATACATAATAAAATTTGATCCACATACCTGACAGTGAATTTGTACAACTCCAAAATGATGGATGTATGCTCCAACTCCAATAAGAGTATGCTCCAACACCAATATCCTTACCAAATCATCATGAACCACCCGGTTTTCCTCCCAACAATATCCAAGAATAAATTATCCCCCTGTAACCCCCGAGCTGCAAAAGCTCATAACCAATACCATAATAAAACAATAGATGGAGATGCAAGGCAAACTAAGGAAGATAGTTTACACTTCCTCTAAATACCACTCATGTTCAGCCTCAAATGATACTTAGTACATTAGTAAGGAATTCAGATTTGTTTTGGAAGCAACTAGATACTCTCCATATCTCTCCCTCTCACAATATTCCTCAAGTCTATTCCACTCTTGGCATCACCCTCCATCCCCAAGTGAAAATACATGAGACTCATATATAGGACGAGCAACAATTGTTGTCATAAAGGAGGAGTAATATGCATGCATTGTATTCCATTTAGAGGAATGTAACTTATGCCATTAAGGAGAGGTATGCATGTCTTAATTAACGAGAGTGTAACATATGCAGTAAAGAGAGTGTAAGAGGAATAATTTATGACATATCTTTAATGAGTGTAAGAGGAATATTTTATGACATATCTTTAATGATATGTAACGGGAATATTCCATTCTTTGATGAGTGCATAAAAGAGAGTGTAATGTAATATTTAAAATAGAGAGAGTTACATAGAGCCATGAGAGTCATGAAGGAGAGATATGTGAATTGATTGAATAGATGAAATTAATTTGTAATTCCCTTTTGATAAAATATCATAGTCACATAAAATATAATGATAATACTAATAATATTTAGGATTAAGTCAATATTGAACTGTTAGGATTGATTGATGATAAATTAATTTAATTTCCTTAAATTATCCTTGATTACCAATTTATGCAAGGAGATTTACTACTTTTGGAAAGTCATGCTTGAGATGGTAAACATGACTTTCTATTTTTTGAAAGTCATTCCAGAATTGTCATATTGAGATTTTATTTAAGGAAGTTTATCCATGAGTGGTATTTTTCTTTCAGAGAATAGGGATTCCACACCCATGTTTCATACATCTCTGTGCCTTAGTAGATTGAGGACTCCATGCTCTGATCTACTCCAAAGATCTAAGATTCCATAACTTGATATTTTTAAATATTTAGGACTATGTGCACTAAATATAAAAGACTCTAGGTCTTTATATTTCTTTGATTTAGGACTCCATGCCCTAATTTCCATTCTTTATCATCTACTGTGCTTTGAAACTCTGCATTTCTCCTGATGATATTTATTGTGAGGTTTTACCCATTTGATGGTTCGTTGGTAAGGCCTTGTTAAAATACCTGACACATCACAATATCATAGATCAAAGGAAGCCTATGAATTTCATATTGAAATTAACTTAATCAAATTTTACCAAGAATGGTGTAGGACTTCCACAGTCATTTAGGTTTTGAAGAAATGACTTCCACAGTTATTCATAATTGAACATCCTTGTTAGAAAAGGACCAGGCCCCCCACCACATCCTGCGTAGTACAAGGTTAGACATATATATAATCATACAAGTTATGTATTATCCATAAATAATAATTTAACCATATGTTCCACATAACCATGAGCATCCATGGATCTACGTGTCCCAATCCTAGTCACCATCCGTGTCATACACCTATGTCAAAACTATGATACAGAAAGAGAAAACATAGCTAATATGCTCTTAACCAAAATCGCTTGTTATACACAAAACCATAGATATTATCATAACCATACATCAAACAAGTGACCCAAACCAAGTCTATAGCATATAATCATGTCCATAAGTCTGTCATCCATAATATTATATCATTATATCAAAATCACCTCTCTAAGTGTCATCAACGTTATCTCACCACGAAGGGACACTACATACTCCCCCTCTTGGGTTAAACTTGGCTCAAATTTTTTCCTACAGTCATAAGATAATTAATTATTTTCGATTCTCTTGTCAATAAGTTTTTAACCTTATGTGTATGTATTTGATATATTTTTCTTCATGCCAATCCATAGTTTAATGTTTTCTAAATTGGAAGCAAATCAATGAAAACTGAAATATACCATTCTTAATCAAGTAGAAAATATATCCATGCTATATGATGCATGTTTTGATATATAAAATAACAAATATTTCTAAATCAAAACCAACCATACAATTTATAGTACCGTATCAAAATACTATTTTATGTAATTGATATGACATCTACTTAAGTTATCTATAATAATTTGATATTCTACATGTTTTTCTTTCTCGTAGTCTGTATGAATCCTACATGTGTTATCTTATGGGTTTTGTAGTAATTTGAGCTTGTCAAGCTATAAATAGATCACACATTGGTTGTATAAACAACAATGATGGCCCATCCCATATCACAATCAAATTTGCATACAATAACCATAAAATCATCCACATACAATTGTGAGTGAAATTATGCAACATAACATGATGTCATATATAGAACCCACTCTTACATCCCACTTGCTTTATGTCTTCTCAATCCACGTTTCCCCTTTTCGTTCCATAAGACATCCTTTCAATGAAAATTTCTAGGATCCACCTTTAGTTTTTTTTTTTTTTAAGTACAAGTTTGCTCTTTAGGAAAAATCACAATTTGAAGTTCAAGGCACCATTTTTATTTTTTTTAATAAACCAACAAGGTAAGGTTTGATACAGTATTCATTGACCCAATTATGTATTATATACCATTCCTTTAGTTTCCATGATCTTAATTATTATTCACTTCTATAACTTGAGAATCAATTATGAATGAATCTGTTAGAAGATCTTCACTCCAAAAGAAAATTAATGATATCATTTTGAAAGCAGCTTGTAATCAAGAACAATTCTCACAATTATGAAAATACAGTATCTATATTATTGAATCTACCTTGATAACTATAAGTCAATTTGTTTCCCAACTATGTATTCCATCATTATTTCTATTCAGTAATTACGCAATTCATTTGTTTTATGTATTATTCCTTACTATTAATATGTATGCAACAACAAGCTATAAAAACAACACATTTCTCAAAATGTGATGAATCGTGTTGAATCTAAATAATATTTATACTATCACAAGGGAATTTCTAGCCTAAATTTAAACCCTTGAGAATTACCACCCTCTCAAATTATTACAACATTTTGTAGGACTAATAAATCCGCATACAACTATACATATCAACAAAAAATTCCTAAATCCAACAATCTCTTCCATTCCAAATACAATACAATCATCGTAGGCTTCTAAATCATGCAAGAATTCCAACCCATCAAAATGTGATCTCACTCTCTTTCAATTTATCCCTCAAAAAATATCACAAGCACATATTCTTGTAAAACAAGAACTCAACTAAGCCTTTCATTAATCACATACCTTTTTCTTTAAGTTCAAATAAAAAAAAGTTATCACCACATAAATGTTTACCTTCTAAACATGTCATTCTCTTAAAAAATTATAAACAATATGAATTTAGACTTGATCACATAACTTACAATAGTTTAGAGCAGTATACGAGTTCAATACTCATAATTTCTCTAATTAATTTGGTTAAATAGAATTTAACCAATGTTCAACTGACAAAATCATTAAAGAGATTATTATGGCTTTCCTAGACCTAATTTGTTTGAATCCAATAGAAAATATATTTCGTCAACTTATTACAATAATATTTTTCTACATTTCAAGCATTTGAAAATAATTTTAATTCTACTAAATCCAACACATACAAAAGGATTACAATACTAGAGAATAGACACCTAGTTCACACATTCTATTCTAAATCAGTTTTCCTAAACATTCTAAACCACCTAATGGTGTTAAATATACCAATCTTAGTATCTTCATTTTTAATAAAAATAAAATAATGAATTTAAATCTCAAGAAAATTCATGTTACTAATCTATATCCATTCAAATTTAATTACTTATAATCACTCCTCCTTAATCATGCCTATGAGATTCCATCAAAATATTCTAACCATAAGAATTACTCAGCTCATAGATATATTTTAGTATGGATTCCACACCCATACCTTAACTCACTATTTAGCTCATAGATACATTCTAGTATAGATTCCACACCCATACATTTTGTCCTAGATATATGCAAGTAGGGATTCCACACCCATACATTAGCTCATAGGTATATGTTAGTATGGATTCCACACCCATTAATTTGCTCATAGATATATGCTAGTATGGATTCCACACCCATACAATTTCTCCTAGATATATTCTAGCATGGATTCCACACCCTTACATTAGCTCATAGATATATGCTAGTATGTATTCCACACCCATAAAATTTCTCCTAGATATATGCTAGTATGGATTCCACACCCATACATTAGGTTATAGATATATGTTAGTATGGATTCCACACCCATAAATTTTATCATAGATGTATGCTAGTATGGATTCCACACCCATATGTTAGCTTAAGTAAAACATAACCTTCAAATTTTCCTTAAAATGGCTTCCACAACACTTCATGCACTAGTCATTTAAGCCTCTTGTTTATAGGAAGGTCATACCTCAACCTAGTATTTGAGTCATTTCAATTTATTTGTTGCAAAATGTCAACCCAAACTACGCAAAATCATTTCAAAGAAATAAGAGGAATTCCATTCTTATTCATTAATAATGTATTCCCAAATCATATTTTAACACATCTAATTAATGCACATACATTACTCTTGAATCTACATTCACAGTTAAAAGAGACATCCTTCAAGGTAGCTTTTGTTAAGTTTCCATTAGTGTAGGTAAGAAAAGAGTCAAAATTAACATGATGAACTCAATCATCACCTTAATTGAATATCAACCTTATACTTTTTACTCATTCCCAAAGTATACACACCAAGGTCATCATACGATAGTCCAAATTAAGCCAATATTTTTCTTGGTAGATACGATTTCATCTAGTAAAGATGGATACTAAACCCACATCACATTGAAAATGTTGCATTTAAACATATATGAAACCATGCATGCACTCCACCCATCTCACTCATTGATTAAAAATCAAGTGATTCACATACTTGGGATTAACCCCAACTTTCTCAAGCACATCCTTTTCTAGCATGTCTTTAAGCATTTTAACATATTTCTAATAATATGTCTTAATAAAAATATAATGGAATATAAGAAAGATTTTTTTTTTTTTTCATGAGCTTCTAAATGACATAATGATAATAATATCCTCTATGCAACCAATATGCTTCCAAATCAAGATATACAACAACTCAACATGCATGCCAAATCAACATTCATGCATCATCAACCTACAAGTAAGCATGTTGGACCATTACGCCCTAGTGTTGTAACTAGCTCTGATACCATATGTAAGGTCCCACCTTACCTACCATAATTATTATAGAGAAATATTGAATCAAAATGCGATGATTTTTTTTATTATTAATTTTTTTGAAGGACATAAAAGTTATTGGTGTCCTTTACACTACACCCTAAATTTTACTAACTTATCCTCAAAGCTACAAGGTTCAAGTTTTATCAAGATCCAAAACATACAACCATAATACTTTCTTTTCAAGACTAAAATCACCTTCAAAATATGAAGTATTTAGTGGGATGAATAATTTTCAACCTTTATGAACCACAATTTACAATAAGCTAATTGTTAATTATATTGTAATTAAATGTGTTCAAGAGTGACTAATTTGATTTTGTTCTAAATAACATCCTTGTGAAGTAATTTCTTAAAAGAATAATTAAATTTATATAGGGTTTGTATCAAATAATTAGGATTTCATATCTGAGGTAATATTACAACAAACTACTTACCCTAATTGTGACTTTTCAGCACGACCCTATAACTCAATGGAGTTATTATGTTAGAAACACCTTGGCTGCAAATCCTAAATTAACTTAAGCCATTTTTTATGGAGATTTCATAAAAATAATTAGATGCAACCATTGAAACATTATGAAAAAAAAATTATGAGCATGAAATGTACATCCATTGAGGCATTTGTCAAACATTTTCAACCATTATCTCTTTAAGGTGTTTTCACAACAATTAGCTAACATGAATCCAAAATTACATGACTTCATTTTTTTGTGAGTAATGCCAATTATTGAACTCAAGATATAAGTAGACTATCAGCCATCTTAATTGTTGAATCTATGCCAATGACTGAAGATAAATATTTATGAATTGTGCACATAGCTCACAAGTTGTAAGGTACAACCATTAATGAATTTTGACAAATAGTTGGCAGTCATACAACAAGTTGCCAAAAAGTTATTTAAATTTTCAATGTTTTAAACGTTTTATACTTTAAACACAATTTCCAAGTGGTTAGCCTATATTAGATTCATCATGATAAATTGTCAGGCATATCCAATATAAAAAGAACCAAACAGCAAAACAAAACAATAGGTGGTTCCTCCATACAACAACAAATCTGCAAAACATAGTAGCTTTGGGAATCAGTGTCTGAAAACTTGACTTTTGAAATCAAAGTCGGGGTGAAATGGCCTATAGGCATGGATAACCCCTGAAGTTGAGCTGAATCACAACAAGGATGCCCAGAAACATGATTCTTCAAAACAACAACAACAACCCAAAAATCCTACAATCTCATTTATGACTTCTGTCAAATACATAGTATGAAAACATATCTAGAGCTGTACAAAGAGGAGGAAAAATAGAATTTAAGTTATTAAAATTTTTCCATATAATTCATGGCGGGCTACATGCTTCATCCATTAGTACTTGTAGTCAATTGATTCAACACTATACAAGAAAATACTGCAACAACCATTACGAAATTTCCTCACATTTAGTGTGCAACACTTCATATACATGTAATTTTCAAAAAACAATGAAACAAGAAAAAACTATGAAATAAACTACAAAAATACATAATATAATTTGATCCACATACCTGACAGTGAATTTCTACAACTCCAAAAGGATGGATGTATGCCCCAGCTCCAATAAGAGTATGATCCAAAGCCAATATCCTTACCAACTCATCATGAACCACCCGGTTTTCCTCCCAACCATGTCTAGGAAGAACTTCTCTCTGTGGAACCCCTAAGATGGAAAATATCACAACCAATACCACAATAAAACAATAGAGAGAGATGCAAGGAAAACTAAGGAATATAGTTTACACTTCCTCTAAATATGACTCATGTTCAACCTCAAATTATACTTAGTAGATTAGTAAGGAATTCAGAGTTGTTTTGGAACCAATTGGCTACTCTCCATATCTCTCCCTCTACAATCTTCCTCAAGACTCTTCCACTCTTGGCATCACACTCCATCCCCAAGTGATAATACATGAGACTCATATATAGGAGGAGAAACAAATTCTTGTCATAAAGGAGGACTAATATGCATGCATTGTATTCCATTTAGAGGTGTAACTTATGCCATTAAGGAGAGGTATGCATGCCTTAATTAAGGAGAGTGTAACATATGCATTAAAGAGAGTGTAAGAGGAATATTTTATGACATATCTTTAATGAGTGTAAGAGGAATATTCCATTCTTTGATGAGTGCATAAAAGAGAGTATAATGTAATATTTAAAATAGAGAGTTACATAGAGCCATGAGAGTCATGAAGGAGAGAGGTGTTAATTGATTGAATAGATGAAGTTAATTTGTAATTCCCTTTTAATAAAATATCATAGTCTCATAAAAGATATTGATAATACTAGTAATATCGAGGATTAAGTCAATATTGAACTATTAGGATTGATTAACGATAACTTAATTTAATTTCCGTCAAATATGCTTGATTACCAATTTATGCAAGGAGATTCACTATTTTTGGAAAGTCATGCTTGAGATTGTAAGCATGACTTTGTATTTTTAGAAAGTCATTCCAGAATTTTCAGATTGAGATTTATTTAAGGAATTTTATCCATGAGTGGTATTTTTCTTTTGGGTAATTAGGATTCCGCACCCCTATTTCATGCATCTCTGTGCCTTAGTAGATTGAGGACAATGTGCCCTGATCTACTCCAAAGATCTAAGATTACATAACTTGATCTTTTTAAATATTTAGGACTCTACACCCTAAATATACAAGACTCCAGGTCTTTATATTTCTTTGATTTAGGACTCCACACCCTAATTTCCATGCTTTCTCATCTACTATGCTTTGAAACTTCGTGTTTCTCCTTATGGTACTGATTGTGAGCTTTTACCCATTTGATGGTCCGTTGGTAAGGCCTTGTTCAAAGACCTGACACATCACAATCTCATAGATCAAAGGAATCATATGAATTTCATAATGAAGTTAAATTAATCACATTTTACCAAGAATGGTGCATGACTTCCACAGTCATTTAGGTTTTGAAGAAATGAGTTCCACAGTCATTCATAATTGAACATCGTTGTTGGAAAAGGACAAGGCCCCCTACCACATCCTTCTCAGTACAAGGTTAGACATATATATAATCATACAAGTTATGTATTATCCATAAATCATAATTTAACCATATGTTCCACATAACCATGAGCATCCATGGATCTATGTGTCCCAATCCTATATCACCATCTGTGTCATACACTTATGTCAAAACTAGGATACAGAAAGAGAAAACATAGCTAATATGCTCTTAACCAAAATTACTTCTTGTACACAAAACCATAGATATTATCATAGCCATACAACAACCAGGTGACCTAAACCAAGTCTATAGCATATAATCATGTCCATAAGTCTGTCATGCATAATATTATATCATTATATCAAAATCACCCTCTCTAAGTGTCATCAGCGTTATCTCACCAAGAAGGGACACTAAAACATTTGAATCATCCTCTAAGCCAAAGATAATGACAAGTAGTGCCATCAAATTCTGGTAAAATGGCTTAAGTGAACTGGTGCAAAGGGGGAACTCTAACTTCTGGTTTAGGTTAGGGCTCTTGAAAAGGCATTTGAGGAACTTGACTTTATCTTCTTCTGCCCACGTAACAAACTCTTGGTTAATCCCATTATCAATGATGTCAATCCCAGAAGTTGGTATACCCAACATTTTGGAGATGATTTCCTCACTAATTTGAAGGAATACATGATGGTCTATGGGAGAAATGATAGTATGAGACTTAGGGTCGAAATACTGGTCTAGTTATAAGAGGGTAGAGTCGGGTTCAACATGCAGAGGAGTAAGTGTGGCAACTATAACCCCAGACTACTTAAGACATTGATCTTCTAAGGAACTACAAGAGGGGGTATTTAAGGTTTGCTTTAGGGTTAAGATATCTATGAGGTGAATTTGGGTGTCTCTAACACCGACTAGTTCGTTAATGAGGGATTCCTTCGACAATTCTTCTAGAATTTTTATTTTCTCAGAAATTAGGCTAACCAAAATATGTAAAACAAGGTAATTAATGGCAGGTTGACAAGTAATTACCTAGTGAAAATGACAATAGGTCAAGCTCGGCTTCCAAGTTTGCGCAGACATGACACCATCTATAGTGCTTGGGATGCACAACGACATGCAAAAACAATGGATACAAAATATGAATGGAGCAGAAAGTTTGTGGTGGACAAGTATTAATTATGTAATAATTGTGTTTAATGATGGTCAAACACCTGTTAAATCCTCATTTATTTGCTCAAGAACTGAGACTGGGTCCCATCCATCGGGTGTGACGGAGGGGTTAATACCTGTGCAAGTCTGGGCTCGATGACCACATGAATGGTTGATCATGTGAGCGGCGGACAACTTGGATCACATCGGGTGAAAAGGAGTACATTAACATGCTTGCAAGTTCATCACCGATGCGATGGGTGACCATTGGATGTATAAAAGACAGATGACTTAGATGTATCAAGAGCAGGTCAGACACTTATCATCCAAGCACCTCTGCACTCGATGACACATTTGGGTCATTGATTTATTAATGAGTAGTTGAAATATTATAGATAGGATGGAAAATTAAACTCATCGGACAAAAGGTCTAACTTAAAAGATACACAACTTAGAGCCCGATAGGTGAGTGTAAACCATCGATTATTATAAAAGAGCGTGATTAAACTCAAACTTTCTCTTATAACAATCTGATTAGACTTTTATTCACGAAAAGGTTAAAAACTCATAAAATCTATTTAAAAGCATGTTTTGGGTATTATAACTACGAGAGGGTCAGGTCACAACAGATCTCACCTTTTTAAGCCTTAAAATTAATAAGATTACATAGTCAAATCAATTTTCAAATATTTTTAACATTAAGTTAAAATGTAGAAAGAAAAAAGTTTATGAAGGTGGTAGATACATCTAAAAGGTGATGACAAGTTCTCCCACTTAAAATTTGCATCTTAGTATTAAATGAGTAAAGAGTATTCTATAATTATTTTAAATTATGTTGATTAACAAATATTTAGACATATTTATTTAAAATTTCAGAAGTATAACTTGAACTCTTCAAAATATCTTTTTCATTTATATAAAATGTTGAAACAGTTTGGAATAATAATCTTTGAAAATTTTAATCAATTTATTTTAATAATTCAAAAAATAAATTAGAGATAACAGTCTAGATAGCTAGCTTGATTGGAACATCTTACATATTCATAATAGTAAACAAATATGTAATGAATACCTACAATTTATTATAAAAAGACATTGTCATTGGTTTAATAAATACTATCAATTTAATCCTATATATAACTTCTCAAATAATTTAACGACTAGGCTTTTACATTACTCAAACCTTCTCTACGACTAGGCTTTTACATGACTCAAACATTCTCTACAACTTATGTAGAAACTTCTCACTATAAATAATTTATAAGTGATGTCCGAATCAAACTTATAATGCTACTCCCTTAGACTTTCTTGATCTCTCCCATCTAAAGTGATTTCAATACTCCTTTCTAGCAAATAAATCATCATTCTTCATCCTTTCTAGCAAATAAATCAGCATTCTTCATACCTCCATGGATTCACGTATGAACGTAGGCCCAAGCAAACACTACATCTCACCTTCTTTGAACGTCATATGTGCAAAATCATGAAGCTTATTGCCTATGCGCACATAAACACGTCATACGTTCAATGTCAGGAAGCTCATTGCTTACGCGCAGATAAATACGGCATAGGTTCAAAACCACTAAACTCACTCCCTACGCACAGATAGATACGGACTTTTCAGAGTACAAATTCGAACTATTTGTGATAATTGTGGATTTAGGCATTTAATATTGCAGCAAATTCAGTTTTCCATTGGAATTTGCAATCTAAATAAAAATGATTAAACTTTTTTTTTCTTTTTCAAATGAATTTTGTATCTTCTTGAAAAATCAGCAATTCATATATCAGCCAAATTTTCATATTTCCCTTAGAGCATCGTTGTGTCAATCAAACAAAATATGTTAGACCACCTATATCCGTTAATATCTTAGCAAAATCCATCATTATTGAGAGAAAACATGCCTAACTATTACAAAATTGTGTATATCAGGAATATATCATAGATATATATATTCCTGATATACACAATTTTTATGATGATGATGATGATGATGATATATTCCTGATATACACAATTTTGTAATAGTTAGGCATCGTGTCCTCCTCCCGGAATCAAATCACTCTCCTGTTGCTGACGTTCCTTTGCCGGTTGTCTCTTCCCATTTGGTAGATAATATTTCAACAACCTCTGTTCCATCGTCTACCGTTAACTACAAAGATGACTCTGGACCTGTAGCTCCTACATATTCTTATGTTGATGATATTATTAGAGGCATTAACACAGCTTCTCAGCGCCCTACCATGAGTGATCCTCCACTATACCCCTCCTCGAATTTCCAGGTTGGCGAGTCATCCAATTCGCAACCTTCTCCTTCACATTATCCCCATACCATACTGGATATGCCTCCTGAATCTACAGAATCCATTAATATACAGGACTCTCCCAGGAATAACTTTGAATCAGACCTTGAAGCCATTTTGGTGGACCCTAACATTGATATATCTGCCCTCACCGTCTTCGACAGACCACCCTCTTCTGATATCAAAAACTCCTTCGATAGGGCCATGCCAAAAGGTAACAGTAGACTCACCAAAGGAAAATTTAAAGCCATTTCTCTTTTCACTGAAAATGAAGATAACCTTACTGAGATTCCTATTTCGATTTGTGAGGGTTCTATGGAAGATTCACGGGCGCTTAGAGCACGCAGCCCGGAACCAGAATCAAGATGAATCACATCATCTCTATGAACATACGGGGGTTGGGCGATGCCCCCAAGACTCATTGCCTTCGTGAGATTCTGCAATCGGGTGATCCTATTATATTCCTCGCTCAGGAGACTTTATGTACAAGGGATAAGGCCATCAAGACGTTTCTATGTATCAAACCGGGATGGAAAGCTGCGGCGGTGGATGCCGTGGGTCACTCGGGTGGTCTTATTGCTATTTGGAATCCACGGATGGCCTCTTTCATGGCCTACAAGTTCATTGGTGGCATTATGTTGGCTGGTCATATTAGGGGGTATAAGGAGACTGTTTATATTATAAACTTATATGCTCCCTATCGCAACAGGCGTTCTTTCTGGCAGCGTCTGGCGGCATCTGGTATTCTCGCTCTTCACTACCTGATTCTGATGGGAGACTTTAATTCTACCATGCGTTCAGATGAAGTTTGGGGCTCAAATGCCAGGCTAGATCCTCTTTCTCCTTTTTTAAGTGATCTGTTATATGGTTTTAATTTGACTGACATTTGTCCTATCCCTTTGATGCCGACATGGACAAATAAGCGTGCCAACGACCAATACATTGCCAAAAGACTGGACAGGGCTATGGTACATGTCAATATTGTGGACCGTTGGTGTCAGATTCGTTCCGAGGTTATTACTTCAGTCGTTTCTGATCATATGCCTATTCGGCTTTCATGGAAGTCCGATTCTGTAGTATGTGGGCGACCTTTCAAATTCAACAGGGTCTGGCTTGAAGATTTGAATTACTCCAAATTGGTGCATAGGATATGGTCTCATTGCTGTGATGATGTAGGCCACTCGGGTTGGGACCGTTTCTATTACAAGATTCAGTATGTTAAAAAAGATTCAAAGGCTTGGGAGATACAGAAGAAATCGTGCCTCAAAAAGGATTTATCAGAAATATCTGCCAAAATGGATGATTTATTCTTTTCTTTTGCTGCTCACTCTCCGGATGATGATACTTTACGGCTCCTGCATGATCTCGGTTCAAGGAAACGTGAGATCTTACGTATTGAAGAGATCTCTTGGCGTTTAAAAAGCAGAATGCTATGGCTAAAGGAAGGTGATCTTAATACTCGATATTTTCACAAATCTGCAAATGCTAGACGCAACCGAAATGCCATATGGCGCATAAGGAGGATGATGGTGATTTTGTCTACTCTACTTCAGATATTCAAGATGAGGCTTTCTCATATTTTACCAAGTTTTTCTCATCTGACCAGGCTATTGACAGTGCGAATCAAGCTTGGGTTCTTGAACAATTCCCCAGGTTTTTTGCAGAGGGAGACATAGCTGTTCTTGATTGTGTTATCACAAGGGATGAAGCCTACAAGGTCCTGAAGTCTTTTAAACACGATAAGTGCCCGGGCCCGGATGGCTGGCCCTCTGAGTTCTTTATACATTTTTTTGACCTCATGGGTAAAGAGATCGTTGGTATTCTGGAGATATTCAGATGTAAGGGCTTCATGCCAGCAAATCTTAATTCATCTTTTATTTCACTCATCCCAAAAGTCTCGGACCCGCAGACTTTTGCATATTTTCGGCCCATTGCTTTGTGCAACTTGCTGTACAAGCTATCCTCAAAAATTATTGCTGATCGCATCAAGACAGTTCTGTCTGTCAATATCTCAAGGGAACAATTTGGTTTCTTAAGTGGTAGATCCATCCACGATGCGATTGCTATCGCCCAGGAGGTCGCTCACTCCATTCATACAGTGAAGAAAGAAGCTTTAATCATGAAGGTCGACTTACATAAAGCTTATGATTCAGTGGACTGGGCTTTTATCCAGTTATTGCTGCTCAAGATTGGCTTCCCAATTCGGATCATGCGATGGATTATATCTTGTGTTTCAAATGTTCGATTTTCGGTTATTATAAATGGGTATCCATCGCGTTTTTTCAAAGCTGGCCGGGGGCTGAGGCAGGGATGTGCCCTCTCTCCTCTTATTTTCCTTCTGGTGATGGATGGTTTCAGCAGACTTATGCATTTTGCTGAACGGAGAGGATATATAAAGGGTTTCGCCTTCTCAAACTCAGTCTCCACCTCTCATTCATTATTTGTGGATGACTTATTGCTCTTCGGTTATCTGCGACGGAACCACTGGTTCTTTATACACATTATGTTCAAGCGCTTCAAAAGTGCTACCGGTCTAAGCATAAATTGTGGTAAGTCCTTTCTTCTATATGATTACGGTGATGTACAAGAGATTACTTTCATTGCCGAGTTCATGGGAATCTCCATGCGTCATTTATCTGATGGATTCAAATACCTGGGCTTCTTTATTAAGCCGTGTGGTTACAAAAACAGAGATTGGGTATGGATCATTGACAGGTTAAGGGATAGGATCCAACGATGGAATCATCGATGGTTATCGATGGGTGGCAGGTATATTCTTATTCAATCAGTGCTTTCACAGATGATTGTCTTTTGGGCGCATCTACTTTATATTCCTGCTGGTATTATTTCAAGAATTAACGGTATTATTTCAAGCTTTCTATGGGGAGGTGCCAATCTCGAGCAGAAATATCATCTTTGTAATTTGAAGGATATCTGCAAACCCAAAGGTCTAGATGGATGGGGGATTCTTGATCCCGGGGTTTTTAATTGTGCACTGTTATCCAAATCTTTTTGGCGTGCCATTACAGTCCCGGGCTTGTGGAACGACATTATTAAAGTTAAGTATTTACCGGAGAATGCTTTACAATTGATCAGTTGCAATTATCTACTTTTTCCACGATTCATGTCAGTTATTTGGCGCAGCTTCAGAAAGATTATCCCTCTGGTTGTTCCTCGTCTCAGATGGAACTTTAATGATGGTAGTCGTATTCCCATTGGAACGGCTACCCTCCTTCAACTGGCACCCGAGTATGGTCCATCTCAGAACCTTATCCACGCTCTTGCCATCCGTGGATTACATTTCTACTCTCAGATTATTCTGTGTTGGTATCATTCAGCACCTATCATCAAATCAGCGGAACAAATCGGCTTGGTTGGTGCTGTGTCAGTCGAGTGGAATACTTTTCGGGACTCCATTCGCCGGGCGGGATTTTGCTATGGTACAGGAGGTGATCAAATAGTGTGGGGTGCTCCGATGCGATACAGCTCTCCCATTGTGAAAGACATCTATCAATCTTATATTGCTGCTGTTCATGACATGCAGTACTCAAGCTCGTTTCAAGTTTTTTGGAAAAGGAAAATTCCAAATAAAATCATAATATTCGGATGGCTTTCATGGAAGAATCGGGTCCTCACGTGGGACAATTTAAGGAGGAGGGGTCAACATGGTCCCAGATGGTGTGTTTTCTGTTTAGAGGCAGAAGAGTCGATCTCTCACATCTTCTTTACTTGCCCCTTTGTTATTCATATTTGGTGTTTATTCAGATTTTTCTTTCCGGACCAGTCATGGCGTCCTGTGGACTTCATGTCCACAGCTATTGTATGGGACAAATTGCACAGCCCTTTTCGATCTCTGCCATTCTTCTTCATTTAGGAGATCTGGCTGGCAAGAAATAGGCGGATTTTTGACCAAATCCCCATTCAGATCCATAAAATATATCTTGCCATCATGTCTTGGATGGAGGATACTCCTACTGATTCACCTGATATCATTGATGGTTCTCGGCGTATTAGACCACATGCCATTTCCATTCCAGCTATTTATTTTGATGGTGCTGCTACAGATGATTCCACGGGTTGTGGGGCATGGATAAAGATCTCCGATCATGAACATTTTCTTATCCACTGGAATGGGGGCCCAGGTTCCAACAACAAGGCAGAAATCATGGCGTTATGGGGTGGCTTGCTCATTGCTCTTGACCTCCAGATTCAGGTTGCTGGCATATATGGGGATTCGAAACTGGTGATTGGATGGTTATCAAATGTGGCTCATATGGATTCTCCGTATCTACAAGGGTGGTTTGACAGAACCAGAACGCTTTGGGACCATTTGGACTGCCCTCCTATTTTCCATATCTATCGCGAGAACAATACCAGGGCAGACCGCCTCTCCAAGAGGGGTCTACAAGAGGAGTTTGGTTTTTTGAAGGTTGCTCATTTTCAAAATGGTCGTCTGATGGACTCTCAGGAAATTCCTCTTCCTTAACATTATATATCTATATCCTATTATCAGTTTGCAATCGGATGGTATCGGTATTTTTTGATTTTACAGGTTCTTGCAGTATCAGCTCATCATCCTTTATATTGGTACCTTTCATTTTTGTAGACACATGAAGGCTCTGGTCTTCGGTTATCTTTTCATCAGGCGAGCGTGAATACCATTATGTCCAGCGTTTTTATGATTTCCTTTCCTCGGCAGTCTTGTGCATCTTTGTCATGGCTGGTCATATTCGATCTTTGCATATCTTCCTCCCGGGCGAGTACTTCGGCAAGCGAGCGGGCATATATGGCAAGCGAGCATGAAACATTATACCAGGCGAGCGTGATTCCATATATTTTTTGGCAGCCCAAATGACGTGTTACTCTCGTACCTTTATCATGTTTATCATTTACTGGGTCGGGCTGACACCATCTAATCTTCATTTCTTTTTTGCTATCACAAGGGCATCCTCATTTTATCTTATAACCATATCTGTTGACTACTCCAGTTCTGTCTCAATTTTGATATGAATCAGGTAGCTGGAATATTTTTGAATCCATTTCAAATTTTCTATTTCTCATACATGACTATATATGTAACCGGGTCGGATCTTGACCTGTTCATGAGGTTGTCCACTCATTTGAGCCTGCTCTAGTATGAGCAGATTTTCTTGGGACAAATGATGGTTGATTTCTCGCTGTTTCTCTACACAGCTGAGATTATATGAATATGTACTGTATATATACTATCAATATATTCAGCGTTTTTTTCTTTCTGAAAAAAAAAATCAGGAATATATCATGAAGAATGACGATCATGAATCTCGGTTTTCCATTGGAATTTGCAATCTAAATAAAAATGATTATTTTTTTTTTTCAAATAAATTTTGTATCTTCTCGAAAAAACAGCAATTCATATATCAACCAAATTTTCATATTTCAATTAGAGCATCTATAAGTTGTGTCAATCAAACCAAATATGTTAAATCACCTATATCCATTAATATCTTAGCAAAATCCATCATTATTGAGAGAAAACATGCCTAACTATTACAAAATATATCATGAAGGTCATGAATTTGATGACGTGATAGGGGCATGATCTTTGGCATTGGAACCTAGAGGAGCTTATGGTTTTTCCTGACACTGAAGGTGGCTCCCCAAGTGAGCTATTCTTCGTAGATGATCTCCATGCATGAACGTTGATATCTCAGTGTGCTTGATATATTCTAGATAAGTGAAGATGTTGTGTTGATATCTAAGTGTGCGCTTGATATCCTCTAGATAAGTGAAGATGTTGTGTTGGTATCGAAGGGTGTGCTTGATATCCTCTACATAAGTGAAGATGTTGTATTTCTCCTCATGTTTATCCTTTATAAAAATCCCCATAAGTGTTTTGATCTACCAATGGAGAGCAATAGATTTGAGTTATTGTTTCCATCTTCCCCTCGTATGACTAGGGCTGGGAACCAAGTGAACAACCTCCTCAATAATATCAAAATCGGAAAAATTCTAACGCTAATTGTGACCGAAGACTCAAGGTGACAAATTTCAACACAAATTTCAGAGCGAGTAGCTAAATTGTATGTTGAAGCAGCTTCCTCTACTTCAACTTGGGTGTGGGGTCTTTCTTGGGGAGCACGACCTCCCTTGCCTTAGCAACTTTGCATGTATTGCTGAGGTATACTACTCTGGAGAGGTCTAACGCAAGTGTGGGGTGGAGAGAACCAAAGTCTTTAAAGAGAGAACCAAAGGTGAGAGGGTTTTACAATAGATTTGTCCAAGGGCTCTACTGAGACTGACACAAATAAAAACAAGGCAATGAGGATAGAGCAGATGATTAGGAGGTCAAGTCATATGCTCAAAAATGAAAGTGCTCGAAATAGGTCCAAACCTGAGTGACCGGAAAGGTCTGGTCGATGCGATTTTGGCATTGCGAACAATTCAAAAAATCGATGTCGTATGAGGAAGATATTGTGTTTTGCTCGTTTTCCAAAACAACAAAAATTTGGTGACTGGATGCCCAATCAGCTTGCAGGTATAGTCAGTGGAATATTCTTGGAATATTCCATTTTCTTATGAGCCAACAGTATGGCGCCATGTGACACATTGTGGGTCGTTGGATGTTGATGGTATGGAAGTTGATTTTGGCTGTTGGAAGAGGTTTTGGATGGGCCAATGGTTGAGTGACACGTGGTAAGCCTGCAAGCCACCATGTGTCCTCACAATAGTGGTGTAAAATTTATGCGAAGTCGATGGGGGTCGAACCCACGACCTCCTATCTGCCCACAAGACCATTTTCCAATTCGCCTATACATGTTTCTTAACATATTATCGTGCAAAGTCATATTTAAATTTTGTTAAAATCATGCTGAGGGCTTGGGAGGCCAGCCCCGAAGGGCCAGGCCCCCTCGCATGTGACCCTAGCACTAGAACAGTGGCTTCTTGTTAAACTGCACCATCAAATATAAACCACCGATAGGTTTCCAACGATGATCACATGACAGGATTTCTATAGTTAAATGCGACAATTTTTAATGTTGTGGAACCATACTCCAAGTTCCAACATCTCCGGTGGGGGTTTTTAACCTATTCACATGCAAAAGTTTAATGGTAAGTGCAACGGTTTAATGTTATGGAACCTTAACTCCCACTTCTAGTGTATGCGACGACATTCAAACGATTAGTGGAGGTTATGGCAGGGGTGGCATGTGAACACCTCACCACTCATAGTTAATGTCAAGACTGAACTTCCCGACATATTTGGAGCATGCCCTAAGTTTAGGGCTAAACCATCATTTTATCTGCAGTTAATTGCCAATCTCCACATTTAGTGGAGCTTTTCTAGCTGTCATTGGGAAAAATGCATTGGGAGGTCAATTTTTAACCAATTTTTGTGAAACAAGAGTCTACCTAGACTAATTTGAGCATTCTGGAGCCATTGGTGCAGAGAAAATAGCCATTAGAGGTCTACAAACATATGTAATTTAAAATTTTGAGAATGATGACAAAGAGGAACATGTCATTGGGAGCTGGACTAGCAGATGTAGCCCAGGAGGGGTGAACTACTTCATCATGCCTACTATGAAAAACTTATGTGTGAATATTTTTCTCTATTATGCATTGTTATTCAATGTTTTTAAGGCTTATTTACATGCTTAAAGTTCACTAATTCATCAAATGTTCATGGTTAAAATTATCATACCTTAAGCAAACTTATGGAGACAATTTGTACATGTTTATTTAATTGAAAGGACACTTAGCACAAAAGAACTAATACAATCCTTTCAGATCAAGTTGGTATCGGAGCTAGAGTTTTATTTTTGGTGTTTTTATGTGAAAATATTTGCTAACTGTTTGCAAGGGTTTTCATGCTTACTAGGCTCAAGCTTAAGAGAGGAGAAGGAAAATTGGTGGAAGCAACAGGTTCTCAAAGTGAGCCACAACAAAGGAGGGGAAGATTGCCACATTCTCCACCACCTAGTTCACCTCCAAGAGAAGCAGAAGCAGCATCAAGCATGCCTCCAAGAGAAGAAGAAACCCATGAAGAGGTGGATCCCAAAGAGGAAGAAAGAGTGTTTAGGAAAGCATTCCTAAACATGACTGAAATAGTGAGAGTCCTTTATCAAGAAAGGAATGAAATACTAGAAGGAGAAGGATCCAAACTTCACAGGGAAGGTCAAGAATCATCAAGAGGTCACAATGATGAAGATAAATCCAAGAAGGGTAATGAAGGAAACAGAGACAGTGGAAAGTCGCCATCATCACCCTCATCTTCATCTTCATCCTCATCATCCTCTACTACGTCTTCAGTACATCAACCCAAAGAACACTGGTGAAAGTCATTTTCTAAAACTTGATGTTAAGTTTGAATTTGTAGTGTTTGATGGTGAAGTTAATGCAAAAAAGCTAGATGATTGGATGAGGAAATTGGAGGTCTATTTGAGAATTAAAAATTTTCATGATGATGACACCAAAATCCAACTAGCTTCATTGAGGATGGAAGGTGCAGCTCTGGTTTGGTGAGAAGTCAAGACAAAGAAGGAGATCAAGAAATATGGTAAGATTATTTTATCATGGACTGATTTCATTTCTACAATAAAATGACAATTTTATCCATTAGCTCACATGCAGAAAGCCATAATGGACTAGAAAAATTTTAAACAATTGAAAGGAAAAAATGTACAAGTGTATACTGAAGAATTTAGGAGAAGAGCTCTTTTAGTAGGAGTAGATTTTCATAGCCAAGACACTTTGCTCAAATACATAGGAGGTTTACATATCTACCTAAGACATACAATCCTCATGTTTAACCCTACAAGCCTAGATGAGGTTTGTGTTCAAGCCACACATTTAGAGGCAAGGAGAAAATAAAAGTTAGATGTGAATGAGGAAAATGAGTTTAAAGGAAAATGGAAGAAAAAGGGAAGGGAAAATTATTTTGCAAACATTGTTCTAAAACTAGCCATGATGAGGACCATTGTTGGAAACTTCATCCAGATTTGAAACCAGAAAGATTGAAGGCCAAAGAGAAAGTCAAGGAGAAAGGAAAAATTGTTGCAATAGTTGAACAAGACCTAGGGTCAGATTTAGGAGATGAAAAAAATCATAGCTATGGAACTAAAGAACCTGAAGGGGAAAGAGATTGAAATTAAAGCCAGTTCTAGTATATCTAACTGCCACATACAAGCTCCAAATGAAGAAAATATAATTGAACTATTTCATGTGAGGGTCATTTCCAAACATACCAAGATTGATACATTGTTTGACAGTGGGTCACAAGCGAATTTAATCTCTGAAGACTTGGTCAAGAAACTTAATCTTGAGACCATTCCAGTTCCAAAACCATACCCACTTGGTTGGATTTGTAAGGATGGAAAGTTACAGGTTTCAAAGAAGTGCATGTTTCTTTTTGCAATAACTTCACATTTCATTGACACAGTTGAATGAGATTTTGTTCCACTTGATATAATAGGTATGGTGTTGGGAAGTCCTTACTTGTATGACAGGAAATAAATATTTCATCGTCATGAGAACAAATACCATTTATTCAAAGATGGCAAGGAGTACATTGTGAGAGCTCATCGCAAAAAACTAGACACTTCTTTAGTTAATGTAGGGCAGATGAAGAGGCTCGTTAATGCAAGCCAAAAATTGACATTAATGATGATTAAACAAAGAGAAGTTTTACATAATCCTTTTCATGAAAATATTGATGTATATAATGAGTAGTTTCAGTTTGAAAAGAGGTTGTCTTTGAAAGAACATGACATGAAGTTGCAGCAGTCGATATTGGTGTCGAACGGTGCTGAAAAAAATGTCACTGCAAGAATTTGCAAAGGTCCAAGAGAGGGCAAAGCAACTTGAAAAAGAATGCACAAGATTCATAAATGATCATTGCTGGTTTCAGAAAGGCATGGTACAATGGCGAAGAAAATTGGCCAAGAATCGACACAAGTTCAAGGCTAATTCATCAAAAAATCGCCATAAGGACAGGTTGCAAGGTGAGAGTAATTTCAAGTTTCCTTTGATTATAAACCAATGTAGAAACGATATGTATACTACAAAGTTAGGTCATTGTACTTCAAGTTCAGAAAATGTGCAACATGACAATGTAAAAAACAGCAATGGTTGGTCAATGGAATCGAGGAAAAATTTGTCGTTTCATGAAAAGCTCCAATTAATGAAATTAGGGAAATTTCAATGGATTAAGATTGGAAGAGTGGGGACACAGTCTCCTCATATTCATGTTCAGTAGTCCAGAGAGCTTTTGGGTTCCAAAATCTTCCTAGTGGGGAGGTGTGATCAGGAGATCAAGTCATATGCTCAAAAATTAAAGTTCTCGAAACAGGTCCGAACCTAAGCGACCGGAAAGGTCTCGTCATTGCGATTCCAGCATCGTGAATGGTTCGAAAAATAGATCTCATATGTGGAAGATATCGTGTTTTGTTCGTTTTCCTAAACAACAAAAATTTGGGGACTGGATGCCCAGTTAGCTTTCAGGTATAGTCAGTGGAATATTCTTGGAATATTCCATTTTCTTATGAGCCAATGGTATGGCACCACGTGGCACATTGTGGGCCATTGGATGTTGATGGTACGGAAGTTGATTTTGGCAGTTGGATGAGGTTTTGGATGGGCCAATGGTTGAGTGACATGTGGCAAGCCCGCAGGCCATCACCTGTCCTCACAACAGTCATGTAAAATTTATGTGGAGTTGACAGGGGTCGAACCCACAACCTCCTATCTGCTTGCAAGACCATTTTCCAATCCACCTATACATGTTTATTAACATATTATGGTGCGAAGTCATATTTAAATTTTGTTAAAAATCACACTGAGGGCTTCAGAGGCCAGCACCCGTCACATGTGACCCTAGCACCAGAACCGTGGCTTCTTGTTAAACCACAACATCAAATCTAAACCACTGGAAAGTTTCCAACGTTGATCACATGGTGGGATTTATAAAGGTTGAATGCGATGTTTTTTAATGTTGTGGAACCATAATCCAGGTTCCAACATTTCTGGCGTGGTTTTCTAACCTATTCACATGTGGAATTTTAATGGTAAGTGTGATGGTTTAATGCTATAGAACCTTAACTCTGGATTGGAGTGTATGCAGTGGCATTCAAACGGTTAGCGAAGGTTACGGTGAGGGTGGCATGTGACCACCCTGCCACTCACAGTTAATGCCAGGACTTAACTACCCGACATATTTGGAGCACACCCTAAGTTTAGGGCTAAACGATCAATTTATCTGTAGTTAAGTGCCAATCTCCACATTTAATGGATCTTTTCTAGCTATCATTGGGAAAAATGCATTGGGAGGTCAATTTTTGACCAATTTTGGTGAAACAAGTCTCTACCTAGACTAATTTGAGCATTTTGGAGCCATTGGTGTAGAGAAAACATCCATTAGAGCCCTGCAAACATATGTAATTTATAATTTTGAGCATAATTCCAAAGAGGGACATGCCATTGGGAGTTGGACCAGTAGATGTAGCCTAGAAGGGGTGAACTAGTTCATCATGCCTACTATGTAAAACATATGTGTGAATGTTTGTCTCTGTTATGCACTGTTGTTTAGTGTTTTTAGGGCTTATTCACATGCTTAAAGTTCACTAATTCATCAAATTTTTCACACGTTAAAATTCTCTTACCTTAAGCAAACTTATGGAGACAATTTGTACATGTTTATTTAACTGAAAGAACACTTAGCACAGTAGAACTAATACACTCCTTTTAGATCAACAAAGAACAATAGGGCCACATAAGTCTTCCTGAAACAATGAAGATGGAACTGATAGTTTTGAAGTTGTCAGCCCTGAAATTTGTCCCCGAAGAGAACTAACAAACAACTGAGACTAATATTAAATAAGAGATTGACACAAGAATGCTAAAATTCGAACCAAAAGGCTTAAAGTTTACCCCAATATTCTCGACCTTTCCAGGCTAGTGTTCCAAATGTTGCTAGTGAGAGATTTAATTGGAGCATTTGTCTATTTTTTATTGTCGTCTGGTGGGCGACACAACAACCACTATTTAGTGCTTTTGGCCTCCACTCTTAGGGATGAATAAATAATAACCCACTTGAGACTTGAAATTTCCACCATCTCGATGCCAGACACCATCGTTGCCCGACCTTGGAGCCATACTTCGTCGCCACGAGGGTCTTGAATGAATAATATCCCTGCTAAAATGTTTAGCCAACAATACTTTAGCAAAATAGCAAGGATTTCGTGCACCAACTTCTCAACATAATGTCAACTGGATATCCCACACACTGAAGGAGATGGTTAGGAAACCAATATAAAAGACATAGAAACTCAAGTTCAAACATACTAAATGATCCATAAATAAGCCAAACAATATACATAAAATTGTAATTGAAGTATCATATGCTTTTGCATGTGAGCCTCTTAAATGCATTCAATGTTAGTGAGATGGTGGGCATAGCCTCCAAACATCAATTTGTCATTTCCCACATCCATCCATCGAGAAAAAAATGATAAAATTTGATTATTATAAATTTGTGTAATTTATGAAGTAAATGTTTGAATCAATGTTAAATTGAATTTATTTTGTTCCATATTTAATTGTGTTGATATATAGATGTATTTACTTTGAAATATGGCTTTCAAAATTATCCATAATTATTAATTAGATGGTATTGATTTAAATTTTACTAAATATTATTAGTAAAATTTTGAAATTTGAAATACATATTTTTATTTTAATTTAATTAAAAAAATATCATGCCATTACTAGTGTCATTGAACTCATGTTGATTCTTTTTCTTCTTACATATTGTTTTAAATGTATATATTTTTAACTCATACATTAATTGTTTTTATAATTAATAATAATAACAATAATTTAGAGTAATGTATCATGAGATAAGTGCTTTGATGCTTATGATAGATGGATTAATACCTCTAGACACTTACTAATTTGGATTGGATCTTTATGTTATTTGAATAAGACCATTTTTATACGCAGGGCCGAGTTTGGTGAATTGGGGTCTAAAACCTTCCGGAAACAGATTGAGGCACCAAACACCATTTTTTTGGATTAGAACTTTGTCACCTAAGAGCCATTCCACTTAATGTTATTCTACACACATACATTTTTCAATTCACAAGAATAACCTCATTCAGAGGTGAATCATATTTTATATGCAAAAGTTATGTCACTTGAAAGTTGACCTTCCTATTCTAACCACCATAATTTGAGAGGATGCGATGTCAAGCACCATTATTAATTAAAATGCGTTAAACACATGCTCATGACGAATATGACTCTAAAAGAGTACATATTGTAAGTCTAATTAAGAGTTGGGAGGACTCATACTTAAGCACTAGTAGGCTATGGGGTTCTGTTATAACCTAGCTAATAAGAGGAAAATGGGTTCCTTTCTATCGAAGTGCATTTTGTTCCATAGATTAGTAGAGTGGTTGGGAATGGATAGGGAGAGAGAAGAGAGAGAGGTTTTCTACAATGTAATAGCTCATGGGCCACAAGTCTCAGTTCTTTGTATTTCCCTCCATTTTCCATTCCAACTTTTTTTTTTCCTAAAACCGTTTTCTAAGTTACATCTTGTGTTAATTTATGGTTTCTAAGTTTTATTTAGTTGTTTTACAATTATAATTTACATGCATATACAATAAACAATATTTAATAGATCTCTAGCAAAAATAACCTCTCGTAGTGTATTTGGGATCTTATAATATATTTTAGTAAATCTGTTATAAAAAAATTTTCAATAAAATCTAGCTAACAATTTACAAATCCTTATCCTATTTAACTTATATAATTGCATTAAATATTGAAAAGCATCACAATTATAACCAAAGTTTAATTACTATATACTTGTGCATTGTACATGTCACTGAGAATCAATAACATATTGAGTGATTAAAGCCAATAATAAAACTTCCTATGTGAATCCATACCATTAATATCCATGAAGATCTCTATTCCAGTCACAACCCTTATCTAGGTTGCAGATGATCAAAATATGCTTAGCTGTCACGTCGGTCCATCTTTTTGTGTTTGTTAGCATAGATGGATGTTGGTGTACTGAATCCTTTTTTGTTGGAAAAGTTTTGCATTTAGAATTCTATGTTGTATGTTGTATTGTGTTACTCCTTTCTTCCTTGGTCCTTGCATCGTCAGTAAAAAGCTTGAGGGGCAAAATGCAGGTTCAACAAAGCTTACCTAAGTAGTATTAACAACCCATTTCAAATTGTTTTCATCTATTTGAATTATTATTTCTCTGTAATGGATAATCAAAAATCATATTGCCATGTTACAAAGTTGTTTTAATAAAAGAGTATTTTGTTAAATATATATGAAATTTTTAAAAAATACTAAAATAACAAATATATATTTACTGTAATGAATTTCATCTATTCATTATATCTATTATTTAATTTAAATGTTAAGAAATTGATTTTTGTCTATTATTCTAAATTTTAAGAAATCTAAACTTCTCAATGAATATATGACTTAATAAAATTTTCCCATTAATCTAAATTATAAGAAATTGACATTTTATCCATTAGTCTAAATTTTAAGAAATTGATTTTGTTTATTAGCCTAAATTTTAAGAAACCTAAACTTCTCCACCCAGAAGTGAGAAGTTGAAGGTAATCGTGTAGAGAGACATCTTCGGGCTAAGCTAATTATGTACTCTAAAGGGTTTTTTGTTTTCATAATCTAATAATGTACTCAAAATATTTCTTTTATAATCTAGTAAGATTGCTTAAAAATTTAGATATGATAGTAGTTTCATTATGATGCAAGTTTTATTTAAAAAAAAATTGACGTTTTTCCAACCAAATTTTAAAGAAATAAAAACTTTAAATCCACAAAATATCTAACTTCCAATAAAGAAAACCCATCGAGCATAACATTCTCGATTAGGATCTTTCTCTGTGCATATTTTTCCATTAAAATTTAAAATAAATCCTACTCCTTTATTGAACATAACATCAATCAATTATACATTGTATTTTTTATTATATGATAAATTATCATATTTATAAATAGTTATTAATAGTTATTAATAATTATTTTGAGTTTAATTGTGGAGAGAACTTCATAGTTAAGTACGTTTGAGCCAGAGGTGATCTGGGATAGGTGACCTCCCAAGAAGTTCTGGTTACCAGGTGCAAGCCCCCAAAGTGATTCATTTCACTAGTTTCCATCCCACTTCTTTGCCCTTGTGAGAATCACCCGATGCGATGAGTGCTAAGTGGACTATTAAAAAATCAAGATAAATTAGTCAGTTACGACTACCTCTCATCGAAATGGTCATAGATGAATCACTGATGCAATGAGTGCTAAGTGGACTATTCAAAATTCAAGAAAAATTAATGAGTTACGATTACCTCTCATGGAAATAGTCATAGATGAATGAATTAATTAATGCAGTTGAATCCAAAAAAAATGATATCGGATAATTATCTTTTTTTGTAAATTAATTGATTAATGAAACAAATTACATAATAATTTAATATTTTATAATTTTTAATTGTAATAAATTGTATTCCTATAAAAAAGTATCCAAATAAAAAAAATTTATTTTTTAAACTTTTATTATATATATATATATATATATATATATATATATATATATATTTTTTTTTTTTTTAATTTTATTATATTTAAAAAAAAAATTATATTTAATACTTGATATAATAATTTAAGTTAAAAGATAAGTAAAATGTTTTAAAACTTTATATCATTTATTAATTTGTTATTTATTTATTTTTTAATAAAAATTAACTTAAATATTTTAAAATTATTTTTTATTAATTTTTTAATATAATTTCACATTTATTTAGTAAATTATAAAAGGATATCTAGTTTCTTAATAAATATAATGTTATTTTTAATTTTTAATTGAAATAGCCCTAAGGGTTAGCTCAGTTGGTCGAGTTCTTATTTCTAAGTACCTCGCTTGTTGGGAAGACACGAGTCAAATCTCTTCGACGTTCTTGGGGTTAGACCTTTCTTATTGAACCAATGGGTAGATCCCTTGGGGTTGATCTTCTTGGATTTTCCTATGGAGATAGCAGCCAGCAAATGTATGTGGATGACCTTAAAAAAAATTGTTAAATGAAATATTAGCAAGAATAAATAAATAATTTTAGGAATTCTTATGAACTCTTAATGTTGGACTAAGTATAAATAACTATATGAAATGGAGGCTATGGTTACACAAGTTTTTGTCTCTCTTCATGTTGTAATCATGGCTCATGGCTTCGTTTTTATCTAGGTGTTCATGCCATGGTGCGGAGAAAAGAAACAAGGATTTCCTATGCTCATAGTCTGGTTTCAACTGCTGACTTTGATTGTAGGGGTTGTATCTCTCACTGGCTTCACGGTTCATTTGACTCAAAGGGAGCTTGCGAGCAGATTATCTATTGGTATCATCTTCCTATGTTGGCATTAACCCCATTCTGATTTCCTGTATTACATATCTTAACATTTTTTGATAAAAGTGTGTGGCGATTATGTTCAAAATAATGGGTGTTTTTTTCAACGAGATTTCTTTCGGCCCCTGTCCACTTTTTCTTAGTCCCTCCTGTATGCTATATATTGAACACAAGAAATAAGGGGGTAGTTATACCTCTCGTGGAGCCTTTGGAGGACCTCGTCATGGGGGTTCTCTCCTTCTGCCTCAGTTCGAGGCTACAAAGCCATTGACAAAGACTAATTTAAAGCTTTATTTTCATTTTTTTATTAAAACACATGCATGTAGACCTTAGCATTTTGGGTTAGAGAAAAAATTTCTATCTCTTCTCTCAAATTGCTTATTCATGGAAGATGGGGCATGCTTCCATATTTCCAGAGTCTACAATTTGAAGAGAATGTTCTCCAAGATCCCCTTCAGTTTAAAGATTATAGTATTATAAAAAAATCAACTTTCGGTATGAACTTAAGGTTGTGTGGGAGTGCTACTGGAACTAGGGATTCAAATGGAACCTTTGTCTCTTTCAAAGATGCATTCCAAGGGAATACCTCTAACTCGACAAATAAGAAAAAAAATATTCCAAGCACCTATAATATAGAACAAACGAAGAAAGTTACAACCACAGATATAAATCTCCTTGAGGTATCTTCCCTTTTCTCTATTCTTCAATCAAAAGAAGATATTTATAGATTCAATGGTTTGTGTCATAAACCTAAAGATTTATTTCAATGGATTTTATCCTTATAAATTTTGAACTATGGCATATACCTTTTCTCAAAGGGTTTTGTCATATTCCAATTTGAGACAAATATAGATCTAGATTATGCTCTAAATCAAGGGCCTTAGTTCTCGAGTAGAGCTGGGTTATTCATCACTTCATGGTTCCTTGAGTTCGATGAAACAATATGATGGTCGCCACCATGTCGATTTGGGTGAGGCTTTTAAACCTCCCCCTTTGATTCTGGAATCATAAAGTACTTGAAGATATATGACACACTTTAGAAAATTTTTAAAAAATGGACCTGGAAAGAACAAAAAGTGTCTCTTCACAAATTCAAAAATATATGTGGAGATTGATCTTAACAAAGGGATGCTAGTGATCAGGTGCTCAACGTAAAAGATCAAAAATGGAAGTGCTCAGAATTGATTGGAAACAAAATGACAACTAAGAGCTCATCACGAGGAATCTAGCGCAATTAATTTCTTCAAAAACAGAGTCTGGATGAAGGATATATAGCTTGTTGTTCGTTTTCCTAAAAATTGAAAAATGTTGCAGAATAGTGACAGGTTGATGACATGGTAGCCCAATCGGCATGAAGGGAATATTATCTAGTTTTTTCCTAGTGGCACTATGACAAGTATCACAACAAGGTTCACTGAATTGGTTTGAAGGTAATTTTTATTTATTTATCTTCTCCTAAGGTTGAATTCAAATTTTTTTTAATTGGTTTGGGACAACCCAACTAGAGGCTGACACGTGGTGCGGCCAAGTGCCATAACGTGTCCCCTCTAGTGGACCCTCTCCAACTCCAAGGTTTGAATTTAATTTTTAACATGGTGGTTAGCATATTTCCAAAGTTTGAGTCTTATATTGGTGGCATTTTATTAGACAAAGTTTGGGCACATTAATACATTTTAATCCAAAGTCGAATTATATGCTATGGTGGCGGATATTAATTTTATTCAAATTCTGAAGGTTTCTATATCATATGGTCTAATTATTACATATGATGGCATATTATTTTATTAACTGAAGCTTCAAATTTTTGGTTTATGAAGTACGTTGACAAAATTTTATACCATAAGCTGGGCAGAGGTCCGGGCTCGACCCCACTACCTCCCCCAAACCACTGGTGCTCGTGCCAATAGACTCCGGGTTGAGACTTAACCTATTATGACAACCACTTATATTTGTTATCATATGAAACCTCCAATGGGGGTTTGGAGGGGGCCAGCTCCGCAGGCCAACCCCCTCCCCATATGACCAGACTATGAAGACGACAGGTGGGGCAGAAAAACTAACAACAAAGTTTAAATGTTAAGCACAGATTAATTAACATAATCTACAATTTAAAATTGTCAACCCATTATTTGTATTAAACGCACTTTATGTGCTAATACACATTCATCCCACTTAAATAAAATTTAATTAATTTAACTCAAAGCTTAATTTGGCGGGTTTTTCGGCGAACTGCAAACTTTGGCAGTCTTCACTGGATTCTTCTCCAGATTTGGAGGAGATTTCCTTAGAGAATTAAATGAGCCATATGTTGAGCAATTTTCAACCAATTTTGGCTCTAGAAGAGTCATTCCTAGCAGACTAGCATGCTCTGAATATATTGGTATAGGTTGCAGAGGCATAAGAGAAATTCTAAGAGTTTTTTTGTCACTATAAAGAAAAAGGAATCCAAGGGCCACCAGGAGGGAAGATTCATTTCTGAATGTTTTTGGACATTTTGGAGCCATTGAAGCAGTTTTCAAGAGTTGTTCATGAATAAAACAACATTTTTTTAAATTTTGAGCTAATATAGAGGCCCAAGCCATGGGAGCTGGACCAAGGAGATGTAGCCCAATAGGGGTGAACTCCTTCATCAAAAATCTATGTTTATGGATTGATTGTGATGGTTTGTTGTTTATTTTGTTGCTGCTATTCAACATTTGACTTTTCATAATTTATGCTCTTGAATTCACTCATAAAACTCAGTTAATTTACCTGTTTGACACACATAAAAAACAAGGAAACCTATGTACATCAAGCATAATATTAGCAAATGAATTTTAAATCTAAAGATGAAATTAGCACAACAAAACTAACATTCATACACAGATCAACTATATCATATAAATTTGAAATACATTAACTTCCACTAGTCAGAAGTTATTAATTATGAGAACATGACATTCTAATATCATAAATTCTTTCGAACATGTCATTTACAGAACTCATGTCCACAAGAAAATAATAATCCTAAGAAGAAGAAGAGGCAGTCTAATAGAAAAAATGGTGGAAGTTTTCATATCATCATCCTTATGAGGATGGAGAAGAATATAACGAGGAAATTCAACCTAAAAAAGATGAAATGAATGTTACATCCAAACAAGGAGACAAATCGAATGGGGATGCTATGATTTAGTTAAGAATGGTAAAAATTCAATGGAAAGGAATGGATCTTTAGAACGCTCTACGATTTGGTGGAATTCAGAGAAAAAAGAGAGCACATGTCTCAGAGAGCTTGGATTTAGAAAAGGAAGTCCCATGTGTGGGACAAGAATTAGGTTTTGTTCTTGTTGAATCAAATTATGATGGTTGGAAAAAAGTGAAAAAAAGGAAAGAGAAGAAAGAAAATATCAGTAGTAGTTGTCAGTGATAATCTTCTTTTCTCTTTTGTTGTTATTTCTTGGCACATGATTTGTGGTTTTGTTGAGGCCCTGAAAATCAGTGTAACAACATCGGTGAAAACTACTCGTTCAAGGACTTAAAAATCGCCCCTTTTTCGTTTGGTGTGGTGGTTTCAACATGATTTATCACACCAGTTTCCTAGTGAAATATAATTGGGTGAATGGATGGTATTATAACTGACTATAACTTGGTATATGGGAGTGATAGAAAGCTTGAAGTAAATAATATACCTATCTATATCTATCCTGGGATGAATTATTCTCTCTATGTGATTTATAAAGATGATATTTCTGTGAATGAAAATAAATATTATACAAACACTTAAAGATATGAAAACAATTTGAAATAATTGATTTAATTATATAGTTAATTAAATCAAATGGATACAACTATATAACAATTGTTTACTACATGTATTGAATATATACCAAAAGATAACAATCTAACATCTTCAAAAGTGAGTTAATGCCTCACTTTTTTCAAATAGATACATGAAACAAGACACCCTAAGAGAAATTAACCATTTCTCATCTGAAACAAAAATATAACATATAGGATAAAAGTGCCACGTATACGCTAACTCTCCTCATTTTAGAAATAGTTTTTTGTCCAACCCTTTCTATTAAAAAAAAAATTAAGAGTAAAAAGAGTGACTTCTGTAAGGTCTTCCTATCAAAATTTCAGGACCCCTTCTTAAAAGACATGAAGGGGTTTATATAATAAAATAGAAAGTTTTAAAAATAGTAATTACAATAAGAGTTGAGGACTTGTAAACAACTTTCGTTAAACTAAGTGAAAATAAAAAAGAAACAGAATATAAAGGGGTGACTTTCTTGACGGTCGTCATGTTGTCTCATCAACCATTCATTCCTTCAGCTAAAGGATGTTAAACATAGGCTTAACCTTGGGAGGTTGGCCTGGCCTGATGTGCAAGTGTCCAGTGAAAACTGCATCTAAAAGTGGAGGCATCATATAGGAGGAATTATCTGTAAGAAAATGCAACATGAGCCATTGGCTATGTGGCTTTACCAAGTATCTCCAATACTTATCCCAATCCAGTTTTTGAAACTTTTTTATGTTTTCCTCTTTGATCTTGGAGACTTCTTACCATTTCCTTATCAAATCTGTCATAATAGGAAGCGAACCAGGAGGGCATCTATCAATAATATTGGTAGCGATGAGATTTTGACTGAGTGTTTCAACAATATTATTAGCCATATCTCCTGCTGTGTAGATGGCCCTTTCAACATGTTTCAATTGTATGTCCCAGTCAGTGAATAATATTTCCTTTTTAGAGTCCTCTATCTTGGGAAGATTGGCCTTTTGGCCATAACTAGTGTCCTGCTAGGTGAAATACCGTGAAAATTTATCATCAATCTCATCAAAAAATATTCTCTAATATTCTATTTGATTCGTCAATGAATCACTTTTCTCACATAATTCAATTATATTTGATAAATTTTGTTAGTGTGAACTCTAATCACAAGTGTACGGAAAAAAATCACTTTGTCTATGCATAAAAAACATCCCTAACATCAAATATCATTGATCCAGGGGGATATCGGTGGTCACCCACCTATTCCATTTGGACCCGCACCATCAATTCCTGTATCTTTTCACATTTAGCACAACTTACTATTTTTAGCAGGTTTTCGGGTCCTAAACTCCCGGAGCCATTTTGGGGCCTTAATGGTCCAGGTGGATATTGGTGGCCACTTACCTATTCCATTTGAATCCCCGCCATTAGTTCTTTTAGTTTTTAAGTTACAGCACAACTTACTATTTTTAGCAGTTTTTCGGGTCCTGAACTTCCAGAGCCGTTTTGAGGCCCTAAACGGCGTTTTTTGGGAAAACCGAGAGCACCATGGGTCCTTAGAATAATGCTTCTCACATCAAATTTTTTATTCCTCAGCTATATCTTTCTAACAAGGTATGATACATGTCAAACGGAGATTGTATGCCGAAGTTACGTCCTCGGGAAGTTGAAACACCAATTTACCCAAATGGGGCCCATATTTTTGCCACTTCATCTCCTAGGGTTAGATATTTTGGACGTTTAGAGTTCTCCATTATTTCTCAATAATAAATAGGCCCGTGAGCCTCATTGTAACACAGTTCAAAGGTCTGTAGTCTTCACATCTCTTCTCAGAGATATGCTACCAACACCCTAGCTATTTTTATTTCCATTATGTCTGTAAGCATATTTCAGTCATTTGATTTAAATAAAATGAAGTATTGTTTCTATTGCATCTCTGTGTTTATGTCTATTTCTGTATTTTATTGCGTTCCCGCATAAATCCAGATCAGTGGTATCAGAGTAGTCTTCTCTTTCTCTATTTTTCTTTGCATGTCCCCAACGCGGTCAGGGTGTAAGGAGTTAGGACTCGTTCTGGTTGAACCCTTGCAAGATCATCCTCGCAAACCCCAATGACCTCCCATGACAGAAGAAAAGAAAGATGAAGGAGCAGGAAATCCCATCAAAATATTTCTCGAGGAGGCCCTCGAGAAACAAAGGAACATGATGATGGATAAATTTTCTCAAATCCTTCAACGACTACCCACCTACGGCGCATCTGCATCCAACAGCCTCTCTAGAGGCTCCAATCTCGTCAAGGTACAAGTAAAATTTGACATTCCTATATTTGAAGGCCATATAGATGTAGACGTCATAGATAGATGGTTAAATTTGCTGGAAGGGTATTTCTCGGTCCATGATTTCTCCAACCGAGAAAATATTATTTTTGTACTCCTCAAAGATGCTCCCCATGTCAAAGACTGGTGGAGAACCTACTGTGAGCAAGAGGACAAAAGGGAACCCTCTATTTTCTCAACCACACCCACTTGGAATTTGTTCTGAGATCGAATCAAGGAACAATATTACCCCATGGGGAGCTATGAGAACAAATACATCCAATGGACCACATTACGACAATAAAGGGATCAAGATGTGCATGAAATAACGAATTTGTTCCATACCCTATGCACAAAGTTGGGCATTAAAGATTCAAAGGGAAATTTGGTGCTCAAGTACCACAACTGTTTGCACAAACAAATTCAAGAGGAAATGGAGTTCCTCGACATTACATCGCTTGGCACAACATATCGCTATGCCGCCAAGATCGAGAATAAATTTAAGCAAAAGAAGTGAGACTTTGGATCTTCGAATCCGAATCCAGGGAAAGGTGCCCCCAAAATACAGAACAAGGGGAAAGGAAAAAGTGGGGCAACTCAGAACAACACCAAAAATCCAAAGAAGGACACAAGGAAGTGGTGTGAATTTCATAACAACCCCACTCATAGCACAAAAGAGTGTTGGGCCAAACATTCATTGGTGGCCGAACTAAAGGCACCCAAATTAGATGCATTTTCTGATCCTGAGTCAAAAATAGACAAAGGCAATGAAAAAGGGAAGAAAATCATTGATGCGGATCCGATTGCCATTTTTTCCACCACCAAGATCCAAAGGGAGGATCTTGAGGATCCAGAGGAGGGGGAGTGCCTCTTCCATTCGCAGATCTGGGTGAAGGATTCTCCAATGAAATTCCTTATCGATAATGGAATCCAAAAGAACCTCATTTCATCATAGTTCGTGAAGCAGCTTGTCCTACCGACCATAACACACCCACATTCATATACCATCGGGTGGCTTCACCCAGGGAGAGATATCCACATCCGCCAACAGTGTTGCCTTCCATACAACATCAAGCCATTCACAGATGAGGTATTATGTGATGTTGCTCCTCTTGATGTAGATGATGTATTATTGGGCCAACCATACTTGTGGAGGTGACATGTTGTGTATGAGTCTAGGCCTCGTGCTATTATTATTACTTTGGGAAATAAATTGTATAGGATACCGAAGGTAGTACTGCCTCCTCTCATCTCTTTGACTACTGCAACAAAACGCAGTAATATTGTTTCACAAACCAAGAAATTTATTTTCCTTACAACTCACAAGGAAAGAACAATATTGTCGCCACAACCTCGAAACAAGGCTCCCCTACATGACTGTAGCAGATTAACAAAGTCATGGAGTAATACGACGGCATTTTCTCCTCACTCACAGAGGTTCCTCTACACTGTCAGGACAAGCATCCCATTAATTAGCCCCCGACTCACCACCGCCTGTGTTTCCATAACTCCTACAACTACACATACAGAATCCACACATGTATTGTCTGAGGTTGATTAAGAAATCAAAATTACTAAACACATCCAGCATGTCCACCCATAGGTCCATGACATCTTTGACAAATCTAATACTCAATTCAACAGAATTTGCCTCATCTCATGGAGGATCTCAACGCAATGAGGAACATTGCTTCCTAACGAGGGAGGAATTATCTAGGTGGATATCGATGGCCACCCACCTATTCCATTTGGACATGCACCATCAATTCTTGCATCTTTTCACATTCAACACACCTTACTATTTTTAGTAGGTTTTCGGGTCCTGCACTCCCGGAGCCATTTTGGGGCCTTAATGATCCAGGTGGATATTGGTGGCCACCCACCTATTCCATTTGAACCCCCACCATAAGTTCTTTCATTTTTTAAGTTGCAGCACAACTCACTATTTTTAGCAGTTTTTTCGGGTCGTGAACTTTCGGAGCTGTTTTCAAGCCCTAAACGATGTTTTTTGGGAAAATCGGGAGCAACATGAGTCCATGGACTAATTTTTATCACATCGAAAGTTGTACTCCTCGTCTAGATATTTATAACGAGCTATGATACACGTCAAAGAGATATTGTATGCCGAAGTTACATCCCCAGGAAGTTGAAACACCAATTTACCCAAATAGGGCCCATAGTTTTGGCGCTTCATCTCCTAGGGTTAGGTTTTTTGGATGTTTAGAGTTATCCATTGTTTCTCAATAATAAATAGGCCCTCGAGCCTCATTGTAACATATTTTAGAGGTCTGTAGCCGCCACATCTCTTCTCAGAGATACACTACCAGCACCCTAGCTATTTTTATTTCCATTATTTCTGTAAGCATATTTTAGTCATTTGATTTAAATAAAATGAAGTATTGTTTCCATTGCATCTCTATGTTTATGTCTATTTCTATACTTTATTGCGCTCCTGCATAAATATGGATCAATCATTTTCAATTCCTTAGACTTTCAGTTAGTGATCAGAATAAATGCTAAAAAAATCTAGATCTATGCAGTTAAAGATATTAAACAACAAAAAATAAGCAAGAGTTTCTCCATGCATCCAATGAACAAGACAAGGATTTTTAAAGAATTTTTTGTATTATGACGCCTAGGAAGGGAACGTAGAAAGATGTTACCAGTCCCCCTCTATGGGATGAGTTCTTGTATGTCCTCAGCGCTTCAGATCTACTATCTCTATCTCTCTTGATGGTGCAGAAAACCCAGAGAAAACGGGACTCAAAGGGAGCTCACAAGAAAAAAGTAGAAAAATATGACAATGATGGAGGATCAAAGTCAGACCAAAAGTATAGATCAAAATGTGATATCAAGGCAAGAAAAGGTAGTGAATGTATGAGAAAACCTTTTATTTATAACAAAATATTGAGTTAGTCTAGATATTGGTGCATATTTAAAATATTATTAACCAAATGTAGATCCAACTTTTATGGAATATTTTATTATTTTTGTTGGAGGGAAAATGAATTTGAATTTTTTCCAATCCCATTATTTAAAAATAATAAATAAATAAATAAATTATTTTTTATTTTAGGAATTTGGTTAAGTAATAATTAAATAAATAATGATGTCTTCAATTATTTATAAATGATTTAGTCAAATTTGACAAGGAATATTATTAAATAATAATTTAAATAATTATTCCTAGAAAATAATAAGATAAATAATTGTTTTTCTAATTAATTTTCCTATTTTGGGTTAAGTATGACTATGAATATTAATTAAACAGTGGTTTAATTAGTTATCCCTAGAGGAAAATAAAAAAAATAAGGATTTATTTAATTATTACTCATGGGGTTTCTTGTTTAGACTAGAAACAACTTAATAAACTATGGTTTATTAAATTATTTTTCATAGTGAAAGAAATTTTACTATGGTAAAATTGGTCTTACATGGTTTACTTTCGTCCATCTAATAGTAACAAGTCAAATGACAAAAAATTGGTGTAACAGATTGCCCCCAAACGTGAAAGAATTAGGAGCTAATTGTATGACCAAAGAATGTTGTAAGAAATCAATCACTAGACACCAAAGGGGAGTTAGAGAGAGAGAAACATAAGGTGGACTGAAGCGAGAGAGGAAAAGACCCTGAGGAAGCGAGAGTTACAGGTGTGACAATTCTCTTTTATGAGTGGGTACCTTATCTGAATGAGGCAAGGGAGGTATACCTATGCTCGCCGAGAGAAAAAAGTACAAATAATAATGGTGCTTCCAACAAACATGGGACTAAAATATATAGTACATACTGGCATAAACATGGGCTAGATAAAAACATAATGGATCCCACATACATACTATGTCTAGGACAACAACCAGGACTTATACAATAATATCGCAGTACATGAGATATAAGTGCAACTAAAGAGGCCTTGTAAAACAGGAGAGGGCTTTGAAAATTTGAATGATATATGCAAAATAAAAAGGTGTTGCAAGAGGCTAAGGCCAAAACCATAAAATCTATGGAGCTACATCCAAGGCTGTAGTAGAGAGGTCATCTAGGCATCTCGGGGGCTACCTGAAGGGTCACCCCCTCATGAGGTCTGAAACATTTCACACACACCCAAGAATCATTGGTACAATTTGTTGCATCACTGAACCATCAAGTATACAGATCTCGATCATTCCATAAGGAGCTAGAACTAAGAAAAAATCAAATCAAAGGGCAATAAAGGGTCCAGTTTCCTGATCTGAGGCACCAAACAAGAGTCAAATCTGGAACGAAGGTACACCACCCTCTAGACTTGTCTTCTGGAATGAATAAGCTGATGTTGATAGAAAGAGGTCCGCCATAGGTGAGGCAATAAGGAATCCTAAACTAAGGCATGAGGGATAATAGTAGAGTGACTAATAGAATGACTCTAGGGATGATGGTGTAATGGGGGGTACTGAGTAGTGGGCTAATGACTTCCCTTGTTAGAGCATAAAGGGCATGAATGACTTGGCAACTACTGACTCGACTCCGAAGGGGATAGGGGACAGTATGACTGGGGGGGAAAATGTGCGACAGGAGAGAGGTAAAAAGCAATGAAGGATCGAAGACTGTGATAGGAAACAAAGGAAACCCGAGATAGGCTCCATGGAAGCGATGATGACTCAACTCGGATGTTCTAAACAAGGGCGACTCGATGATGCTTCCACATAGAACAGGCACGGTGGGGACCATAAAAAAATGAGCAAAATATGGTTACTCATGGAAAAAATTGACACGTGCATTGAAAAGTATGAAGGAAAATTGATGCCCCAAGTACAAGTATCGCAAGTGAGGAAATTCAATTTTGAGAAGCGGTGAAGTGACCCTTCTTGGAAAAAAGGCTTCCGGGTGAAGTATCAAATCACCAAAAACAAAAGAATACCCATTTGAGTGCTCGATGAGAGATTTCCAATGGTGCTAATGGTTTTTCAAACCAAGCTACAGTTTTTTTGTAATTGGTAGAAGCAAAATCTTGGGTTTCTCTTTTAATAAGGAATTCTTCATCCAGTTTGATTCATTTGCAAGTGTAGTTGTGGTGAATGTAGAGAGGAGAAAAGGCCCTAAATATTGCAACGATTTCAGTGGAAAAACTAACTTTTGGAATCAAGATCCGTGACTTTCAGGTAGGTGACCTTACTTTTCTAAAGGTGGCCTTGATGCTTATTGGAAGGATGGTCCTGGTGAAGAATCAAGGTAAGAAAATAATATGAGAATGAATTGCTAGAGAAGGTCTAGAATCATCCCAGCCAACCATGTCAATCATAGGGGCCAAGTGGTAATTATGGTACCACACAAAGTATAATATTTTAAGAAATGGTATCAAGCATCTATGATATATGGCTCGCTGGAGAGGCCGGTAGGACAAAATATCCAAGGGATGGGAGGATAATCGACCATATATATATTGGTGGGATCTAGGCTGAGAGTTATGAAAATAAAGTGAGAAGGTGGCCAGGGGTGCCATCATGCACCCAAGCATTTGTGATGGAGGGGAGTGGCCTGGTATGCAAAGGTGGGAATGATGCCCCTGGCTAGAGGATTTTGTGGAGCGTCATGGAGTTCAAAGTGTTAAAATAATAGATTCAAGCCTTCAATATCATGGGCACTAAATCTTCAAGAGGTTGATGAGAAGGTATAGGGGCATAGGTGCCCCCAAGCATGTTATGGTCATGCCAAATGTATTTAGAAAAGTGGAATCTAAACACATTTTTATGATGTGGTTCACCATTTTCTTACGTTATGGTTATCTTCTGTGGGAAGAATGGATAGATGCAAGTCGAGAAAGGGAATGGAGGATTACCAATATCTTTTGGTGCTACATATATGAAGCAAATGGACTAAATTTTTGGGTTCACATACATGGTGTCACTATCCCAAAGAGTGGATTTGGATATAATGAACTGGTGCTCACCTAGAAAACTCACAGGTTGGTCAACAACAATGGCTAAGGGACTGGGTTGTTGATGTAAGATGAAGGAATGATGAGGGGGATCATCCCTAGAGTGATATGAAGTGATATAGGACTCTAGAGGTTCTTCTAAATGGGGAAGAATAATGGTACTAGATTCAACACTACCAGATGCACTAGGAGGGTAGTGGAGAATTTCTTCTCCTGGACTCTCAAATATGGGTTCCCCCTTACCCAAACATTGGTTTTCAATGTGTTACACAACATTTTGTCACCATCCATGCAATCCCTCACCCCACATATTAGAGGGTCTTTCCCGTGATCTGTGAGCAGTGTCATACTCTGCAAACACCTTCTTTGCATCCTTCTGCATAAGGACATCATTCCTCCTGTTGAACATTTCCTCAGAAAGCCCACAAAAACCTATGTTTTTGCCTTGGTGCAGGTAGCCAGATCACCCCTCACGCCAGTGTGGAGGATGTACACTAGTGCCTGCGCCATATGGCACTCTGTCTCTTTATTGTGCCCGCGCTAGAATTTTTGGGAATGTTTTTTAACAAATTAGAGGCTGAATTTTCCTTTAACCACCTCAGGGATGAGTCACATGAAGTGGTTAAACTTGATAAGCCACAGATCTCTTCCTTTAGGTAGTGGTTTTTACCTCTCGTGGAACATTCTTTGAAGATAGGGCTCCCCTCCATGATTATAGGGATCGTAACCTCTCCTTCTCCCTATATATAAACAACCATTCTCCCTTTACAAAAGCTAGCTGAACATATAGCCAAGAAGCTGAACTTGGAGAAGAGATACTATAGCTGAGTAATCGCTATTGAGAAGGTAGAACCAAGGATATTTCCATAGAGAGAGCCCCGTCTGAATTCCCGATGAGCCTTTGTGAGACATGCTCCGCTGGAACCCTGTTGGAGGAGACTGCAACGTCGAAGCTTGGCTGTACTCTTCCTTCCTTTCATTAATATACTTGACTATGGTATTGGTTCCATCATTGCATTGTGTTTATTGATGCAATTGATTTACTCTTCTTCGACTGATTGATATTTATGAATGCGAAATAGTATGTTGTATATCGTCTTTTTTTCTTGTGTATGTGCAGGTATTCGAGCGTGAGAACGAGGGGATAGTGATATGTCAAACCAGGAGCGAGAGTCAGCACTCTTCCCGAAGACAACAATAGCATAGGAAATCCGGTAAGTTATCTATCGAGTCTCCGTCCATTCGTTAACTAGGAATTGATGTCATAGAGTTTCTTGTTTATGGCTAGACCCACTCTAGGGCTAGTGGGATCGCCTCTGTTTATAGAGGGAATTTACCTCACCAACAAATTGGCAACTCCACTAGGGATCAATGCGAGTTTGTCTTTCATCCATTAGGTATTCTTCTTGGTCTTTTCTTGCTTAGCTTTCCTTTTTTATTATTTTTGCTAAGTCTAAGACCCTTGTTCAGCCCCAGAGGATTAGATCTGACCTCTTTTTTTCCAAGATTTTCCTTTTTCTAGGGTTGGCTTGATTGGCGTGGTTTCCAGTCTGACAGTCGTGCCCACTAGCGCTTGTCGCCATTTCATCACCTGCACCATCCCCTGCCTGGTGCTGATTACAGCCAGACAGATGCGCCATTTCCTGTAGGTGTTAGGGTTTTCCCTGTTTTGGAGTTTTTGGTCAGTACTTGTGTCTATAGGTGTTCTCCTAACTTGATTTGAGTGCTTTGGGATTGTTTGTGACTGTGAGCAGCCTCCTTCCTTCGGTTGTTTGTCCTTTTCTTGTCAGCATCATGGCCTTAGGGTTTTCTGGTGCTTTGGTATGCTGATCCTCCTGTAGGAGTTTCGATCTTTTGCTTCACCGCCACCTTTGTTCCTTTTTTGATTGCATTTAGCTCTCTTGATCCATTTGAGTGATTGAATTTGGTGGAATGAGTCTTGAGTGATTCTTGCCTCTTTCATCCAGTTTTGATTCTTGTCACTCCAAGCATAGCTTACATTACTTATATGGGTCTGTTTCAACATCTTTCCTCAATTTGAGAGATTGTGACTTTGGTTTGAGTCTTTGTTTTGTTGGCTTTTGGGTTGATTGAATTGTTTCATTTCAACTCTCGCATTCACATTCTCGAACTAGTGTGAAGGTTTATTTTTCATGTCATTTAGTGGATTGTTTTCTATATTGCATTGAAAAATCAAAAAAAAAAAATCGTGCTTGCGGTCTTGTTTGCCTTGTGGAATTGAAAAATATTTTGAATAACTAGCATTGGGAATTCTAGGAGATATTTCTCGTTTTCATTAGCTTACATAAGATTTTCTAGTGGATACTTCTATGTGTTCTCATTATTTGCTATCGGTTGAAAACTCTTAAGCTTTCTCGTAGATAGCTTTTCATCGAACAAAATGGTATTTTAAGGCATGAAACTTGCATTTAGGGATTTTTGAGATCCAACATTCGGTAGCACCTTGGAATTGAAACATAAATACAAGATCAACTTAAAATTTATTCAATTAACCTAAGGAAACATTGAAACTTAACGAAACATTTAGTGGTCTAAGTTAGAGACGTGTTTTGGTGTCTTTAAACATAGCAGCTATCACTCTCCATATGGCTTCAGACAGCACTAGTATAGACTTGTGCTCCCCATACCATCGTGTATATAAAGGGAGACCCCTCTAGGTTGTAATCATTTTATCTATAGGAAGCCGAGTTTGCCGCCTTATGACCATGATACACTGAACACAGCATTCGGGGAGACTACCTACATGTACGTCAAGTCCTTGGTTGATTCTTCTTTCATTTTATTACCAAGGTGTATACGGCAGTTCATGGGAACCTGGTACACCCTTTTACCTAGACTACATAAGCAGTCATTTTTTATCTTTAATAACTCCATAAATTCGAAAATATCATCGAGCACTTGTCCTTTCATGCTCATTTCAAACTGAAAGAGACTAGAGTCCTCTTTGACTGTTTCTTGACTCTCAAAACATGACACAACAAATGTTTGGTTTCAATGTGGTAAAATAAACTACCTACGATTACATGCCCATTAAAGTTTGATTACTTGGCATGTCTTTCTTTGCCTTGGTTTTGATCCAAGAGTCTTCATTTTCGATCTTTTTCCCTTTTCCATTGTGCTACAGTCACAGTGGCGGAACCATCGGTTTTTCCTACTAGCAGTCCTTTCTCAGATGATTCATCTGAAACTTCTCAGAGCTCTAGATCTGTCGAGCTTCAACAGCCTATCCTCCCATTAGAGTACCCGTTTGGGGAACTATTTGAGTTCTATTGGCCTCTTTCAAACGCTTGTTTTGGGTTTGGGGTCGGGGAACATTTTCCCCCTCTTACATCGGGATCACCATTTTTGGCTGCTATCATACCTCCTAGCCCCTGAAGTCTTTTGCAATATCTCATGGTGGATTCAGACATGGACTCGTCCAGTCCTAATGCCAGTGAGGGTATTCCAATTTCAGATGAAGAATACAAACTTTTCCCGGAAGACATCCATCAAGAACCTACTCAATCTTCACCATTGGTGTCACTTCCAGTCAGATATAGGTCTTTGGGTTAGATTATAGCCAGTATTTCCTCCATGGCAACATCAACTTCGTCAAGGGTGTCGGTTGTCCCGTCATTAGGGATGTCACTGACAACACATGTCTCATCGAAGCCTTTTATTACATCTATGCCTAGTAGGCCTACTTTTTGTGTCGCTATTTCGGCACTGGTTGTCACCACTCAGTCGTCAGGAGTTTCAACTTCGGTAGAGACTTCAATTTCCATGGCAATCCCTGACGACCTTTCTTTTGAGGAGTATTCACTAGCTGTTTAGTAGCAGAGCTCCCAGACTAATCAGTCACCTCATGATCCTAATTTTCCTTATTTTTCTCATTATGGTGTGGATGGTACCCCGATTTATTCACTTCCGTTTCAATATGATGAGCACAGCAACCCCGTCTATTTGTCTGCTCCTGGGGCTTATCAATTCATTAACGGTTTTATACCTACCTTGCCTGGGCAACCTTCTAACCAAAAAGGACAATCCTTTTAGGGAAAACCTTCGGTTCAGCAAGGGTATGCTTTCAGCCCACAAGGAAAACCCTTTCAGAGACAACCTTTGGCCCAGTAAGGGTATGTGTATTACCCACAAGGGAAACCCTTACAAGGACAACCTTCGGTCCAGTAGGGATTGTTTTACGGCCAGCAAGGGCAGCCTTAAAATCCTCAAGGTCAACCTTTACAAGCTCAGCCTCAGATCCAACCAGGGCAACCTCAAGGACTAGCTGGGAAACCGATATATCAACCCAGACCCTCATACGGTCCTGGGGGGCAGATCAATCCATCTCAACGTTTGGTGTAACCTCAACAACCATATCTTCCAATTGGTCCAAATGTTGTGCAACTAGGCCCATCTTATGGTCCTAATCTAGGTCAACCTGGTCATCAGGAACAACTTGGCCCACCGCAGAGATTAGGCCAGCCTACTCCGCAGGAGTAACCTAGTGGCCCTCACCAGTCAGGTCAACCTGCTTAGCCGGGCCAGCCTGCACTGCCCATTCAGCCTGCTCAGGCACCTCTCTACTCTATGTCGCATCCAAATCAACCTCTGCGCCTGACTTATCCAGCTCAGTAGGGTCCCACTTATCAACAGCCCGTTCGACCCCAAGGCAGCTACTACCCTCAAGGTAAATATCGACCGGTTCACAACCCGCCTCAAGGTCTTGATTATTACCCTTAGCCGCCAGGCTATACTTATACTCCACATAAAAATCCTTATGCTGCTCAATTGGGACCCTGGTAAACTCAAAATCACTATACTGGTTTTCAACCCCGTTATCCTGGTCCTCAGCCGCCATATTAACCAAATTATCTAGCTTATACTCCTTATGGTCAGAATCCTCTGGGACAGAACCAATGGGGGAAAATTTATACTCAATCAGGATGGAGTATGGGTACGGGTCCTTATCGAGGACTTGCTATGCCTTTTAAACCTCAATTACCTTTCCTCGCCACGTTGGAGTTACCAGATGTGTCCAGATTGACAAATGATCCCATTCTTCATAATCCTTATTGGCCTCTGGTTCCAATGAAGGTTCCTGATGATTGTCCCAAGTTTGAGGGCAAGTCTGGAGAAGACCCTCAAGCACACGTCATGATGTACCATTTATGGTGTTATTCCAATTCTTGGGTGGATGAATCTATCTGACTCTGTCTCTTCCAGCGAACTCTCACTGGAGCTGCTGTTAAGTGGTATATTGAACTTACTCATGGTATATTTCAAGATTTCAACACTCTCACTATGGCATTCCTTACCCATTTCTAGTTTCCAGTTCGTTATGAAGCCAGGACACATCTCCTAACATCCTTGAAACAGGACCGGGCTACCCATATTTCAGACCATATTCATGAATGGAAATGGCGTCGTCACCTGATCAAGTTTGAAATTCCTGATCAGCTTCTTACTCATTGGTTCCCTACCTCTTTTTTCAATCAGATTGCAAAAGACATCGCCATGGGGGCATGTGTAACCAAGGAACAAGCCATTTCTCGTGCCCAGTACCTTGATTTAGTGTACTCTCAATCGAGCATTTTGTATGACATCTTGATTGAGGCTCCATGACCTGGGACGTCTAAAGTGCCAGCTACCCAATCAGTCGATGACATTATTGGTTCTATGTCTCAGACTTCACGCAAGTCTTCCAATGGGAAGCAGAAATCAAATTATTCCAATAATTCTACTCCTCAAGCTACCTCGAATTCTGGTAAAACCTCAGTGGTCAACGCCGTTTAGGCCAATCCTATGAACAATACTTCCAAGGGGAGAAAGAAGGGAAAAGGCAAGGTCAAATTCGATTCTCGAAAACCAAAATCATCTAAACCTCATGCTGATGATGGTTCACAGCAAAAGCCGAACTATCCTTGTCTGATTTGTGATGAGGAGCACTACACTAAGGATTTTCCTAGACGGTCTAAGGTTAGTCAACTGCTCAAAGGCGCTAAGGGAACTCCTGTAGTCCTTAAGGAACCTTTCCCATCTCAACAACGCCAGATGGTCGAGCAACCTCTCCCACCTGCATCGTTTGGCTCTCAAGTATTCATGATGAACAATTCTGTAATTGTTTCCATCGCTACTCGGTCAAATAATTATGCCAGATCATGGCAGGTAGCTGGGAAAAATGTCGTTGATGGTCCTCCTTCCCCACTTTCCTCTAGTCCTCTTGAAATTGAAAGGCCCAGTGCTGAACCCATTGTACGACCAGCTTCTAAAGGTGTTCTCCCGAAATATTCTTATAATCCTAACGCACGTGCTGCTAAGCATTACAGTATTGTTGAGGACTTAGCACAGGTGCCATCTATGATGTCCATGTTAGAAGTGCATCAGAGTTGTCCATATCAACGGAAAGCGTTATTATTTGCGATCGGTGGGATTGACCCTGTTGATTCTATCCTTCTTTCTTTTGACTTAGAGAATTTTGTCCCCCGACTTCTGCACCAGATTGCGCTTGTCATACAAGTTGGCATTAGCTGTCTCAAAATCCATAGAGCTATTCTGAACGAGGGTGCATCTACCTACATCATGTCATCTAATTGCTAGGAGGCTATTGGCTCTTCGGCCCTGACTTCGTCACCCAATTCCCTTCAGGAATTTTATGGAAGGAAATCGAAACCCTTGGGTGTTCTCGCTAGCTTGCCGATCACATTGCAAGGAAAGAAGGTCAATGTTGAAGTAGAAGTCGTTGATGCCAAACTTAATTACAATCTTCTACTTGGTCACAGTTGAACTCACTCTATGTTGTGCATTCCATCCACCCTCTTTCGACTTATAAAGTTTCTACACGAGGGAAAAATCATTACTGTCAATCAGTTGTATTTCTTTACCTCGTCCTTCGAGAACGACGTGTCGTAAATTGATCAAATTCCTTCTCCCCCTAACAGTGTCGGGGTGGGTCTTTTCAAAGATCCCACTCTCATGAGTATCTTTCGCCTTCCGCCACTAAATATCGTTCAAGTTAATATGGTATCTCAGTCGGATGACCCATGGAACTTTCCTTTACCTGAACAGGTTGATTCATTTGGGGATTCGATGCCGCTTAGTTGAATTGAAATAAATTATTGTGAGCTTACAGATGCATCTGATTCTCTGCTTCCTGAAGGTGCTCCTTTTAGCATGTCTCTCGACGTTTATTCTCAATCCCCCTAGCTCGGTGATGTAGATTCGGCTGATCCTTTGAAAGAAGTGTTTCCATATGATGAGGCTATCATGGAAACCATGTCTCTCAAATATATACCATGGAGCGATGGGCATCATCGTTCCTCGTTTATGCCTGGCTTCGGGGCAATGTCTAACTGTCTTGAGTGTTTTTCATCTCAAGTTCCTTCTCTACCACTTCAAACACCTATTTTGACTCATGAAGTCTTCGCTGAAGGTAACTTGGGTAACATTACTCAAACGATGCCTATCGACATTTCCATGAAACCAAGAACTATCAAGAACATCCATGTCGGAGTCACTTTCTCCTTCTAGGAAGTCCAAGTGTATACCAGCCTCTTTCACAAATACCGTGATGTTTTCGCTTAGTATTATGAAGAGATGCCTGGAATCTACCCTAGTATTGTGGTGCACAAGATTCCCACCTACCAAGGTGCAAATCCTGTTGGCCAGCGTCTTCATCCCGTGCATCCTCGAAAAGCCGCCTCCATCAAAGATGAAGTTGAAAAACTTCTCAAAGTGGGTTTCATTTATCCAATTCCTCTGATAGAGTGGGTTTAAAATATTTTTCTTGTGGATAAAAAACACAGAGAAATTCTCATCTGTGTTGATTATCGTGATATTAATCAGGCCTGTCCAAAGGATAATTATCCCACCCCTTTCATCGATCAGATCATTGACGATTGTGTGGGGAGTGAGCTTTTTTCCCTTATGGATGGTTTCTCTAGCTATAACCAGATCAACATTCTCCCGTCTGATCAACACAAGACCTCTTTTATCTGTCCTTGGGGAACATTCATGTATAATAAACTCCCTTTAGGCTTGAAGAATGTTGGGCCTACGTTCCAGTGCGTGATGTCTTATGCCTTTCATGATATTTTTCATATTGTTCAACCATACCTGGATGACCTTCCCACTCATTTAGCTACGCGAAAAGAGCACCCAGACCATCTTCGCCAGATCTTTCTTTGTTGTAGACTGTACAACATTAAGCTCAATCTGCATAAGTGTGTCTTCTACGTCGATTCTGGTAGAATTTTAGTGTTTATCGTATCTAAAGATGAAATTTGCCTTGAACCACTTAAGGTTGAGGCTATTTTTAATCTCCCCTCCCCATCCTCGTTACACCAGCTCCAGAGTCTCCAAAGGAAAGAAAATTTCTTATGTCATTTTATCCCAAACTATGCCGAAGTAGCCAAAGCATTCTCTCGACTTTTAAAGCAGGAAATCCCTCTCTGTTGGGATGAGATTGCTCAATAGTATTTTGATAGGCTTAAGACATTGCTTGTCAATGCGTCTCTATTACGTCCTCCAAATTACCATCGTGATTTAACCCTCTATCTAGCTACCCCCTTCAGTATGATCACCATGGTTTTGGTTCAAGATGATGATGACAGTACTGAGCATGTCATTTACTACCTTTCTTGGAACTTTCTCGACCCTGAAACATGTTACACATATTTTGATAAGTTAGCACTGGTTGTGGTCCAGGCCGTCCAACGTTTTCATCATTATATCCTTTTATGTACGGTGACCATGATTTCTGATTGTAACACCATGACATATATTTTGTCTAGGTAGTTGCTGGGGGGAAAATACTCCAAGTGGATCGTTATCCTCCAAGAGTTTGATTTGGAGTTTACTACTGCCAAATCGAAGAAATCACTTGTTTTCGCTGATTTGATTTGTTCTCTACCCACCGACTCTTCTCCTTCTCATTCTGAGGATCATATTCCAGACGAAACTCTTTTCTTGATTAGCACCCTCGATCCATGGTAAGGTGATATCATTTTGTATCTCCAAACCTCTACTTTTAGGTCTGAGTTAATCCCGATGCCATATTCGGCATCAGTCGCAACCGTATCGTATTATCAGACATACCCTCCATCATGTTGGATTCGATTCTATACTCCGCCAATGTTTGACCATCGAGGAAGAGGAGAAAGTTTTAAATGACTGCCACAGTGGTGCCTGTGGTGGTCACATGTCTGGTTATGCCACTACACAAAAGATACTTCGTGCTGGCTACTTCTAGCCATCCATTTTTAAAGATTTCATTGTAGCAGTACGCAAGTGCCATGCGTGCCAGATATATCAATGCAAGATGCGTGCGACACTCGTTCCTTTACACCCTGTCATTACCATTGGTCCTTTTGCTAAATGGGGCATCAATTTTATGACGTGTAACCCTCGTTCAGCTGGGGGGCATGCCTATATTATCGTCGCTGTCGATTATTTTATGAAATGGGCCAAATCAATACCTACACTGGCTACATACTGTAAAATAGCGACACAATTAATATTCAATCACGATATTGCTCAGTTTGGTGTCCCTCAAGCCATCATTACTGATCATGGTTCTCATTTTATGGACTATATGATGGCGGAGTTGAAGTCTAAGTTGGGTCTGCATCATAACAGCTCAACACCTTATTACCCTCAAGCTAATGGCCAAGTTGAAGACATAAAAGAAGTCTTTGTTACCATGATTCAATGAAAAATTGGGATCCATAAATCAAACTAGCATCTCATGTTGTTTTTAGCTCTATGGGCTTACTGAACGTCGATTAAGAGTGTGACCAGATTTACCCTGTTTCAATTGGTATACGGTCTGGAAGCCACTCTTCCGATTGACTGTGAAATCCCTTCACTCAAATTAGTTGTGGAATTACCACCTAATACTTCACCTGAAGAGGAGCATCTCCTATACTTAGAGAGATTGGATGAAACTCACCGCTTAGCTGCCTTGGTCATCGAAGCTCAGAAGAGGCGAGTCAAAGCTCTTTTTGACCAAACAGTTTCCCCTTGTTCTTTTATCGAAGGCAATCTCATTCTCCTGTACGACTAAGCTCATGAAAATATAGGGGCAGGTAAATTCCAACCCATGTAGCATGGGCCCTACATCATCAAAAACATGCTACAAAATGTGGCTTTTGAGCTTATTGATTATGAAGGTTGTCCCTTAGCACAACCTAGAAATGGGTTGTACTTGAAAAGGTATTATGCTTGAGTCATTTATGCATGATGTGTGTACATACGTGATTTTTTCATTTTTGTGCATGCTTTGGTTTGATGTGCTTTGTGAGCTTTTTCCTTCTTATTGGGTCTTGTTTGTTATGCATATGTCTATTTCCCCTTATGCCAATTTCGTGGATGGTGGTTCTCGCAGTACTAGGAACTTGTCTTCAGCAACCCGGGTAATTTATGATCCTGTTGGTGAGTTGATTAAATTACAAGGTATTTGTTTAGGACTACCTACAAACAATGTCACTGAATATAGTGTTGTTTTGGAACTATTAACCGAGGCGGTTAACCTCGGCATACGCACGTTGCTTGTGGATTTGGATTCGCAACTTGTTGTTCATCAACTTAATAGTCATTATTCGGTTGGAAACCCATACATTTTGAGATTGTATTTGTGTATTCGTTTACTTGAAAGACATTTCGATTTCATTAATTATCAACATATACCAAGATAAATGAATAGATTAACAGATGCAATAGCTAACATTGTGCTAGATAGACATTTGTGCAATTTATAAAACATCATCATATGTAAATAGACCCATGTAGAAAATAGATGTATGTGTATATATATATATATATATTAATTATTTTTTTTCAATGTTTGCATCATAAAAACCTAAAAAATATATATGTTTGTTTCAGTTACATCGTGAGACAACATGTCTCTAAAAATGTGCAGAAATAAAAGCCTAAGTGCCTAATCGACGTGGTGCTCATGATAGCACGTCACCGCCTATACCAACTACCTCAGCAAGCGGTGGATACAACTCGGCACCCCTACAGTGTGCCTCTGATAGGCTCGAGGCACATCATCCAAGCGAGCATAGTATGGGACCCCATGGGCGATCCCTTCCAGGTTCTGTACTAGATCCTCATCACCACCCTCACCATGAGGATCAAAATCGTGAGGAAATTGCCTCGCTATCAACGACATACCTACAGGTCGATCTAGGCCAACATCTGCATACATATAAGAGTAACTGTCAGAACATGCACATATACCAAAAAATCATTAACTCATGAAAATAAAAAATGAGTCTCACCTAGCTCTTCATCCCAATCCTCTCCCTTCAGAAGCGGGAGGTCTGGATCTCCGATGAAGTCTGTGTCGATGTAGGGCCAATCCTCCATGAAAATCAGTTGTCGTCGGAGCGAATAAAAAAACACTAGCCTCAAAGACATCTATTGGCCACCCCCTGCACTAGGCATCAGTGCAGCCCATCGAGCCATCCGTGGCTCTGTGGGTGGTGGCATCGGGACAATAACCTCCTGATGATGGAATATGGGTTGTCTTTTGAAGAAGAACGATACCAGAATCGACCCATACCCAAACTGCTTTAGTTTGGTCTTCTTGCACATAGTGAGTTGTCGTTTGATGTTGATAGTCATGGCCTCGGCCTAGTTGAAGAGATTCGGGTTCATATAGTCTGAGGCAAGAATTAGTTGTGTCTTTATGGCCTCATGCGGTGCTTGCGATCCTACAGCCCGCATGATAGTGTGTAGCACTACTCTTAGTGCCAGGTCTGGGACGGTTTGGATGTCCACTTTTCCACTCCTTGTTCCTTTTCGTGCCCCTTGGCACACCCTGTCAATTACCATTGCCATGATTTCTCTAGAAGGACAGGTACTGGTCAAGATAGGGACTGCACCTCTGTGTGAAAATCTAATGATGAAATACACAATAGAGACTTCGAGTTCAATTTCTTGATCCCAAAGTACAAACTTTTCTTGATCTTTGTCCCAAATGCTTATCAAATATTGAAGCAATTCGGGCTGATCCCGGAGGCACGGTGTCGGGAAGAATTTCTTGAGCCCACAATTTCTGACGGAATTCATGCATTGTTCATTTTCCATGGCTTGTTCATCCTCCTCACTGTGTTCTCTCTCTTTCCACTCAATTACCATCTTTTCTTCTTGGTACCTACATGCATTGTTCATATAAACATTAGAAGTCCCCTTGGGCATAAAAATTTTCAATCAAATGGTTGCATTTTCTTAAAATTGAGGAAAATTTTGGGTTGCGCGGTTGGCGTGACCCCTGCGTAAAAAAGGGTCAATTGGCGTGGGTCCATGCCCGAAACCCGCACCAACCACGATGCCCTAGTTTTTACAAATCCTCCCCTGAGGGAATCAAAATGAAAATTAAATGTAATAAAATTTAGCTCAAAAGATGGCAAATGGTGTCGTCTCTTACCTGAAACTGATGGAATCCATATTGGTTCACTGGATCGCTCGCAATTGTTTCCACAAGATCGCAAGGAAAATGGGTCACTGTTGCTCTGCAAAGAGGCAAAAGTGAAAAGTAAATAATTTTTACCACTTATGGTCTTTTATAACTTTTCAAAATCTTAAATTAGGTTTGAAAATATATTTTTCGATTATTTTATCATATTATTTTCAAGGAATACATTTTGCATGTGTCTTTTTGTGTAGTGACAGGTTTCCGCATGGTTATGATGAAGAAAAAAGTTGTATTTTATACTTTTTCGGATTCGGTAAAAACACAAAAAAGTCACTACTGGAGTCACCTTTAAGCTCTTTTCTGACTCTCTAAAACTGAAAAGATTGTTGAGCCACTTGTCATTTTGAACTTGTTAAATTGGCTACGAAACAATATCTACCCAGTATACATTTACCCCTTTTTCTGGCTGGGATAGATTATTTATGAAAAATGAATACCATCACGGATCACGACTAAGAGGTTCTCTCAGACATAGTTTTCTACCTTTTCGGATATGTGAGACTACCTACGAAAAGGGACTGCTGGAGTTTTCTTTTCCTCTTTCTTTTCAAACTCTCTAAACAAGAAAAGATGTCGAGTTCTTCCTTTTTCAGGCTCGTTAAAACTGATGACATCAGACTCTATCATCATGACATTACTCGAGTTCCTCCTTCCTAGGGCTTGTAAAATGTACTAGGTTGGATTTGTCCAAAGGAAAAACTTACATCGCAAGCATATGCTATCCCCTTCAAGCTTTTTTTTCAAAAATAATTGGGGTACTCGCCAGAAATGGTGGGGGAAAATGGAACCAGATTGTAGTTGCATTGGTAGTATGTCGCTCCTGAACATGGCACTTGTCTGCATTCGTGTCGGGTTAGGGACATCTCATCTCGTTATTTGTTTGCCTCCATGGGTTTGGGTAATCTCTTTTGACCGCTCATCTGCTCCTTGCCCCGTCACCATAACCTTAGATCCCTTGATGTCAAATGCTGCCAAATCTAGTGTCATGCCGCCGTTATGTTCAAGAAAAGTTTGCCTCTAAAGTTTTCAACCTCCCTCTGATTCTTTATTGGTCTTGATTCACAAACATAATATTCCTCTGTCTCATTTCGATGATGTGGGAAACATTATGGCCCACCTTTGATCGAGGTGACTTCCTGTCAACTCCAGCTCATTATCCAGGAAGCTGATCTAGAGACTCCCTTCAGGTACCTTGGAGCCTGCATGCCTCAATGGCAGGTTCTTCGCATTCGATGCAAGGTCCACATCATTGGCCTTTGATCGACTAACTCTACGGGTGTTCGACGTCAGATCAATATTCACATTCTATGGATTGTATCTTTCATACCTTGAGAGACATTGTCATTATTGGTGGTTTCTCACGCATCTGTTAACGACTTTCATCATTGGCTAGTAATCAAACGATGTTCTTGCATGTTCAACTTCAGCTCACATATACACATGCCCAAATTTGTACTTTTTTTGGGTCGAGATGGAGCACAAGACCCTGGGTTTTGTCTGATGAAATCCAGGCTGCAGGTTCTTTATGGATTACAATGACTTATTCCATGACTCTTCTGATTGGATGGTTGCAACCATACTTGAGTCTATTTGTTGATCCCTACTACTGGATGGTTGTGTCCATACCTCAGATCTCACTGTTTATGTACTCTATCATGGATGGTTACGCCCATGGAAAATGTCATGTATCAGATGTATCAGTTGTATTCGTACTTGCAGGTTTTCTAATAGTAGTGTTTGGGTCGAACACGTTCTCATAAAGCATTTTACCGCTCCCTCTCTCGGACCTCATGATTTAGGGGGCATCTGTTACACAAAATTTTGTCATCGTCCCTGCAATCCCTTGCCCCACATATTGGACGATCTTTCCCATGACCTATGAGCAGTGTCATACTCTGCAAACACCTTCTTTGCATCCTTTTGCATAAGGACATCATTTCTCCTGTTGAACATTTCCTTAGAAATCCCCAAAAAAACTATGTTTTGGCCTTAGCATTGATAGCCAGTTCACCCCTCACGCTAGTGTGGAGGATGTACACTAGAGCCCGTGCCATATGATGCTCTATCTCTTTATTATGCCCACACCAAACTTTTTGGAAATGTTTTTTGTTAGCCACCTATAAAAATTTGTTATACCAAATGGTGGCTAAATCTTTTTTAGCCTTCAAGAAACAATTCATTTCCAAATTGTGAGTTCTTGAAGTCTTCTTATGACCTTTATCCTTGGTGTTAATCCTCACTACTGTTTCACTATAAACCCTCAAAGATCTGTTGTTTACTAAGAGAAAGACTGCTTAAAAGCTCCATTTTTCCTCATTACACTTCTCCATTTTCCTTCTCCATTTCATCCATAAATCCTTTCATTTACCTCTCATTCCCTCAAATTCCCCTTCAGAACCTTGTAAAAATCCCTTTATAATGTTTAAAACCCCGTCTTTACCCCTATCGGAACCTCCAAATTCCTCAAAAAATACTTCAAAAATCCTAAAAAACCTTCATTTTTCCATAAGGCCTTAAGCCCCTTTCGACCTTAAGCTCTAGCCCCTTTTCTGCATATGACCCATGCTGTGACCAGGTGCGGAGTGCTCATCGCATCGCAAATATTGATCGCATCGCAAGTATTCATCGCATCGCAAAAACACATGTTACTTGTTTTTCATGGTTATTTTCCTCCCGCCGATGCGATCTCGCGATCAATTCTCCACCGTTGATCTAATCTATTATGCCTAGAACTAGCGGCCCATATTTCTCTCCGTTCCAAAACCTGCCATTCCTCCTTTTTCGTCATCGTTAAATCTCCCCCGTCGATCTAGTTTTTAGATCAACGGCTCTCGCTCCATCGCAAATTGACAATCACATTTTCCCTTTATCCTTTCCTTTTCCTCCTCTGATGTTGATCCCCCAAATTTAATATCAGTCATCGAATCCATAAGAACCGATGGCTAAGATTCAATCACGATCCACCCATATCCCTCCAACATCACGCCTGCTGATTAAATCCTAACCGTCGATCATCCTTCAGATCGGATGGCCCTCGCATAATTTCATATCGCAAAGGCTTAGCCCCTTACCCGTTCACCTCTGTCGATATGATGCTCCAATGAGATCTCCACCATTCATTTCCCCTGATCTAATGGCTAGCGCTTAATCGTACTTTTTCCATCCTCCTGACCCTTCATCCACCATCTTTTATCTCCACCGTCGATCTTCTCAAATCCGACAGCTCCTATTTATCCTTCCCACTGCTTCTATAAAACCTTTTTCCTAAGTAAAAACCCTTTCACCCTTTATAAAAAGGTGGGTCCTCTCTTCTGTCATGGTTCTACCCCGCCATTGCTTCTCCCCTCTGAATAAATCTCCATCGTTGATTAAAGTAGATCTAATGGTGATCAACACTCCCTCCCATTTTTGCCTCTCTTTCTTTGTATAAATCACCCCTGCCTGGATTATGGCCCTTTAACACTATAAACCCATGGCGTTCATCATTTAACCAAACACCCGTCCACTATGCACCAATTTTGCTAACGTCACCATGGACCCCACGTACCATTTTATCCCGCAGCTCTTCATCCATCGCGGTCAACCCGTACCGTTGGATCTGGAGCCTCCAATCAAACAGACTAGAATCCATATCGTGTAATTTTTGGCCCCTTTTCATAGTGCGCTATTTCCGTGCGAAATAGGTGGTTTTCATTTTCCACGTGTCATTCATTGTATGGAATCAAGTTTTTTTTTTAGAATACCGCTTACCCCCCGAACGCAAAGCCAAAACCGTGGCCAGTTTTCCGCTATACCGCTCCCTCCGTCAACATTTCTTTTTCATCTTTTAATCCTAGCCATCGATCTCTGAGATCGAACAGTCTTGTTTTAATATCGCCCCCATTCACTTTTCACCCAACCTTCTCCCAAACGGCTTGATCGAGAAATCTTCACCGTTGATTATTCTAATCCAACGGTTCATGTTCACTGTCGCACCCAAACTCCATTTTCATCTAGTTAGCTGTTCTGCATGGATTTTCCTCCCTTTTTCCGCTGCATCCACATTTTTTTTCACTACTCCTCCACCCTCACTAGCCTCTAAAGCATTCTTAACCAAATTCCATAGGATTTTATAATGAGTTTGTGCGTTTTGCAGGGTTCTTAATGGTGGTTGTTCTGTGTTTTTCCACATTCATAGATAGGTGAAAAAAAGGCTCGGAGTGATGATTATGTGCCTTAATCCAATGAAGAAAAGGATCTGCAAGGTATTAAATCCAAGTTTAAAACATCTGGATCACAATCCAGGGTTTAACAAAAGCCCTCTAATAGCAGAAAGCCAGTTGTGTAAACAAGCCAAACAAGGTGTATCAGAGTGAAGAAATCAAGGTTAAAGAGTGATTAATTCCAAAGCCATAAAATCAGAGTTTTAATCCTAAGGTTTGAAGAGATAAAGACAGTATCAAAGAATAAAGACCCAAAGATGAAGATCAAAGCTTAATTAATCCTAAACACAGATCACAGGACAAATCGACATGTTTATAAAAACAGAGAGTTATATCAGTCGAAGAAAGCCTCCACTGCCACATCAGAGGCTAAAATATCCTTTCAGCTACCAAAAGTGCCACCTATAACTTCAATTAATCGAAATAAGGTATAGTTATTGCCTTAGTCAATGATATTTTGTTTAAAGCAACCAAAGTTATTGCAAGCCTGTCTAAAGACTTTTTAAGTCAACAAAATCTGCTAAGTGGATAAATACTTAATGAAAACCAACTAAAACAGAAGAAAGATCAGAGATCTCCTCTGTTGAGCCCCTCAAAGGCTGAGAAGCATTAAATTTTATTAATTGAACTAGATATCTTTTCTTTCACTCCACCTCCTCATTCTCCTATAAAAACTACTGTAGAAGATTGTATAGAGGTTGGTCTCTAGATATCTGTTGCATGAAATAGTTTTCTGAAGCTGCTATAGCCTTGTTTGTAATTTCATATACATAAGCTGAAATGAGAAGCTTGAAGCTATAGAGACCCACTGGACTTGATGATTGTGACTGGTTTAACATCAAATACAAGCTGATTTATGGGATCCTAGTCTATGTCAATGATGATGTGTTTCTTATTGTAAATTGTTATTTTCTTTTTGTTTCCATTCTGTCCACTTTTCTATGATAAAGAACAAAAAATATAGAGCTAGGATTTACTCTTTAAAGTACCCTACTCTCACTGATAAGCTTTATCTTTATGTTTTCCTCCAATTGTGTATTTAAGAATGACTTAATACAGTCCAAGCAGTTAAGGAATGTTGGTGAGCCCATGTCTTACTGTCTAAACTTTAAACATTGTTCTTGAATGATATTTTCATTACATGCTAAGTAGAATTGGACTAGGAAATTTCATGGTTATCCCTGTCTTCTAGTTCTTTCTCCAAAGGTTGTTTGAAAATTTCCCTAAGAGTATGTTAAAAGTAGACTAGTTTCAAAGTACTTACCTGATATTAGACTACTTTTTATGTTTATCATGAATGTTTCCTTTTGAATACGCTGAAAGCAGGCTAAGTTAAAAGTATTTACTTGATCTTAAGCTATTCTATGTTTTTTAAATGTTTTCTATTGAAAGAACATCAAAAGAAAGAAAGTTTAAAATTACTTACCTGATCTTAGATTACTTTTGTGTCTTTTCTTAATTGCATGCCAAAAGCAAGATAGTTTCAAAGTAATTACTTGATCTTAGGCTGCTCTTTGTTTCTTCATCTATTTGATTTCCCTCACTCCATTTATTATTGTTCCATTCCATAAAATCAAACTAAAGAGATCCTTTGACATAGATGACTTGCCCCATGGACCACTCTTGAAACTTGTTGTTTCAATTAAATCCTCTTATGACTCCATAGCCCAGTGGATTAAAGATGCTCCTTGCCTATCTTATTAGCTGAACCATTATTCTATCTATTTACACCTTCACCCTTCATATAGACTTCCTTCACCTTCATCATATCCTTGCCCAAGCAAAACAAACAAAAACCTTTGTTCTTAATAACTAGCCTAATATCACATTTCAAGCCATAAAGATTAATCTATCTTTGCACTTATAGAGAGATCCCTCTCTAGATTCAGGAGGGCTAGATCCTAGAATCCCAAATTGGTTTTGATGTAGTCTCTACAGCATTTAGTCTTGTCACTCTCCTAAATTACAGAGGCCTAACATTTCTGGAGACCATACTGGGGACTTTCTAAAGTAACAAATAACTTCACAACTCAGATAATCCCATTTTCAACAATGAACCAAGTGACTGCCTAGAGTGATTTTGATTGTTGATGGTGAACAACTTTCAAAACCCTAAATCCAAGTAAAAACTCTTCACCTGGTGACTCCACTGAAGATCAATAGACCTGCTGATTTTCTTTGGTATTCGAACCTATTAATGGTGGTGGACCATAAAACATTTTACCTTCTAAAGCTAATATTTTCCACCTGGTGACTCCACGATCCTAAACAGAACTAAAGACTCTAATGGGAAACCCTTTATCATAACATCATTCAAACTCAGTTAAGAATGCTTTAAGGATTAAATTTTTCTTGGTAAAAGATCAATTAGCCTCTTAAAGATTGTCATATTTGGTTAAACTTTTCTTATTGTTGGGTCTGAACACATAGCATAATGGCTTCAAAAAGAATTCATACTAGAGCCCATCCTGACCCAAATCCTCCTAAGATATTTGATAATCCTGAAAGAATCCTTAGGAAATCTCCTCAGGCCAAAACTTCAATTATTGTTAGGTCACTCCATAGAGCTAATTCTGTCCCTGAAAACCTTGCAGCTCTACAAGATTCACAAGTTGACTTAAGAAACCCATTTAGAACTAGGTCACTTGAGGATGTAGATCAGATAGATCTTGAGCCTTCACCTTCATCCCAAGATAGAAGTGAACATCCTGGTAGCAGCGAAACTACCCCACTTGATTTGCATTTCCTACATAATTTTGGTTTCTCTCATCCTCGATCTGCTCAACAGGTTCTTGTTGGTGCATCCACTTCTACTGTCTATACACCCACTGTTCAAACCACCCCATTCCATCAACCCCCTCCTATCTTACACCCTCCACCTGTAAACCCTCCATTTTTCCCACAACCTCCTATCATGGAAACATGGTTTGCCCCTCTAGTCCTTCCTTTACCTCTACTAAATCTGCCATAGGACTATCAGTCCAAGATACCATTGTATGATGCCAGTGGTGCTACTGCTGCTTCACAACATGTGGAAAAGATGAATTACTACTTTGATAGGAATGAGATTGATGATGAAACTATCAAACTTAGGCTATTTGCTCAAATTCCAGGGGGAGAAGAAAGAAAATGGTTCAAAGGCTTAACCCATAATAGTATTAATGACCTCCAAGCCCTCCATCAGTTATTCCTAAACAAATGGGAATTCAGGAAAAACCCTCTCCAAATACTTTCAGACAACAAAAATCTCAAAAGAAACACTGGGGAAAGTGTCCAAGCTTATTGCACTAGGTTCAATAGTGTTTATAATGCACTGCCCCCAGACTTGAAACCTCCACAAGGCTCAGATTTAAACAAATTTCCTAAAGGATTTGATCCTAAAATGGCCTATCAGATGAGAGAGAGAGATCCTTTGACTCTAGAAGATATGCATAAAGGAGCCTTAGCTATGGAAGTAAATCTAATGGAGAAAAGAGCGAGGATGAGAAATGAAAAGAAAGTATCATTTAGGAAGGAATCTGCACTCTCCACATATAACTCAAAAATGGAAAGGATGATAGAAGAAATGATGAAAAATATGAGCATACTTGAGAGGGCACAATCTAGAGAAAATCAATCAGCTCCCGAAAATAGAAATCAATCTCAAAATGAAAATCAAAATTTCAGGAGAAATGAACCTCAAAAGAGACCAAGAGACTCTGATCAGGAGATTATACCTCCTTTTCATCAAAACTATGTAAGTGAGGTTGAAGAAACAATTGAAAAAATAGAGGAAGATGACATAAACATGCTGGGAGTAGACAATGATACTTTTAATGTTCCTCATAATAGGAAACAACGTTTATATACACCCTATGATGATGGAAGAATAGAAGAAGAAAATTACTATCAAGAATTGGAAAATGTCATCATAGAGACTCCAAAAGAATATGAACTTAGGAGTAAAAAGAATCAGGAAGCTCCCAAGAACAAGACCTCTAAACATTCTACAAAAAATAGCCCTGTGAACAAATCCAAAGTTATTAAACAAAAATACAAAACAGTGGCTAAAAATTCTGATCAAAGCAAAGAGAAAGACATTAAAATTAATGAAAAATAGAGTGCAGACTTTAGCAACGTTAGTACTTCAGCTAATGCTCCTATCAAAACAATTTTAACCAATGTAAATACAGGAAATCAACAAGTTGATTTTACTGATAAAGTGGTGATTAACAAGGCTAAAACAAACATTATAAATAATCAGATGCCTTTTAGTTTGGAACAGGAAATTGCCAATATTAAAATCTCTGTTCCTCTCACTGAATTAGTCACCCAAGATATATATAGATCAAAACTTTTGAAAGCTTTCAACATAGGAGAAAATAGTGACACTATCAACCTCAATGATGACCAACAAGAGCTCTTATATGGTCCAAAGATTAAAGGAAGATACCCAAAAGGGCCAGTTCCTCCTTTTTATGTTAGTTTGAAAATTCGTGACAAAATTGTACACAATGCCATGCATGATTCAAGGGCCTCTCATAACTTAATTCCCAAAGAAGTAATGGAAAGTATAAGCCTTGAAATCACTAGACCATACAAAGATCTATACTCCTTTGACTCCAGTAGAGTGAAATTTTTAGGTTTGATCAAAGAACTTTCTGTAAAAATAGCTCAAATCCCAAACAAGTGTTTAGTGATGGATGTTGTCGTGGCTAATGTACCCCCCAAGTATGGCATGTTGTTATCAAGATCATGGGGAGCTAAGTTACAAGGAACAATGCAAATGGATATCACATATGTTACCATCCCTTTTTTCAATCAGACTAGAAGACTTTATAGGGAATCTCACATGCAATACATGGTCAATAGCCAATAAATACCAGACAACTCTCCTCTTTATTTTGTACATACAGGCCTTGAATTATTTATTCTCTTCAATGATGAAACATTTAATGAGCAAGAAAACTTAAATGACTTAGTGGCCGCCCCTCACTATAACATAGTGACAGGCACACAAAAGGAGGAAGACAAGACAGAAGTGTCAAAACAGTTTTCCAAATCAGAAAATTACAACAAACTAATCACAGGTCTAGAGCTACAAAACAATCATCCAATGCTTGACAACTTTGAGAGTCAAGGAAACAGTCGTCAACATAATGAAGAACACGAGGAACTAAACCAATTTAAACATAGTTCTTATTTACAAGAACAATCTAAAGGCACAATAGATAAATAGGATGGTAGCCAAACTAGTAATTTTGAAACTAGTCCTCTTTGGAGTATGAATTTTTATTGGTCTTGCACTAAGAATAATGCCAGAGCAGGTATATGGATACATAACATTGAAAAAAATCATGCTGAAGGGAATTCCTACAGGTTAAGTTTTCAATGTACCAATAACGTAGCTGAGTACAAAGCCCTCCTTTTAGGCCTACACTTATTGAAGAAATTAGCAGCCAAAAGGATAAAATTTCATGGGGATTTAGAGTTGATTATTAGGCAAGTGAATGGGGAATATAGTGCCAAACACCCCAGACTCAGAGCCTATAGAAATGATGTCATGGAATTATTGAAAATTTTTTATGAATTCCAACTTGTCTTTGTCCTAAGAAACCAAAATTTCCCTGCCAATGGTTTAGCCTTTGCTGCTAGAACTTGTCTAACACCTTATGAAATAAAAAAAATGCACCACTGAAGTCAAATTTAGACCAGCTGTCCCAGACAATGAAAAATACGGGCAAGTGTTTGAGGGAGATAAACAAATAGAAGACTTCCTACAGTCCATAAATGAATTTGAGCCACCAAGTTCAGATTCAGATTATGAAAGTGACTGTTCTATTGGAGAAAACCCACTTGATGAAGAAGTAATGTCTCCAAAGATTGCTGATGTAAATTTGATATCTAATAAACTTGAGCATACAACAAAAATTAGTGCAGATTTAGAAAAAGAAGACTTAGAAAATTTGCAATCTAACACTCAAAGCTTGCCAAAAGGACTGGTCCCATTAGAAGAGTTGATTGATTTCAATGATATTGCCAAAAAGCCAAAACTGGAACCTGTTGAAACTGAAGTAGAAGAATGTAACATAGGCAGTGAACAAAAGCCAAAAATGATTAAACTGTCTAAAACCTTGCCAGCTCACATTAAACTAAAATACATTGAGCTCTTTAAGGAATTTTCTGATGTATTTACATGGATTTATGAGGATCTAAAGTCCTATGATACACAAATAATTCAGCATAAGATACCCCACAAAGAAAACCATAAGCCCTATAAAAAAAATTGCGCAGAATAAACCCTCTTCAATTATTGGTTGAGAAAGAGATTAAGAAAATGTATGATGTTGGAATTATAGTTCCTGTTAGATATTCAAATTGGGTATCTAATCTTTTGTCAGTGAGGAAGAAAACAGGAGAAATAAGGATTTGTATTGATTTTAGGAACTTAAACAGAGCCTCATTGAAAGACAACTACCCTTTACCCAAGATGGATCACATTTTAAAAAAATTAGTTGGTTCTAAAACAATTTCTTTGCTAGATGGATTATCAATTTACAATCAGATATTAGTACATCTTGATGATCAACTCAAAAGAGCCTTTAACACACCTTTAAGTACTTTCATGTATGTGAAAATGAGCTTTGGTTTAATGAATGCTGGTGCTACTTTTCAGAGAGCCATGGATATAGCATTCTGAGAAGAATTAGGATACTTCATCATTATTTACCTTGATGATATCATTTCTTTTTACAAAACAGATGAAGAACACCTAGAACACTTGAGAAAATTCTTTGAGAAATGCAGAAAATATGGGTTATCTTTAAATCCAAAGAAAACAATGTTTGGTCTCCAAGAAGGAAAACTTCTTGGACACATCATATCAAAAGAGGGGATAAATATAGACCCAAAGAGGATTGATGGTATTTTGCAAATCAAACATCCTAGAAACATCAAGGAACTTCAGTCTTTCATTGGGAAAATTAATTTCTTGAGAAGGTTCATACCCAATCTGGCTAAACTCCTTAGAAACATAACAAATATGCTGAAAAATGAAAAATGAGTAAATGGACCTTAGAAGAAAATAAATCATTTGAACTGGTAAAAGAAACATTAACCAAAACACCAGTTCTCATTAGTCCTGATTTTACAAAGAATTTCTTCATTTTTTCATTTGCACTGGAACACACTATAGTTGTTGTCCTATTACAGAAAAACTTGAAGGGACAAGAGCAACCAATTGCATTCATTAGTAAGGCATTAATAGATGCACCTCTGAAGCATAATATCATGGAAAAACAAGCCTTTTCTTTATTCAAAGCCTTAAAGTACTTCAGAGTTTACATTTTACATTCCCACATAATTGCATTTGTGCCAAATTAAATTTTAAAAGACATTTTAACCCAAGATCCAGATGGTAAAAGAGGAAAGTGGATTGCCGTGATACTTGAATATGATTTAGAAATCAAACCCATTAAGCTCATAAAAGGCCAAGGACTAGCAAGATTAATGGTCGAGTCTAATTTTGAAGCTCTTGATATAAACATGTTAGAGGCATTATATGAATAGGAGGAGTTGTCAACTCCCATTATTGAAGATCATTTTCTATTTTCATCTTGGTATGTTGATATTTTATATGTTTTTCTCAATTTGAATACACCTCCTGGTTTTTCTAAAAGAAAATCAATATTTTTAAAGTTGAAATCTGTTAACTATTGCATTTTGGATAAATGTCTATATTGGAAAAATGTTAGTGGATTATTGCTTAAATTTTTGCATGAAAATGATGTAGATAAGATCAAGCATGAGTTCCATAAAGGAGAATGTGGAGGTCACCTCTATTGGAAGAAAAATGCAAATAAAATCCTTAGATCTGGTTACTATTGGCCCACCCTCTTTCAAGATGTCCATAAAATTATTATTTCCTGTCATAAATGCCAAATCTTTGAAGGCAAAAGAAAACTGCTTCCCTTACCCTTGCATTCGATCACTATTGAAGCTCCCTTTCAACAGTGGGGTCTAGACTTCATTGGGGAAATCCATCCACCCTGATCTGCCCAACATAGATGGATCCTCACTGCAATAGAATACTTTACCAAATGGATAGAAGCCATCCCTTCTAGGCAAGCCAATGCCTCTGTCATCATAAAATTCCTTGAAAATCATATCTTATCAAGATTTGGTTGTCCTAGAAAAATTATCACTGATAATGTTGCTGCATTTGGATCCAAAAAGATGGTTGAATTCTATCATAAATATCAGATTACATTGGGCCATTCTACTACTTATTACCCTCAAGGTAATGGGTTAGCATAATATTCAAATAAAATTTTGGTAAATATAATCAAGAAGTTGCTAGAAGACAATAAAACATCATGGCACACAAAGCTAGTACATGCAATATTAGCTGACAGATTAACACTTAAGAAATCAATTGGAATGTCACCCTACTAGCTAGTTTATGGAGTAGATGAAATTTTTCCAACCAGTCTAGGAGTTCCATTCATGAAGCTGATCAAAGAAGTACAGGCTGAGGATAATGATATGACAAGAAGAATCAATCAGACTATACATCTTCAACAAACTAGAGAGGAATTTTACAATAGAGCATTACACAAGCAAGAAAACATCAGGAAGTTGTTTGATAAGAGAACAAAGGCCAGTGATTTCAACATTGGTGACAAAGTTTTGAAATGGGATTCCAGGAGAGAAGATAATGGCAAACATGGAAAATTTGATAACTTATGGATGGGCCCTTATCTCATTCATTCTACTATTGGTAAAAATGCTTATTTCCTGTAGGAATTGAATGGAACTGAAATTTTTGGAGGTCCTGTCAATGGAAGGATGCTCAAACATTCTTTTTCTTAACTATACTAGTTTGAAGCTTTTTATTTTTTCCTCATTGTAAATATCATATCCATCATTGCATTCAAATTTAGAAAAAGAAAAAAAATACAAAAACAATAAAAATAGAAAAGAGGGCAGAATGAAAACAATAAAGGTACAGCCCCATAGCAAAAAGAGAAACAAAATCTGAAAGTGTGCAAGCTCAAATGCCACTCCTAAAAACACACTTCTAGTTATTCATACAGCCTAATCATGAATAATTAGTTTTTCAATTTACTATTGATAGGTTAGTGAATTAGATTTTCCAAACAGTTCAATCTTGGCTTATCAGTAAGGTAGATTAGGATAGAAGAAAGAAGGTTCAAACATGCTCAAATCCTGAACCTTTAAGATAGAAAAATAACTGGTTCTAAAAATCTCAAATCTTGAACCTATGAGAGAGAAAACATAGCTCAAACAAGACTAAAACCAGAGCTGAAGAGATAATGATGGATATTTTAATTTTCAGATCTTAAGCCTTCACAATTTTGTTTAAATTTCTATAAATTTTAGTCTATGTGCAGCTTGTTTTTATGTGATAGTCTTACAACAAATTAAATAGTTTAATCCTAGTTTGGTTGTGCTTTAAATTTTCTATTTTAGAATTTAGAGAATAAAGGTCTGTCAGACAGTCTAATCCTAACAGATAGTAGTTAGGTAGAGAAAATTATGAGTTCAACTGCTTAATATGAACTCATGGAGGAATAAGAGTAGACTTAGATTAGTTTTATGTTTTCAATAAAAGAATAAAATGCTGATGTTTAATGTCTGCAAGTCCAAAATCACCTTTTGAAGAAAAAATGTTAGGAAGTAGGCTGTGTAGGTAGATGTTTGGGAAATATTTTCTACTGATATGTCAAGTTTTAACCATCTATGTTAACAACTGAGTATAAGAAAAATATTATCAAGTGCAAGGCACTAATCAGCATCCAGAGATAACTTGTCGGAAGTTCTTGACACCTTCAAGAAGATGCCATCCCAATGTGGAGCCACTGTTAGCCACCTATAAATTTTTTTTATACCAAATGGTGGCTAAATCTTGTTTATCCTTCAAGAAACAATTCATTTCCAAATTTTGAGTTCTTGAAGTCTTATGATGACCCTTATCCTTGGTGTTAATCTTCACTGCTGTTTCACTATAAACTGTCAAAGACCTATTGTTTAATAAGAGAAATAATGCTTAAAAACTCCATTTTTCCTCATTACACTTCTCCATTTTCATTCTCCATTTCATCCATAAATCCTTTCATTTACCTCTTATTCCCTCGAATTCCCTTTCAAAACCTTGTAAAAATCCCTTTATAAGGTTTAAAAACTTGTCTTTACCCCTATCAGAACCTCCAAATTCCTCAAAAAACACTTCAAAAATCCTAAAAAACCTTCATTTTTCCATAAGTCCGTAAGCCCCTTTCGGCCTTAAGCTCTAGCCCCTTTTCTACATATGACCCACGTTGTGAACAGGCGCGGAGCGCTCATCACATCGCAAGTATTCATCGCATCGCAAAAACGCATTTTACATGTTTTTCATGGTTATTTTCCTCCCGTCGATGCAATCTCGCGATCAATTCTCCACCGTTGATATGATCTGTTACACCTATATCTAACGGCCCATATTTCTCCCTATTCCAAAACCTGCCATTCCTCCTTTTTCTTCAACGTTAAATCTCCGCCATCGATCTGGTTTTCAAATCAACGGCTCTCACTCCATTGCAAATCGGAAATCGCATTTTCCCTTTATCCTTTTATTTTCCTCCTCCAATGCTGATCCCGTCGATTTAACGTCAGCCGTCGAATCCACAAGAACCAATGGCTAAGATTCAATCGCGATCCATCCATAGCCCTATGACATCATGCCCGTTGATTAAATCCTAACTGTCGATCATCCTTTAGATCGGATGGCCCTCGCATAATCGCATATCGCAAAGGCTTAGCCCCTTACCCTTTCACCTCCGCTGATGCGATGCTTCGATGAGATCTCCACCGTTCATTTCCCCTGATCTAACAGCCAACGCTTAATCTCAGTTTTTCCATCCTCCTGACCCTTCATCCACCATATTTAATCTCCACCATCGATCTTCTCAAATCCAACGGCTCCTATTGATCCTTCCCGCCGCTTCTATAAAACCTTTTTCCTAAGTAAAGACCCTTCCACCCTTTATAAAAAGGTGGGCACTCTCTTCTCTCATGTTTCTACCCTACCATTACTTCTCCCCTCTGAATAAATCTCCACCATTGATTAAAGTAGATCCAACGAGATCAATGCTCCCTCCCATTTCCACCTCTCTTTATTTGTATAAATTTCCCTTACCTGCATTATGGCCCTTTAACACTATAAACCCATGGCGTTCATCGTTTAACCAAACACCCATCCACTACGTGCCAATTTTGCTGACGTCACCATGGACCCCGCTTACCCTTTTACCCCGCAGCTCTTCATCCATCGCCCTCAACCTGGACCATTGGATCTAAAGCCTCCAATCCAACAGACCATAATCCATATCGCGTAATTTTTGGCCCCTTTTCACAGTGTGCTACTTCCACACAGAATAGGTGGTTTTCATTTTCCATGTGTCATTCATTGTATAGAATACAACGCGAAAATTGTTGCCAATTTTCCGCTATACCGCTCCCTCCGCCAACGTTGCTTTTTCATATTTTAATATTAGTCGTTGATCTCTGACATCGAATGGTCCTATTTTAATCTCACCCCCATTCACTTTTCACCCAACCTTCTCCCAAACGGCTTGATCGAGCAATCTCCACTATTGATTATTTTAATCCAACAGTTCATGTTCACTTTCGCACCCAAACTCCATTTTCACCTGGTTAGCTATTCTGCTAGGATTTTCCTCCCGTTTTCCACTGCATCCACATTTTTTCTCACTACTCTTCCACCCTCACGAGCCTTTGAAGCAGTCTTAACCAGATTCTATAGGATTTTATAATGCGTTTGTGTGTTTTACAGGGTTCTTAATGGTGGTTGTTCTGTGTTTTTCCACAGTCACAGACATGTGACAAAAAGACTCGGAGTGATGATTTTGTGCCTTAATCCAATGAAGAAAAGGATCTGCAGGGTATGAAATCCAACTTTCAAACATCTGTATCATGATCCAGGGTTTAACAAAATCCCGCTAATAGCAGAAAGCCAGCTGTGTAAACAAGCCAAATAAGGTGTATCAGAGTGAAGAAATCAAGGTTAAAGAGTGATGAAATCCAAAGCCATAAAATCAGAGTTTTAATCCTAAGGTTTAAAGAGATAAAGACAATATCAAAGAATAAAGACCTGAAGATTAAGATCAAGGCTTAATTAAGCCTAAACACAGATCATAGGACAAATCACTATGCTTATAAAAACAGAGAGTTATATCAGTCGAAGAAAGCCTCCACTACTACATCAAAGGCTAAAATATCCTTTCAACCACCAAAAGTGCCACCTATAACTTCAATTAATCAAAAGAAGGCATAGTTATTTCGTTAGTCAGTAATATTTTGTTTAAAGTAGCCAAAGTTATTGCAAGCCTATCTAAAGAGTTTTTAAGTCAACAAAATCTGCTAAGTGGCTAAATAATTAATGATTAGAGCTCTCCTTTGTTGAGCCCCTCAAAGGCTGAGAAGTGTTAACTTGTATTAATTGAACTAGAGATCTTTTCTTTCACTCCACCTCCTCATTCTCCTATAAAAACTACTATAAAAGATTGTATAGAGGTTGGTCTTTGGATATCTGTTGCATGTAAATAGTTTTCTGAAGTTGTTTTAGCCCTATTTGTAATTGAAGATACATAAGCTGAAATGAGAAGTTTGAAGCTATAGAGACCCATTGGACTTGATGATTGTAACTGGTTTGAACATCAAATACAAGTTGATTTATGGGATCCTGGTCTATGTCAATGGTGATGTGTTTCTTATTGTTAATTGTTATTTTCTTTTTGTTTCCATTCTACCCACTTTTCTCTGATAAAGAACAACAAATATAGAGTTAGGGTTTACTCTTTAAAGTACCCTACTCTCACTGATAAGCTTTATCTTTATGTTTTCCTCCAATTGTGTATTTAAGAATGACTTAATACAGTCCAAGCAGTCAAGGAATGTTGGTGAGCCCATGTCTTACTGTCTAAACTTTAAACATTGTTCTTGAATGATATTTTCATTACATGCTAAGTAGAATTGGACTAGGAAAGTTTATGGTTTGCCCTGTCTTCTAGTTCTTTCTCCAAAGGTTGTTTGAAATTTTCCCTAAGAGTATCTTAAAAGTAGGCTAGTTTCAAAGTACTTACCTAATCTTAGACTACTTTTTATGTTTATCAAGAATGTTTCCTTTTGAATATGCTGAAAGTAGGCTAAGTTAAAAGTCTTTACTTGATCTTAAGCTATTCTATGTTTTTTAAATGTTTTCTATTGAAAATACATCAAAATTAGGCTAGTTTAAAAGTACTTACCTAATCTTAGATTACTTTTGTGTATTTTCTTAAGTGCATGCCAAAAGCAAGATAGTTTCAAAGTACTTACTTGATCTTAGGCTGCTCTTTGTTTCTTCATCTGTTTGATTTCCCTCACTCCATTTCTTATTGCTCCATTCCATAAAATCAAACTAAAGAGATCCTTTGACATAGATGACTTGCCCCATGGACCACTCTTGAATGTTGATGTTTCAATTAAATCCTCTTATGAATCCATATCCCAATGGATTAAAGCTGCTCCTTGCCTATCTTATTAGCTGAACCATTATTCTATCTATTTACACCTTCATCCTTCATATAGACTTCCTTCACTTTCATCATATCTTTGCCCAACCAAAACAAAGAAAAACCTTTGTTCTTAATAACTAGCCTAATATCACATTTCAAGCCATAAAGATAAATCAATCTTTGCACTTACAGAGAGATCCCTCTCTGGATTCAGGAGGGCTAGATCCTAGAATCCCAAAGTGTTTTTTATGTAGTATCTACAGCGTTTAGTATTGTCACTCTGCTAAATTACAGAGGCCTAAATTTTTTTAACAAATTAGAGGCAGAAGTTTCCTTTAACCACCTTAGGGATGAGTCACACGAAGTGGTTAAACTTGATAAGCCACGGATATCTTCCTTTAGGTAGTGGTTTTTACCTCACATGGAACATTCTTTGAAGATATGACTCCCCTCCATGATTATAGGGATCCTAACCTCTCCTTATCCCTTTATATAAGCAGGCCTTCTCTCTTCAAAAAAGCTAGCTGAACATATAGCCAAGAAGCTGAACTTGGAGAAGAGATACTATAGCTGAGTAATTGCTATTGAGAAATTATAACCAAAGAGAATTCCATAGAGAGAGCCTCGTCTGAATTCCCAATGAGCCTTTGTGAGACGTGCTCCGCTAGAACCCTATTGGAGAAGACCACAACATCGAAGCTTAGTTGTACTCTTCCTTCCTTTCATTAATATACTTGACTATGGTATTGGTTCCATCATTGTGTTGTGTTTATTAATGCAATTGATTTAGTATTATTCGACTGTCTGATAGTTATGAATACAAAATAGTATGTTGTATATCATCTTTGTTTCTTGTGTATGTGCAGGTATTCGAGTGTGAGAATGAGTAGATCGTGATCTGTCAAACCAAGAGCGAGAAGCAGCACTCTTTCCACCGACAACAACTGCGTAGGACCTCCAGTATGTTATCTATTGAGTCTTCATCAATTCGTTAACTAGGAATTGATCTAATAACGTGTCTTGTTTGTGGCTAGACCCACTCTAGGGCTAGTGGGATCGCCTCTATCCATAGAGGGGATTTACCTCACCAGCACAATGTAATGGCCACAAGGTGTATGTGGTTCGAATGCATGGGTTCGATGTAAGGGGGGATAGATAAAGTCATGGGTGATAAATTATTCCATGATGTTGCCATCACAGTAGAAGATGGGGTGACTGGTGGAAGGATGAACACATGACGCAACAAAGCTACTTGAATCATCATCATGAGAACAGAGGTTCACATGTGCATCATCACGGGGGGTGACAGAAGAACAAGTAGATGAATTATCCATCGATGTTGAGCCCAAGGTGATCACTGAAGGGAGGTCAAACAAAATAGAAGGGGAAGCCCATAGGGGTCTTCAACCATGGATCTCATAGATGATGACAGGTAGAGGATAGTGGCCAAAGGCTCTATCATCTCGACATCGGGAGGGTGAATGTCAATGGGAGGGGATGGGTCCTATGGTTGTTCCGAAGCATAATTTGCAAGTAAGGGAAAGGCTGACTCATTGTACTCGACCTCATATTAGCGAACCACTTCCAAGGAGGTGTGGTAGTCTACGAGGTGGGGAGAGAGGTGAGTATAGTGACCATGGAGATCACACAAGGCATGGGGGTGATTTGTGTGCATAGTATTGAGTTTCTTGGCTGAAGTCAGTAAAGTAAGAGGGCCTTCTGGGACATTAACAATCAGGAAACAGGAAATTGACCATGGGTTTGATACGAGGAAATTCGGGACAATGATGGGTGGCATGACTATCAACATCAAAAAAAGAAAATGGGGGTGTACACTTTGGAGGCTTAGGAGGAGCAAGTGTTGTTTGGGCAACCTTTACCTTAGGTGCCTTCTTGCGGGCTTTTTCCCCCCCACTCGAGGCTTTCGCAATAGGAGTAGATTCTTGTTGAGGTGGCTGAGGCACAGAAGCAAAGGGAGGGGTCATTGTGACCGATTGGACAGGGGTCAAAGTAGTGTATTTTTTGGGCTGACAAGGCGAGGTATTGGCTAGGGGATCAATGTACTAGACCGAGATCCACATGGTCATGTTGGGAAGGGTCATGGTAGCCATAATAGGTACTAAAAATACTCCAGTAGGGGGAGTGAGGAACGATATCTGACCGAAGGGGTAATGGCTAGGTGGGATAACTCTAAGATGGTTAAGGCTAGGGGGAACCATTCTAGGAGGATAGATAGGATCATGTAAACCAGCTACAGATGGAGGGCCTTGAGGAGGAGGTCCTAAAGTCTGAGTTGAAGTACTATGAGCATGTTGCAAAGGGCGAGGCTGCTAACTAGTCTAACCGAACCATCTGAGGTTGGACCAAGATGATTGCATCATGCAAACATTCAACGAGCTAGGGTAAAGAGAGGATGGGGAAGACTAGGGAATGAACCAAGCAAAGAGGAATATTTATAGACTCTAGGTGAGACATTAGTCGAAGGTTCAATTATTTGTTTATTGGCCACCAAAGAAATAATGGACTCTAGAGAGGTCTGAGTGTTCGATTCATAATATGTCAACTGATCTATCATGACGATCTTTCTATTGTGAGGAAAGCACATCCTACATTGAACCGTAGATGCGACAAAAAACATCATGTAAGTGTAGCTACAACCCAATAGGATGTTGTAGTCTAAGGGGGCATCAATGACTTCAATGTCAACACAAACAATCTTTCCTGCAAGAGTAATAGGACAATTGTGGAACATGCCAAGGGGCTGGGAAGAGTGACCATCCCACACACAGAGGGTGATAGTGGAAGGGGCTAACTTGAGTGATCCAAGTTGCTTCCAAACAGAAGCGGACATCACGCAGGCTGATGCCCCTCATCAATGATACAATGGGAGACATTGGGACACTAGATCTTGATAGGTATTTGGAAGGTGACGGATGTAGGAAGGGGTGGGTGCTCTGACTTTTCAAAAATAAAGACAATAAAATGATCATCTAAAGGATCCACAATGCCCATAGCAGTTAGTAGATATTTTCATTGTGAAGGGCATGATTGGAGGACTTCCAGCATTGACATGGTGGTAGGAAATTGCGCCAAATCATCTACTATACTTTAGGCGTGGGTGAATTGACTGGAAGCAGCATTTCGACATAACGATCTTTAGGGATCTTGGTATGTAACTCTGCCTTGGGCTAAGGGATATGTAAAGGACCATTGGGTGTCAAAAATGGCTCTACGGGACCTAAAGAGGGGGGCTCGGTTGCAGACGTAGCTAGAGGCTTAGTGTACTGGTGAGACCGAGTCTAAAGGTTGAGGTCAGCGGTATTGGCCTGGTCAGAGTTAATCACGAGGATCTGCTAATCATAGGTACTATATGGGGGAGGTTGAGTGGTCGCCTAACTTTCAAGGGGTTGGGAAGCCACATATCCTTACTAGGGGAAAGGATTGGTAAACACGACTGATTGAGTAGGTGCCATGTTAGGAGGAACCAAAGAAGAGGTTTGATGTCCTCGAGTCACTACTTGAGCTTCCCACATTTGATGCATCTGAGGTAAAAGGGGACTATCATGGGTATAGTGACCATAGACACCACAATAAGAACAAGGTTTACTTGTGCGAATAGGCTTGTCCTGATTATGCTGAGTGCCCTGTTGTTGGGTTACAGTGTTGTATGTATTACCTTGGGGATTGTGTCCTGGGTTACCTAGAGCAGGTTGATTCTGGTTTCCTTTCCTCTTCTTTTTGTAAGTGGAAGGATTAGTTGCACTTTGCTACACATACACTTAACCCTGGGGGGGTGGCTTTTGCTGCAAAGCTTGAGAAGGCAAGGGAGGCTAAGGTGTTTGTACAGGAGGAGTTGGAGCACCAGGCTGCAGATACGGATAATAAGGAGGTTTGGAGAAATTGGGGTAAACAGGTTGCGCAAAATCATGCCCTGGCATCAGAGGATGCAGTTGGGAAAACATGTGAGGCATGTCGTGTCCTAGATACATGTTGCTGGGAGGGTGAAAGGTGGTAGAGGAGCTGGTTTCTCCCTGAGGGAAACCATAACCCATGGGAGGATGAGTGTAAAAATGTGAAAGGGACCCAACGATACCGTCGGCGGCATGGGATGCCCCTACTGCATTGGCAGCACTAGGTCTAGGGAGATCATGTAAGATGGTATAAACATAACCGAATTGGGCATAGATTAGGTCATATTTCAACGCAATATAGAGGGATACTTCCTTGGTCTAAGGAAAGTGAGATGTGAAATCTTTACCAATAGCGGTAAAAATGGATCTGAGAAACCAGTCCATGTAGACATGGTCTTCAAAAACAGGGGCTCGACATAGGCTCTTCCTTCTGCGCCATTATTGAATATGGTCAGATAGGGTAGCATAATTTTGACGGAAAGAGGTAAAGAGTTCAGTACCAGTGTCATAACAAAGGGGAAATTGGAAGTAATTCAGGAATGTCTTGGCAAGGGTCGTAACAGTAGTATGAGAGGAGGAGGCCTGGTCAACATACCACTTGGAAGCTTCTCTAGTAAGCGTATGCTGGAATAACCGAAGATGGATAGATTCATCGGTGATATAGTTAGATGAATACCACATGTGGAAAGAATGGACATGGTTGGTAGGATCCTCTCCAACATTTCCTTCAAAATTGGGGATGTTTGAAGGAAGCTTGCTTTACATAGCCGTCCAACCTAGATCATGGTGTATGGGGTGATTAATCAACTGGCTAAAATCGGGAAGGCTTAGGCTTGCCATATAAGGAAGCGAGGGAGTAGTCAGAATAGTTCCTGTTGTGGCACCACTAGTATCGTTTCCTGCATTAGGGCCAGGGCCACCACCAGCGTTAGGTCCTGAACCATACATGATGAATATAAAAGGTGGAGGAGAGCCGGGGATAGAAATAGAATGGGAACCCAATGAACCAGAATCAGAGTTGGAATGGGGACTTGGCGAAGGATGAACTTGAACCCTACGCAGTGGAGTAAGTATTCCTAACAGAAACTGAGGATGAAGGCCTTATAGTCTCTGGGATAAATGACTTGGGGGCACAATGATGGGAAAGAGACACGGAACCCAATAAGGAAGAGAGGTAAACAAGGGCAGGGAGGTGGAGATCAATTGATTACAATGTTTAAGTCTTGGCCTGGCGATGTAAACTAGGTGCTCTTCAATTTAGGTGTGCGTGTATGTGATAAGTGTGTTAATTTTAGTTAAGCCCATACATGTGTAGAGAAAAAAGAAAAAATATGTTGTATAACTGTAAATAAAACTAAAAGTGATAGTAAAGGAAACTAAAAGCGATAGTAAAATAAACAGCTAAAGATGCATAAATTTAAGCCCAAGGAGGAGGGCTTCCCAACAACTAGTCTATGGGTGGGTGAAATCTACTCAAAACACAAAAAATGTCCAATGGATCTAATGTCAAGATGGACAGGGATCTAAAGGTTAGATATGCTGGAAATAGGTGCATAAAACAACAAAAAACTAGAAGGAAAAATGTTGCAAAAAAGGTGGCGAAAGGCTACAACCCGAAGGAAAACAACAAGGACACTAAAGGAGGACCAAAAAAAACCGAAAAGAGGTTTTTTGGATGGATAAATAACCGATCTGAAATGGATCTAAAAGTGTAGGTTCAGAACTGGAAAAATGGTTGAAAAATACTAAAATCTCAAAAGACATGCTTAAGCTAAACTCCTCCTAAAGAGGTGCAAGCATACTGAAGCCCAAAGGGGCTTGGTTCCTACTTTCACGAGTAAAAATAAGAAAGTACAGGTCCAAGATGGGTAAATATGGAGGTCAAAAAACCCTAAATAGTGCCCCAGACAAACCCAAAAAAATCACATAAAAAATCCCGTAAAATGTACAGGTTGCAGGTTTTGGCCTATTTTCCACTGAGGTCTTAGTTTTTGTGTAGTTATCTGCTACCTGAGAGCTGAGGTCACATGTTTTGGGAAAAAAAATGCAGCCTGCACTTTCAGCTATCTCGAGAGAAGGTTTCAATTTTTTTTTTGTCTCTGCTTCATCTCATACCTGTTACCTGTGCAAAGATCCTAGAAACACACGAAAGTTAGAATTTTTATTGTTTTAGGATTAAAAAGGTTAAAAAAAACATCAATAAATGAAAAATAAGAAGTTGAAGAAAAACCCTAGGGGTTGAAGCAGTTGGTCATGCAAGGATATGAAAAAATATAGAGGTCGTAATAAAAAACCCTTGTGGAGTTGCCAGTTGTTAGTGTGAATTATAATCGCAAGCATAAGACAAAATCTCACTTTAGCTATGCATAGAAAAAAACCCTAACATCAAATATGGTTGTAAATTTCCTTGAATATGATGTTAGTTATTAGAATAAATTCCACAAAAATATGGATCTATGCAGTTAAATACATTAAACAACAAAAAATAAGCAACTGTTGCTCCATGCATCCAATGAACAAGACAAGAATTTTTAAAGAATTTTTTATATTTTGACACCTAGGAAGGGAACATAGAAATATGTTACCATTCCCCCTCAATGGGATGGGTTCTTTTATGTCCTCATCACTTCATATCTAAGATCTCTCTCTGTTGATGGTGCAGAAAACCCAGACAAAACGAAACTCAAAGGGAGCTCACAAGCAAAAAGTAGAAAAATATGACAATGATGGAGGATGAAAGTCAGACCAAAAGTATAGATCAAAAGCTGATCTCAAGGCAAAAAAAGATAGTGAATGAATGAAAAACCCTCTATTTATAACAAAATTTTGAGTTAGTTTAGATATTGGTGCATAATTAAATTATTATTAACCAAATATAGATCCAACTTTTGTGGAATATTTTATTATTTTTGTTGGAGGGAAAGGGAATTTGAATTTGGTCCAATCCCTTTATTTAAAAATAATAAATAAATAAATTATTTATTTACTATTTTAAGAATTTTGTTAAGTAATAATTAAATATATAATGATTTATTCAATTATTTATAAATGATTTAGTCAAATTTAATAAGGAATGTTATTAAATAATGATTAAAATAGTTATTTCTAGAAAATAATAAGACAAATAATGATTTATCTAATTAATTTTCATGTTTTGAGTTAAGTATGACCAGAAATATTAATTAAACAGTGGTTTAATTAATTATCCCTAGAGGAAAATCAAACAAATAAGGATTTATTTAATTATTCCTCATGGGGTTTCCTGTTTAGACGAGAAACAACTTAATAAACTATGGTTTATTAAATTATTTTTCATAGTGAAATCAATTTTACTATGGTAAAATTGGTCTTATATGGTGTACTTTAGTCCATCTAATAGTAACAGGTTAGATGACCAAAAATTGGTGTAACAAATTTTGACAAAAAATAGCTTGTTGTTGTGCCAATAGGGTATTTAGTTCCAGTGATTCTTTTCTAAATTCATCTATCTTTTGATTATCTTTAAATTTCTCTACAATAAACTTCAATTGATGAATTTTAGTTTTCTTTGAACCAATTTGTGTTTGGTGCTATAATTTCAATTGATCAATGCTCTCTTGGAGCTCAGTTACCTGTACATGTAGCTGTTGGTTGATGTTTTGCTTCTCTTCCCGTAGTTTGTGTTCTAATTGGATGATTCTTCCATCCTTTTATTTCATCAATTTTTGAACCTTAGAAGCTTTATCTATAGTTGTATATGTAAAGGCTCCTATGAACTGGGCCAGACAAGTTAGATCATGTGAAGGATCTTCTTGTGAATATTTCTAGACAACTTCCATTAAAACATCTCCTAGAACAAGGAGCTGAAACTGCTCTGTTCTCCTTATTTTTCTTTGTTTGCTCATAACTGATTTATTTTTAGGACTATATAATATATCCAAAGGAGGGATTTCCTCAATATTAAGTACAATTTCTGTAGTAGAGAAGGTTGGGATGGATTCCACTCCCTTTGTGCTAACTGACTTGTAAGAGGGCCCAACAATGAACAAATCATGACTTTTACTTTGAGGTGTTTGCACTATCTTTTGATGACCAATAATCATAACTTCTTGGTCCCCTTGGAGTTTTTGGTTAAAATCCTTCCAGACATCAATAAAATTATTTGGGAAATCTAATTCCATGGTTTGAACCTCAAAAAAATTATCTTCTTCAATTTTACTAAGGACTTCAGTATCCTTAGGTGTCAGTTATTTTTCCTTTTCCTTATGTTTTATGGGTTGGGACACTTCTAGCATTTTCTAATAATCCCTTCCAATATTTTGTTATTGTACTTCTTAAACTTTGATAATTGCTATGGATGGAGGCATAGGGCTACTAACTTCTAAACTACAGAGTAATCATCGAGTGACTCAAACAAGTCATCGAACTCATCATCGTCATGTACATAAGGTATGATTTTAATTTGGGTTGTAAAACCATTGGAAAATTTATTTGGGTCATATTGTCTATTAGAAATTGCAAACAATAATTCTAAAAACCATTTTCCAATGGAGGAGAAGTTAAATTCAGCTTCTTTAGAAAACGTGGGGGCTTGTCATTGAACACAACTTCAAACAAAGGGAACATAACTCCATGGAAGATTTAAAAAAAAATGATTTTCATATTTTGACTCCCATAATATTCTATGATAGACATGAATGGGGAGAGGGCCCTAGGTAGTCCATTTCCAACCCATGGCTGTAAAATCTGAAGTCAAACATACAATGTCCATGATATAAGCACTCATATAAAACGGGGGATATTTTTTGGAGGAAATAGAAGGATTTTTCCTATATTCCAAAATTTGAGTAGAAATATTGTTGGACAAATGGTTCCCCAATCCATAATATAAGAGTGTGATACTTATTCCATGAGGGGAACCCATTCAACTGAAAATTTGGTAGTATCAGGCTGGCCAAAGAGCCTAGACATCATTATAACAACATACCAGTAGGAACTAGCAAGGAAGTCAGTATAATACATACCCTTGTCATTTTTTTTGTGTTTATTCAGGTTTTTTCTCCATTGCTTGATTGGATTTCACTTTAGCTCATTCTTGTTGGCGAATTTCTCCAGGAATTCCTTGTCATAGACATTTTCTGGGTCAAGATGTGATACATCAACTTAAATTCTTTGAATTTAAACTAACCTATCATCATTCCTCTATTGGTTAAGAAAGTCATATCCCCAATGTTGAGGTTTTTAATTATCCATCTCACCATACCAATATATGGTAGGATTTTATGGCACAAATCGGCTCAATGCAGAAAGGAATTGGCCACTTCTTCTATAGTAGCTTCTGAGCAATCAAAAGCATCAGCAATAACTTTCCTTTGAACCCTATGGGGTTTCTCATCCTCAAACACTTTATACATCGCTTCCGAGGAGGAAGAACCACTTTGCATCCCACATGTTTTTTTTGTAAATAGAGGAAGCATCATTATTATTTCACTTATAGTAGGTGCAGGATTCATAGGTGCCATAGGTTTCTTATCTTTCTTAACAACTTTCGACATCTCTGAAGAACTCTGTTTATTTGGACTCACCTGTGAAAAATGAGAAATGACAAGTAGAACGAGGAAATTTTGATTTACAAATGCACTAGTACTGTAATAATGGAAACAATCAAATGAATGAAACTTGGCATGCTGTTAATACACAAATTCAATGCTTCTTGCAGTAAAATCATTTTTGGAGGCATGGGCTGTAAAATTGTTTAATTTATGGAATTGATGATCATTATGGGTTGATGTGCCATTGTAATCATTCTAGTATTAAAACAATATCTATCACATCACAGTGTTACTCATGTGCAGATGTTTATAAAATGCTGATTGGATATATTTTTCCGATTGCGATATCACAATCGCAATATCAGCAAAAATATATGAAGGGAAAGAGTGGTCACGAAGCAAAAGTGTTATGCAATAGATTATATCGCATCGGGGAAATATGGAGGATGAAATTAATGCTGTCAGGGTAGAATTGAAAAATGTGATTTGCGATTAGTGATTTGCATACATGGCGGAAGTGGGTCTCGTAGTCTTGTTCTTATTGAATTTGTTCGAAAAATGTCTTTTTCATTTATTGAAGTGCTTTGATATATTTCACATCACAATATGTGTTGAGTGTATTTTAGGAGCCATAAGTGTTTCATTGCAATATTGTGATTGTGATATTGCAATTTTCTTAACATTCTCCACTCAAGTGTCTTAAAGGTCAAAATTCAAGGTTTTTTATCCCCTTTTTTTCCTATTTCTATTTAAATGAATCACTTAAGGGTCTTATTTGTTTTACTCTAAATTTTTTAAAAGGGTCCCCATTATTTTTCTAAGGTAACTAAGCTAAAATAATGGGGGTTTTTGAATAGCACACAAATTGGTGATTCATTGGAAGAACCAGTTATCTCTGAAAAATAATTTCTTAGTATCTTTAAATAAGTAAAAATAATTGAAGGAAATAAGAATTGTTTTTGAAATGTTTGAATGAATAAAATTACTTTTAATAAAAGAACTCATCTTTATTGTTAATCTTTCAAAAATCTTTCATAAATAAATATCTTCATTCCTCTATATCAATCATCAAATAGTTTAAAAGATAAAGTAAGTGTCTCTTTGTAACTTAATCTTTTTATTTAATCCTTTGTTTCATAGGTAGAGCCACTACTTCTAGCAGGCATTCATAGCCTCTATTAGTTCCAGTCTTCGTAGCCTGTCACCAGAGATCAACATGAACTCTTACTATGTCTGGTTTTGTTAGATGTTTTGCACATGATGTTCAGCACAAAACATGTCAGAAGTGTGTCCATCAGAAGAAGCTCGGAAAAATATTTCCAACGGTATTCACACTCCTGTAACTAGCTCCCGGATTAGAAGATATGATCGAAATGAATGAGTGATTCTTGGTTATTCACGTCTTGAGGTCAGTTGCTGCACACAATGACAAGTTTAGTACAAAATCAGTTTGTGAAATAATGGTAGGGAATTTTTCAAAGTGAAAGAGGTTTTTGTTCATCACATAGAAAATAACAAAACCCTCCTTCAGTTTATGCACAGGTTCTACTATGTGGGAGATATACAATGATATTTGGAGCCTACATTAAAACAAAGCAAAATTTTCATATTTTTTACTGTTTGAGTCATTTTAGTGCATGACCATTTTACAACAGATGGAAAGTAATTTTGCAAAACCCAAGGATTTTTTGTTAAGCACGAGCCATATAACCAAAACCTCTTTCATTTTATTCAAAGGTGTCATGAATTGGGATATGTGACTAGATCTTTACAGCTCATTTTTACAGATTTAAATTTTTAATGATTTTCTATTTTAGAGATCCTTTTGTGGAACATATTGTGAGAAAATGGAAACGAATTTCCCAAATTTGAAAGAGGTTTTTCTCCAACATGACCTTATCTAAAAAACCCTCTTTAATTTTTTTAACAGGCGCTATGGTTTAGGAGATACGAGTTCATATTCAACACCTATTTTCAGAAATGCGGCCCAAGTTTAATGTAACTAATTCTATTTTTAAGAAAATGGTTGAGCTCAATTCCCTTAGTACAAGGATGAGAAAATGTATATATTTTATGAATTTCATAGTGTAGAGGTTGGATTTTTGTAGCAGAGGGAGGTTTCTATTGGCTTGTGTAAATTTTTCCTTGAATATTATTTTAATAAAGCTTTTTTATGCTCTTTAAATTTGGGATTCATCACGATGTTTAATGTGCAGCATGTTTTTCTTGTAAATTCATTTCCATGATTTTATTTTTCTGCTAATTTGTTTACATCATTCTCTAAGGGAAGTGTTAGGAATCCATCCATGCACTATGCTCCTCTCACAATGATTATGTTGTTTGATGTAGTGGTTACCTTTTTAGAATCCATCCTTTGTTAGATGCTCTGTTGAGTAACCCTGTGCTTCTCTTTCTTCTAAAGTTGTCACTGTAGATCCATCCCCTGATTGATGCCTACAGGGCAGTGATATTTTCCCTATTTTCTTCTCTCATTACATATTTAATTTGGCTATACATTGCACTTACTTTTCCCCAAGTTTTCCGGCAGAAACTAGCCCCAAATTCATAGCCCAATAGTCCCTTCCCTTGCTCTTTTCAACCCACAATTTTCAATCAAACCCTCCTACTTATATACCTAGCCTAAAATCAACATTCATTTCAAGTCATCTCAAGCCCCATCGATTATATTTTGTTGAGATTTACCCAGAGGGAGCCCTCTCCTGTTCTGGTAGGGCTAGCTACCAGACTGAGCATGGTTTGGTGTCACCCTGAATCCCGCCTTCTTTCAGCCTGAGGTGGATTTGGGCAATAACATAGTGGAAACCATACTGGGGACTCAAATGGGTTTCTTGTTAATGTTATTTTTTTTATAAGCTACAGACGGAGCCTGAAGTTATGCCAGGTAGCCTTCGAAACGCTCTTGCTTTGCATCAGCGAAAGTAGATAAACGCTGCTTCAGTCAATATCTGGTCTAGTTTGTAAACGTAACATCTGACTTCCTGATTTCCCCAGTACATGTATCAAGATAGATCTGATGCTGATGGTGGACAATAGTCAGACGCGTATGAAGGCTGAAACATTCACCTGTCAACTCCAACTCAATCCAGATATTCCAGTGCTCACTGATCCATTCATGCATTAAAATAAAATGGTAGGGTATGTGGCAAACCCTGCGCTTTGTGAAGTTTTAAAAGAAGTTAGAGATCAGTTAGTGGATATTGAAATTGATGAAGTATTTTTCATGGTTGTGCTTCAATGTTTGAGATCTCCAAAGTTTCCTCCTGAAGCTAAAACTCATTTATTTGAGTTAGTTATTGAAAAATTTGAGAAGGAGATTCAGTATTCGGATGATCAAATCCAATCATATGAATTCCAAGATCCCAAAACGTTCTTGGAAACTCTCCCTCCTTCAAAACAAGAAACAATAGAGCTGGATGTTTGCATTGACAGTGTGCAGCTGGAAGTATGTATTGTGGAGTTTGGGCAGCAAAAAAGGTCTGGCTTTTGCGATCCTATTGCAACGTACATGGAAATTTTTTTCAATTTGAATGATAGATCAAATTTTATTTTACATAACCAGACTCATTATGTGCGTGTATGGCTGCCAGCATTTACATCTGTGTCCCGGTTGAAGCACTCTCAAGCAACATCCTTGTCACAGTTACTTGATTGGTTGGTTTGGCATTACAAAATTACTTGATATATCAATTTTGCTACAAATTAGGGTAGGTTTGTGCATAAATAAGCTGCCCAAGGCAGTAGTTTAGCTTCTGGTATTGGTTTATGTACATATTGCAGTATGTATATGTTTTGGATTGGTATGAGTTGTTTTGGGTTTTCAGTTTTTGACTCCATTACCCAATGGATGAAGGCACTTATCTGCTCTCCCAAAGATATGCTCTTCTTGGCACCTCCAAGGAGTTACCATCCCCATTGGAGCCGATGTTAGTTCCAATCTTCGCAGCCTATCACCAGAGATCAACATGAACTCTTACTATGTTTGGTTTTGTTAGATTTTTTGCACATGATGTTCAGTACAAAACATGTCACAAGTGTCTCCATCAGAAGAAGCTCAGAAAAAATTTTCCAACGGTATATAACACTCCCATAACTGGCTCCCGGATTAGAAGATATGATCGAAATGAATGAGTGATTCTTGGTTATGCATGTTTTGAGGTCAGTTGTTGCACACAATGACAAGTTTAGTACAAAATCAGTTTTTGAAATAATGGTAAGGAATTTTTCAAAAGTGAAAGAGGTTTTTGTTCATCACATAGAAAATAACAAAAACCTCCTTGGGTTTTGCAGAATTCCTTCAGCCTGAGGTAGATTTAGGCAATAACATAGTGGCGACCATACTGGGAACTCAAATGGTTTGTATGTTAATGGTATTTGTTTTATAAGCTACAGACAGAGCCTGAAGTTATACTAGGTAGCCTTCGAAATGCTCTTGCTTTGCATCAACGAAAGTAGATAAATGCTGCTTCAGTTAATCTCTAGTCTAGTTTGTAAATATAACATATCACTTCCAAATTTCCCCAGTACATGTATCAAGTTAGATCTGATGCTGATGGTGGACAGAAGTCAAACACGTATGAAGGCTGAAACATTCACCTGGCGACTCCAACTCAATCCAGATATTCCAGTGATCATTGATCCATTCATGCATTAAAATAAAATGGTAGGTTATGTGGCAAACCCTGTGCTTTGTGAAATTTTCAAAGAAGTTAGAGATCAGTTAGTGGATATTGAAATTGATGAAGTATTTTTCATGGTTGTGCTTCAATGTTTGAGATCTCCGAAGTTTCCTCCTCAAGCTAAAACTCGTTTCTTTGAGTTAGTTGTTGAAAAATTTGAGAAGGAGATTCAGTATTTGAATGATCAGATCCAATCATATGAACTCCAAGATCCCAAAAAGTTCTTGGAAACTCTCCCTCCTTCAAAACAAGAAACAATAGAGTTGGATGTTTGCATTGACAGTGTGCAGCTGGAAGTATGTATTGCGGAGTTTGGTCAGCAGAAAAAGTCTAGCTTTTGCGATCCTATTGCAACATAAATGGAATTTTTTTTCAGTTTGGATGATAGATCAAATTGTCTTTTACATAACCAGACTCGTTATGTGCGTGTATGGCTGCCAGCATTTACATCTATGTCCTGGTTGAAGCACTGTCAAGCAGCATCCTTGTCACAGTTACTTGATTGGTTGGTTTGGCATTACAACATTGCTTAATCTATCAATTTTGCTGAAAATTAGGGTAGGTTTGTGCATAAATAAGCTACCCAAGGTAGCAGTTCTGCTTCTGGTATTGGTTTATGTACATATTGTAGTATGTATATGTTTTGGATTGGTATGAGTTGTTTTGGGTTTGCAGTTTTTGACTCCATTACCCAATGGATGAAGGCACTTATCTTCTCTCCCAAAGATCTGCTGTTCTTGGCACCTCCAAGGAGCTACCATCCCCATTGGAGCCAATGTTAGTTCCAGTGTTCACAGCCTGTCACCAGAGATCAACATGAACTCTTACTATGTCTGGTTTTGTTAGAAGTTTTGCACATGATGTTTAGCACAAAACATGTCACAAGTGTGTCCATCAGAAGAAGCTTGGAAACATATTTCCAACGGTATATCACACTCCCATAACTGGCTCCGGGATTAGAATATATGATCGAAATCAATGAGTGATTCTTGGTTATGCATGTTTTGAGGTCAGCTGCTGCACACAATGACAAGTTTAGTACAAAATAATTTTGTGAAATAATGGTAAGGAATTTTTTAAAAGTGAAAGAGGTTTTTGCTCATCACATAGAAGATAACAAAAACCTCCTTGGGTTTTTCATAATTCCTTCAGCCTGAGGTAGATTTAGGCAATAACATAGTGGCGACCATACTAGAAACTCAAATGGTTTGCTTGTTAATGTTATTTGTTTTATAAGCTACATACGAAGCCTGAATTTATGTCAGGTAGCCTTCGAAATGCTCTTTCTTTGCATCAGCAAAAGTAGATAAACGCTGCTTCAGTCAATCTCTGGTCTAGTTTGTAAACGTAACATCTAACTTCCAAATTTCCCCAGTACATGTATCAAGTTAGATCTGATGCTGAGGTGGACAACAGTCAGACACATATGAAGGCTAAAACATTCGCCTGGAAACTCCAACTCAATCCAGTTATTCTAGTGCTCATTGATCCATTCATGCATCAAAATAAAATGGTAGGGTGTGTGGCAAACCCTGCGCTTTGTGAAGTTTTAAAAGAAGTTAGAGATCAGTTACTGGATATTGAAATTGATGAAGTATTTTTCATGGTTGTGCTTCAATGTTTGAGATCTCTGAAGTTTCCTCCTGAAGCTAAAATGCGTTTCTTTGAGTTATTTTTTGAAAATTTTGAGAAAGAGATTCAGTATTTGAATGATCAGATCCAATCATATGAATTCCGAGATCCCAAAAAGTTCTTGGAAACTCTCCCTCCTTCAAAACAAGAAACAATAGAGCTAGATGTTTGCATTGATAGTGTGCAGCTGGAAGTAGGTATTGCGGAGTTTGGGTAGCAAAAAAAGTCTGGCTTTTGCGATCCTATTGCAACGTACATGGAAATGTTTTTCAGTTTTAATGATAAATCAAATTGTCTTTTACATAACCAGACTCGTTATGTGCGTGTATGGCTGCCAGCATTTACATCTGTGTCCCGGTTGAAGCACTCTCAAGCAGTATCCTTGTCACAGTTACTTGATTGGTTGGTTTGGCATTACACCATTACTTGATCTATCAATTTTGCTACAAATTAGGGTAGGTTTGTGCATAAATAATCTGCCCAAGGCAGCAGTTCAACTTCTGGTATTGGTTTATGTACATATTGCAGTATGTATATGTTTTGGATTGGTATGAGCTGTTTTGGGTTTGTAGTTTTTGACTCCATTATCCAATGGATGAAGGCACTTATCTGCTCTCCCAAATATCTGTTGTTCTTGGCACCTCCAAGGAGCTACCATCCCCATTGGAGCCGATGTTAGTTCCAGTCTTCGCAGCCTGTCACCAGAGATCAACATGAACTCTTACTATGTCTAGTTTTGTTAGATGTTTCGGACATGATTTTCAGCACAAAAAATGTCACAAGTGTGTCAATCAGAAGACGATTGGAAAAATATTTCCAACGGTATATCACAATCCCGTAACTGGCTCCCGGATTAGAAGATATGATCGAAATGAATGAGTGATTCTTGGTTATGCATGTTTTGAGGTCAGTTGCTGCACACAATGAAAAGTTTAGTACAAAATCAGTTTGTGAAATAATGGTAAGGAATTTTTCAAAAGTGAAAGAGGTTTTTGTTCATCACATAGAAAATAACAAAAACCTCCTTGGGTTTTGCAGAATTCCTTCAGCCAGAGGTAGTTTTAGGCAATAACATAGTTGCGATCATATTGGGAACTCAAATGGTTTTCTTGTTAATGTTATTTGTTTTATAAGCTACAGACGGAGCCTGAAGTTATGCTAGGTAGCCTTAGAAATTCTCTTGCTTTGCATCAGCGAAAGTAAATAAACGCTGCTTCAGTCAATCTCCGGTCTAGTTTGTAAACGTAACATCTGACTTCCAAATTTCCCCAGTACATGTATCAAGTTAGATCTGATGCTGATGGTGGACAACAGTCAGACACGTATGAAGGCTGAAACATTCGCCTGGCAACTCCAACTCAATCCAGATATTCTAGTGCTCACTGATCCATTCATGCATTAAAATAAAATGGTAGGGTATGTGGCAAACCCTGCGCTTTGTGAAGTTTTAAAAGAAGTTAGATATCAGTTATTGGATATTGAAATTGATGAAGTATTTTTCATGGTTGTGCTTAAATGTTTGAGATCTCCGAAGTTTCCTTTTGAAGCTAAAAATCGTTTCTTTGAGCTAGTTGTTGAAAAATTTGAGAAGGAGATTCAGTATTTGAATCATCAAATCCAATCATATGAATTCTGAGATCCCAAAAAGTTCTTGGAAACTCTCCCTCCTTCAAAACAAGAAACAATAGAGCTGGATGTTTGCATTGACAGTGTGCAGTTCGAAGTATGTATTGCGGAGTTTGGGCAGCAAACAAAGTCTGGATTTTTCGATCCTATTGTAACTTACATGGAAATGTTTTTCAGTTTGAATGATAGATCAAATTGTCTTTTACATAACCAGACTCGTTATGTGTGTGTATAGCTGCCAGCATTTACATCTGTGTCCCAGTTGAAGCACTCTCAAGCAGCATCCTTATCACAGTTACTTGATTGGTTGGTTTGGCATTACAGCATTACTTGATCTATCAATTTTGCTGCAAATTAGGGTAGGTTTGTGCATAAATAAGCTGCCCAAGGCAGCAGTTCAGCTTCTAGTATTGGTTTATGTACATATTGCAGTATGTATATGTTTTGGATTGGTATGAGTTGTTCTGGGTTTGCAGTTTTTGACTCCATTACCCAATGGATGAAGGCACTTATCTGCTCTCCCAAATATCTACTGTTCTTGGCACGTCCAAGGAGCTACCATCCCCATTGGAGCCGATTTTAGTTCCAGTCTTCGCAGCCTATCACCAGAGATCAACATGAACTCTTACTATGTCTGGTTTTGTTAAATGTTTTGCACATGATGTTCAGCACAAAACATGTCACAAGTGTGTCCATCAGAAGAAGCTCGGAAAAATCTTTCGAACGGTATATCACACTCCCGTAACTAGCTCCCAGATTAGAATATATGATCGAAATGAATGAGTGATTCTTGGTTATGAATGTTTTGAGGTCAGTTGCTGCACACAATGACAAGTTTAGTACAAAATCCGTTTGTGAAATAATGGTAAGGAATTTTTCAAAAGTGAAAGAGGTTTTTGTTCATCACATAGAAAAAAACAAAAACCTCCTTGGGTTTTGCATAATTCCTTCAGCCTGAGGTAGACTTAGGCAATAACATAGTGGAGACCATAGTAGGAACTCAAATGGTTTTCTTGTTAATGTTATTTGTTTTATAAGCTACAGACGGAACCTGAAGTTATGCCAGGTAGCCTTCGAAACACTCTTGCTTTGCATTAGCGAAAGTAGATAAACGATGCTTCAGTCAATCTCCAGTCTAGTTTGTAAACGTAACATCTAACTTCCAAATTTCCCCAGTACATGTATCAAGTTAGATCTGATGCTGATGGTGGACAGTAGTCAGACACGTATGAAGGCTGAAACATTCACCTGGTGACTCCAACTCAATCCAGATATTCCAGTTCTCACTGATCCGTTCATGCATTAAAATAAAATGGTAGGGTATGTGGCAAACCCTGCTCTTTGTGAAGTTTTAAAAGAAGTTAGAGATCAGTTACTGGATATTGAAATTGATGAATTATTTTTCACGGTTGTGCTTCAATGTTTGAGATCTCCGAAGTTTCCTCCTAAAGCTAAAACTCATTTCTTTGAGTTAGTTGTTGAAAATTTTGAGAAGGAGATTCGGTATTTGAATGATCAGATCCAATCATATTAATTTCGAGATCCCAAAAAGTTCTTGGAAACTCTCCCTCCTTCAAAATAAGAAACAATAGAGATGGATGTTTGCATTGATAGTGTGCAGCTGGAAGTATTTATTGCGGAGTTTGGGTAGCAAAAAAATTCTGGATTTTGTGATCCTATTGCAACGTACATGGAGATGTTTTTTAGTTTGAATGATAGATCAAATTGTCTTTTACATAGCCAGAATTGTTATGTGCATGTATGGCTGCCAACATTTACATCTGTGTCCCGGTTGAAGCACTCTCAAGCAGCATCCTTGTCACAGTTTCTTGATTGGTTGGTTTGGCATTACAACATTACTTGATCTATCAATTTTTCTACAAATTAGGGTAGGATTGTGCATAATAAGCTGCCCAAGGCAGCAGTTCAGCTTCTGGTATTGGTTTACGTACATATTGCAGTATGTATATGTTTTGGATTGGTATGAGTTGTTTTGGGTTTGCAGTTTTTGACTCCATTACCCAATGGATGAAGGCACTTATCTGCTCTCCCAAATATCTGCTATTCTTGGCACCTCCAAGGAGCTACCATCCCCATTAGAGCCGATGTTAGTTTCTGTCTTCGTAGCCTGTCACCAGAGATCAACATGAACTCTTACTATGTCTAGTTTTGTTAGACGTTTTGCACGTGATGTTCAACACAAAACATATCACAAGTGTGCCCATCAGAAGAAGCTCGGAAAAATATTTCCAACGGTATATCGCGTTCCCGTAACTGGCTCCTGGATTAGAATATATGATCGAAATGAATGAGTGATTCTTGGTTATGCATGTGTTGAGGTCAGTTGTTGCACACAATGACAAGTTTAGTAAAAAATCAGTTTGTGAAATAATGGTAAGGAATTTTTAAAAATTGAAAGAGGTTTTGTTCATCACATAGAAAATAACAACAACCTCCTTCATTTTATGCACAGGTGCTACTATGTGGTATATATACAGTGATATTTGGAGCCTACATTAAAACAAAGGAAAATTTTCATATTTTTTACTGTTTTAGTCATTTTAGTGCGTGGCCATTTTACAACAGATGGAAAATAATTCTAAAAAACCCAAGGATTTTTTTGTTAACCATGAGCCATATAACAAAAACCTCTTTAAGTTTATTCAAAGGTGTCACGAATTGGGTTATGTGACTAGATCGTGACAGCACATTTTTACAGATTTAAATTTTTAATGATTTTCTATTTCAGAGATCATTTTGTGGAACATATTGTGAGCAACTGGAAACGAATTTCCCAAATTTGAGAGAGTTTTTTCTCCAACATGACCTTATGTACAAATACCTCTTTCATTTTTGTAACAGGTGCCATGGGTTTAGGAGATACGAGTTCATCTTCAACACCTATTTTCAGAAATTCAGCCCAAGTTTAATGTAACTGATTCTATTTTTAAGAAAATGGTTGAGCTCAATTCCCTTAGTACAAGGATGAGAAAATGTATATATTTTATGAATTTCATAGTGTAGAGGTTGGATTTTTGTAGCAGAGGGAGCCTACTATTGGATTTTGTAAAGTTTTCCTCAAATATTACTTTAATAAAGCTTTTTTCTGCTCTTTAAATTTGGGATTCATCACAGTTTTTAATGTACAACATGTTTTTCTTGTAAATTCATTTCCATGCTTTGTTTTTTCTGCTAATTTGTTTACATCATTCTCTAAGGGAAGTGTTACAAATCCATCCACGCATGATGCTCCTCTCACAATGATTATGTTGTTTGATGTAGTGGTTATCTTTTCAGAATCCGTCCTCTGTTAGATGCTCTGTTGAGTAACCCAATGCTTCTCTTTCTTCTAAAGTTGTCACTGTAGATCCATCCCCTGATTGATGCCTACAGGGCAGCGGTATTTTCCCTATTTTCTTCTCTCATTACATCTTTAATTTGGCTGTACATTGCATTTACTTTGCCCCAAGTTTGCCGGTAGAAACTAGTGCCAAATTCATAGCCCAATAGTCCCTTCTCTTGCTCTTTTCAACCCACAATTTTCAATCAAACCCTGCTACTTATATACCTAGCCTAAAATCAGCATTCATTTCAAGTCATCTCAAGCCCCATCAATTATATTTTTCTGAGATTGACCCAGAGAGAGCCCTCTCCTGTTCTGGTAGGGCTAGCTACTAGACTGAGTGTGGTTTGGTGTTACCTTGAATCCCGCCTTCTTTCAGCCTGAGGTGGATTTGGGAAATAACAGCCTCAACAAGGTTACCTTTTAACCATCAATGATTCTGTATCCCATCCACCTATCATTAAATTTTTTTGAGATAAATCCTTAATCACATAACCTTTTTTTCTTGTTCTTAAAAAGTCATTGTGTTTGTTTGATGACTAGAAAGTGACAATGCCATTCACTGGTTATAATTGAATTGAACAAGTTGGCTCGTGATGAGACCCCTTGTCTTATTCTTATTTAATAATCATTATCCATTACCCTATTTTGATATGTAGTAGTGGCAATGTAATTTTATTATTTACCTATGATCATGGTAAATAGGCTCACGATGAGACCCCTTATCCTTCTAAGTTTTTATATTTTTGAATTATACTATAAAAAAACATTTTTAATGGATGGGGAGAATCATTGGCTCCTTAAGAGTTTTTGATGACAATTTAGAGTTAAATATTTTTAGTAGAAATAAGTATTTACTTTGTAACGATGAACCTTTCCTGATTGATAATAAAGTAAAAGGACTTTACAAACTTCAATTTTATAAAAATTTACAATTTCAATGGAAAAAGATTTCAAAGTTATATAGTATTCCTTGAAATTTTCAAGTTTTGTAGCTATTTCCTCAATAATTTTTATTCTTGAAAAATTAAGTAATAAAATAATCCAGGGTGTTGTGAAAAACCAAAAGTATCTAATCAAACATTATTCTCCTAAAAATGTAAAAGTATAAGTATAGTACATTTAGAAGAAAATTTTCTCCTAAGAAAATAATTTTTCAAAATCAGCTCGTTGATAGGAAGAATATATTTCCTTTCTTGAAGATCTTATAACATGAAGGTTGATGCGCCAATTTGTTCTGTGATTTGAAATGGTCCAAGCCACATTCTTTGGAATTTGGTATTCATACCTTTTTCCTCATGTGCCTTGTCCCACTTAAGGACAAGGTCATCAACTTGGAATGTTTTTGGGGAAACAAAATTTGCATCAAAAGAATTTTTTACCAATTATGCTAGTGTCAAGTATGAATTAATTTACCTTTTTCCCTTTCCTCTTCTACTTCAAGAATCCAAGACATTATTAATTGTAAGGAAGAATAGGGTACTTCATCAATAATTTGAACTAGAGCTAATGAAGGAAGAGCTAAATTTGATGGAATTACAACTTCTTTCCCATAAGCTATATTGAATGGAGAAGTTCTTGTAGACGCATTCTGAGTAATCCTATCTACCCATAATGCAAATGTTTAAGACTTGTGCCAATTTTTCTGGATCTGATCAATAGTCCTTTTTATGATTCTTATAAGATTTTTATTTGTTGTTTCTTTGAAACCATTCCCTTACGGATAGTAATTAGCAAAGTATTTAAGTTTAAAACCTCTTTTGAGAGGAAATTTAGTCATACTATTTCCTAAAAAATAAGATGAATTATCAAACATAAGTGCATTAGGTAAGCCAAACCTAGTAATAATGAATTGATTGATAAATTCCATAATGGCTTCAGAGTTAGGTACCTTTACTAGAAAAAATTCCACCCACTTAGTAAAATAATATTTTGCAGTGAGAATGTAGTTATGCTATTTAGATGAGTTCGGAAAAATCTCACCTATGATGTCCAATCCCCATTTCTCAAAAGGTTTCTCAATGTTGACTGGCTACAAGGGTAAGGCTAACTTTCTTTATCTTCCAATAGCAGTTTAGCATGCCTTACATTTTCTCACATATGCATGAACGTCTTTAAACAATGTGGGATAGAGATATACTACATGAAGGATCTTATGTATGGTGGTATCCCCTCCGAAATTTCCACCTGTAGGTCCGTCATAGAGTTACAGCAAAACCCTCTGTGCTTCAGACTTCTCAAGGCATATTAGTAGTACAAAGTCAAGTTATTTATAAATAAAACATTATCTATGATATGATATTGAGTAGCTTTAAATATTAAAGATATTTTTATTTTGTAATTGAGTTCTGTAGGATCATATCCATTTTTAAAATAAAGAATAACATCAAAACTCTGTGATTCGGAGTCATTCGGGCTTACCTCAACAATGTGTATAGTGTTAACTGACTCTTCATCATCTGATATGTTGGATGATCCATATATTAATTTGTATAGACCTTTCCCTCTGATGATTTTGACTGGTCATATGTCAATGTCATATTCCTAGAATGAAGTTACCCAATTTTCTCTCTTTTCTCCCAGTTACTCTTGAATAAGTAGTTTCCTTACTGCTGAAAATGGAACTATTACCTTGGTGTGTGTCTTTGAGAGAAAAGGTTTAAAGTACTTTAAATATTTTTAAACAACAAATGCTTTTTTTCCACTTTTGAATAATTAGTTCAACACCTGGAAGGTTTGAAATAAAGAAAGAAATGGACACTTCAATATTTTGATCACTGAATTGTGTTAACACATCAACATAAGATGTTTTAGATGCAAAAGTATATAAAATAAAATGATTAGAGAAATCTGGGGTGGTCAGAGAAGGAGAATTAATGATGGATTTCTTGTTTAGATCAAAATATTCTCTTTCATTGTGTCCTCATTTGAAGAGTAATTTTTTGTAAATCATTAATTGCAATGGTAAAACAATTTGTGAAATGTTTGGAACAAATATCTTGAAAAAAATTATCTATCCTAAAAAGGACTGCTTTGATTTCTTGTTATGGGGATGAGAGAGCTTAGAAATTGCCCTTATCCTTTCTGGATCTATGAAAATGCCTTCCTTCAAGACAATAAATCCTAAAATTTTACCTTCGCTTAAAGAGAAATAAGAAATTTTAGGATTTAAATAAATTCCATATTTTAAACAGCGTTCAAGGATTTTCTTAAGATCATGATAGTGGTTTCCTATTTTCTTGGAGTAAATGGTTATATCATCTAAATATACAACCACAATTTTATTTATCAGTCCTCTGAAATCAATGTCCATTTCTCTTTGAAAATTTTCTCCTGCATTAATTAGGCTGAAAGGAATTTTATAGTAGGCATAATTGCCCCATTTAGTTATAAATGTAATCTATAACCTATCTTAAGGATGAACCAAAACCTGATTGTAGGCTGAAAATCCATCAAGAAAATTAATTCATATCCAACAACTGATTGAAAAAATTGTTCCACTAGTGGTAATGGGAAATTGTCTTTTAAGCAAGATTTGTTTAAGTTCCTAAAATCTATACAAATGTGAATATTGCCATTCTTTTCCCTAACAAGAAATAATTTTGAGACCCACATTGAATGCCTAACTAGGAAGATGATATTTTCCTTTAGGAGTTTTTTCAGCTCACTTTTTATTTGAATTTAATGATCAGGGTAAATTTTCCTTAACTTTTGTTGTATAGGATTTTTAATGGATGTCATTCAGATAGTATGTTGGATGATGGAGGTATCATATGTTTTGAGATATTCATATTTCCAGACGAAGATATTCTTTTATTTCTTAAATAAGTGAATGAAGGCTAATATTTCATCAAACGAAAGACCAAGTCCTAAGTTAATGTTTTGAGGGTTAAGATATATGCCAAGGTTTACTAATTCAAACCTCAAAGTTAAACTTTTCAATTTAGAATTAGTAATCTTTTTAAACTTGTCTTTGAGATCATAGAGATCTTCAAGCTTAACCATAGACTTAGGTATGGAATTCTCTTTAGGCTTTTGATTCAATTTCATTTCATGTTCATTTTCATCAATTAATAGGTAATCACATGACCCTTATGATGTAAGAAAGGATATACCGCCTTTGTCGTCATTGAATACTCTCTAGTTAGTGACAGTTTCAGTAATAGATGGGCGAAAATTCAATTGCATAGAAAATATATCTAGACTATAATATTCTAAATGAATAAGTCTGGATGCTACATTAGCTAGAAGGTCCGCACTTGCATTTTGAATTTTCTGAACAGAGGAGATATTGAATGCTAAAAATTGTGAGGTAAGAGATTGTACTAACGACTGATAATGTTTAAGATGACCATAAATACAACGTATATTATTTCTTACCTGTTTGAAAATTATTTCAGAATCACCATATACCTGGAGATATTTCACACCAAGGTAAATTGATTTGGATAAGCCTTGGACCAGTACCTCATATTCTTCAATATTATTTTTGCATTCAAATTCAAGCCCACATACCACCATTTCTTTTTCTCCTTTCGGATTGATTAGTATACAACCAACTCTTGCACCTTCATGGGCTTGAATTTTTTGCTACACTTGGAAGAGTCTTACTGAGAAAATTTTTTGACTTCAGAATTAACTAAGTTGATGAGAAATGGAGATCTTTTAGCATTAAAATTCCCCAACAAATATTCAATAGAGTAATTGTTGAGAATGTTATTAGTAAAAGCCATGGGTTTATTCTCATATTTGAATTCGGTTACCAAGTATTTCATGTGTTTTTCATGGTATACTCATATTTGATTTGGCTTACCATTACAGGGAAGCCACATATGAGACCAATCAATAGTGAAATAACCATGATGATTTTCTGACCAATCTCTTCTTAGGATTAAACCATAAATTTCAGGGATATCAACAACCAAAATATCAATCACCTACTGTACTTTTGAATTGGATTCTATTCTGATAATGATTGAATTCATTTCTCCCAATAACTTAACCTTAGTTATGTCTAATTGAACAATGTGTACTGTATAATTTTAAGAAGCAATGTTCAACTTAAAACAAAAAAAAATATGGCATAATATTTGAAGAGGCTCTAAATGCAATTAGAAATTATGCACATTTTTGTTAAATAATTTAAAAGTTAAAAGGAAGGGAGGAGTATGTGAATTAGATTTGTCTCCAATTAAAATAGCATCATTTGCATCAATTTTTTCAGGTGGATCACTAGGAGGTTTACTAACTCCTTTTAAATATTTGTAAGTAACAGGAGTGGGTCAAGATGAAGCAGTGTTATGAAACCAACTCCAAAAATAGAAGAAAATATAGATCGATGCCTTATAAATACGACACTTCAAGGCGGAAACCTCCTTTACATTACGTAAATGAACAATTCTTGGATGATTAAAATGAAAAACCCTCCTTTCTATATATAGGAGACCATGGGGTCACAATATAATCCTAGCCGACCTAACAATAATAATGTAAGGGCACAATAATAACAATATGACTGTTAGAGGGGTACAAAAATAACAATAAGGGGGCTAAAATAACAATAATAAGGGACTACACTAGTCATATAGGGACCTAACATTCCCCTCTCCTTAAAAAAAAGTTTGTCCCCAATGCTTGAGTAGCTTTGGATGCTTCTATATAAAATTCTAATCCTCCCATGTAGAATCTTCAGTGGATAAGTTCTTCCACTTGATGAGATACTCTAAAATTGATTGATTTCGTAGCTGTCGAGTTCTTGTTTCCGTGACTACTTCAAGTTCCAATATTATTTTCCCTTCCTCATCAAGTTCTAGTGATATTGTTTGAACTAGAAAAATTTCACCTATAACCTTCTTTAAGCATGAAACATGGAAAACTAGATGCACTCGAGAAGAACAAGGAAGCTCCAATTTGTATGCAATAGTACTAATATTTTGCAACACATTGTAAGGACCATATTATTTTGGTGATAATTTATTATCCTTCTTAGCTTGCTTGAGGGAAATTTGTTTCTATAGTTATAGCCGTAAAAATGCCCTGTCTCCTACATCAAAACTCCTCTCACTGTGATGTTGATCTTCCTGTTGTTTCATTCGAATTTGTGCCAAATTTAGGTTATCCTTTAAAAGTTGGAGAACTTTTTTTTGATGCTCGATGCGATCTTCCAGTTCTTGAAAATTAGAATTTTCTCTTAAGGATGATGTGATGGATGATGGATGATATCCATAAAGTGCCATAAATGGGGTCGTTTTTGCTGCAGTATGGAAGGAAGTGTTATACCATCATTCAGCCAGAGGTAACCACCTAACCCATTATTTTTTTTAATCAAATATAAAACAAAGAAGATATCCTTCCAAAAATTTGTTCACTATCTCAGTTTTCTCATCGGATTGAGGATGATAAGATGATATATGAGCTAGTTGAGTACCCAAACAAGAAAATAATTCCATCCAAAAGTTTCCAGTAAAAATGGGATCTCTATCGCTTACAATAATATTTGGGTTTCCATGTAGCTTTTGAATTGTTTCCATAAATGTAGTAGCAACTATACTTACTTTAAATGGATGAGATAATGCACAAAAGTGTGCATACTTGGTAAGTCTATCAACTACCACCATGACGACACTCTTTCCTTCGGGATTAGGTAAAACTGTGATAAAATCTATTGAAATATCTTCCCAAGGTTGACATGGAATGGATAAAGGTTATAGAAGACTTGGGGTCTTAATTGTCTCAACTTTATTTTTCTAGCAAACAAAACATTCCACCACAAACTTTTGAATATCAGATTTAATGCCATCCCAAAAAAAATTCTTTCTTCACCATGTAGTAAGTTTTTAAAAATTGTGAGTGTTCTCCTAAGGGATAAGTGTGCAATTCAAAAAGAATATTTTGTTTTAGTTGGGAATTATTACAAAGATATAAGTGCTATTTGTACCATAAGGAATCATTTTTCCAACTAAATGTATCAGATGTACTAGAATCTTGTTGTAACTTTTGAATGAGTGTCCACACTTATTCATCCTTCTGCTATTCATCCCTTGCTTCGGTCATCCAATGTGGTTGGATAACAAAAATGGCACAAAGAAATGCTTCCACCTATTCATCCTTTCTTGAGAGTGTATCTGCAACAACATTTAGCTTCCCTTTTTTATAGATTATTTCAAATTTATAACCCAACATATTTCTGATCCATTTTTGTTGCTCTTTTGAAGATAGTCTTTTTTCTAAAAAGTATTTAAGACTATCATGATCAATTTTTACCCTGAAGTGTCTTCCCATAAGGTAAGGTCTCCATTTCTTTAGTGCATGTAGTAATGCCAATATTTCCTTCTCATAAATAGCTTTCTATAAATACTTTCCTTTGATTGGATGACTTTCAAAAGAAATGGGTCTTCCTTGTTGCATTAAAACAACACCAATTCCATTTCCTAAGGCATCACATTCCACAATAAATGTTTTTGTGAAGTCTGGTGTAGATAAGACCGGTGCTTAGCACATTGCCTCTTTAAGATGGTCAAAGGCCTTAGTTGCTTCAAGAGTCCATGAAAATGCATCTTTCTTCAATAATGTTATTAAAGGTGCTGCTATTCTCCCACAATTCTTAACAAACTTCCAATAATATCCTGTTAACCTGAGAAATCCTTGCAATTTATTTATGGTTGTGGGGACTTTCCATTCCTTAATGGCTTTAATTTTCTTAGGGTCCACCTTAGCACCCTCGTGAGATACAATATGAACCAAATATTCCACATCTTGTACTCCAAATAAACATTTGGAGGTTTTATCATATAATTGTTTCTCCTCCAATAATTTGAGCACCCTGTCAACATGTTCAACATGATCCTTCCAAGACCTGTTGTAGATTAGTATATCATAAAAAGATACTAACACAAATTTTCTAAGGAAGTGTTTGAAAATGGAATTCATTGACCCTTGAATTGTAGAAGGTGCATTGGTAAGGCCAAAAGGCATGACCAAAAATTCATAATGACCCTCATGAATTCGAAATGTTGTTTTCATAATATCTTTAGTATTCATTCTAATTTGATGATATCCTGAACGAAGATCCAACTCGGTAAAATAAATTTCTCCATTTAATTCATCCAATAATTCATCAATCACAAGAATGGGAAATTTATATTTAATAGTGAGCTTATTGATCTCCCTATAATTTGGATACATGCACCATGATCCATCCTTCTTGTGAACCAATACTACTGGAGCAAAGAAAGAACTTTGACTCAGTTGAATTATAAGAGCCTCTAACATTTCTGCAATCATACATTCAATTCCTCTCTTTTGGAGATAAGGATATTTGTAAGGCTTGATGTTTGGAGGAATAGTTCCTGGAATCAAATGAATAGTATGATCATGATCACGAATAGGTGGGAGTCCTTCGGGAGTTTTGAACACCTTGGAATGATTGTCTAAGAATTTTTGGAGACATGGAGAAATAGATGATTTTGAGGTTGGAACTTCTAGTGAGCATAACTGTGCAATTACGCCTCATTGTTATTTTTTCAGAAGCTTTTTCATGACATTAAAGCTTATTATCTTTCCCGGCTTCCCTGCAATACCCCATAATTCAACTTCCTTTCCTTTTGAAAAAAAATTCGAGAATTTAAAAAAAAAAATAAAGCGATCATCCCCAGATATTGTAACCATTGTACTCCTAGTACAACATCAACACCTCCCATTGGAATGGAAAGAATTGGACTATTCAATACATATTCCCCCATGGTTAGCTTGATATTATGGAATTTTGCAGAGCAATTTATATTTCCTCCATTTGCAACCATTACTTGACATTTTGGTGTTGGGTATCGGAAGAAATTCAATTCCTTGGCTACCTTACAATGAATAAAGTTATGGGTACTCAACACTATTACATTTTTCTTCTTGATATGTCCCTTTATCTTAAGAGTTTGAGGAGTGTTAATTCTTTCCAATTCGTTACAAGATATGGTAGAGCTCATTTCTTCTTTCTCTAGGGTTGGTTCTTGGTGTATATCCTTATATTTTGAAGTTTCTTGTTCATTTTCTTCATGCTCTTGACAATATATGTAAAAAAATTTCTTCTCAGCACACTTATGACCTTTAGTGTATTTCCTATCACAATTTTAGCAAAGCCCTTTTTCTCTTTTTTCTTCCAATTTTTGTGGTGCAAACCTTGTAGGTTGTGGAATTATAGAAGTAGCAAAAATTCCGTCTTTATAGATGTGAGTGGTAGGATTCCTTGTCGCATTAATTTTACATTTAATTTTTCTTACCAACCTGAATGCCTTCTCCAATGAATCTGATTCCCAAAGGCGAACCTCATGTTGGATTGTTTCCTTTAAAGTCCCTATGAAGTCATCAATCCAGTGTTCCTTTGGAATATCAGTTACCCTTATATTCAATTTTTGAAAGTCCTCAATGTGCTCCACCACTGAACCCTTTTGTTTGAGATTTATTAATTGCCTTAATAAGGTGTTTCTCTTTGTATGCTCATAATGTGCTATCATTTCCTCTGTTAAAATTGAGCAAGTGACAATTTATTTACTGGATCAAAGCCATCGATGTTGTACAAATGTATTTTTCTCTAAATTTAAAGTTGATATGTGTAACTTTTGTGTGTTTTGCACATTATTGAGATAAAAATATTGCTCCATATGTAGTTTTATCACAAAAATTGTACTTGATTGGCTATTGATCAAACAACTCAATGTAACTATTTCAAACTAGCTTTTGACTGAAGCTTAGCCTCTTCAGTCTGAGAGGGCTATCTCATGGATAGTTTATGATATTGGTTAATGATAAAGATATATGGTTAACCCTATGAATTGTGTATTGGTTTTGTATGTTTTCAGGTTGAAATGATGAATATTTGCTACCATTGGGCTATGGAGTTAGTAATAGGGATCTTAATGACAAACGCTCTCCTTATGGACGTTGAGGCATGTAGATACTTAAATGAAAGTAGAATACACACATACATAGGTTTACTCAATATATAAATATTCAAAGGAAATCAAAGTATGAGAAACATGAATTCTGAGTAATTAACATTAAGATACTGAAAGCAGGACATTAAGAAAGATATCCAATAGTTTGGTGCTTGAAATGAAGTCAGAGCATGCAAAAGCAAGAATTCTGAGTAATCAAACATTAAAATATTGATAGAAAGTAATAATATACATAGGAAATTGTTCATGAAATTATCAAATGAATCTCAAGTAAAGGATGAAACCAATAGCCACTCTCTATTATTGATCAAAACCTGTTTACAGTTGTAGCAGTCAGCCATAACATATACCAACCCTTTATAACTCTAAAACTCTCTCCTTTATAGAGTGAGTACTCATACAAATGATATGCCACCTTAATCCCCTAGAATTCCCACCTCAGAGACCTATTTCAAAAATGATTCCATCACTTGGAGACTTCCTAGGGATTTTTTTTTTTGCATAGTTTGAATACAAAAAGGACCCTTCTTTCATTAATAGTTAAAAAAATAAATTTAATAACCCTTATCAACTACAACCAACTAATTGTCTGAGTGTACTAGAGTGCTGATGTGTCATTATCCCATGCGGATGATGAGCTCAACCTCCTCCAAGTCGAATTTTTACGATTGTATCACAAATCTGGTTAGTGAAAATTCTGAAAAATAGGCTTCAAAGAGGAGTGTATAATTTTTAAACCCTGATGAATTTGCAGAAAATAATAGAGTTTTTTGTAGATGGACTTATACTGAAGAAAAATCTCTTTCAGATTTCCAAAATACTTTTTCGTTTGGTCTGAAATCAAACTTGAAGTTGACTGCTAAAACAATCATGTCCAGAAATTTTCGTAGCATGTTTTAGTAGCGTGGGGAAAAAGGATTTTTCATCAATATTATTGACTTATTTTCTATTATAACACCTTAATTATGTCATGAAACCTTGCAACCATCAATATCCCCCCATAAATCATGCCAAAACTGGATTTTAAAGAAAAACAAAACACCTACAGGAATTTTCGTAGTGTTTTTTGGCCATCAAGCCTGGAGCACGTTATGAAACTACCTGATAATGAAGAAAATTCAAAAATCTTCCTTTTTCTTCCAAATTTCATCCATAGGTCTGAAAATTGATATAATGAAATATGATCATGCAAAATTTCCTCTTACCCTCTTAAAAAAACATCATTTTCACCTTTAGCAATTTTATTCATCACTAAAATGACTCTGTTTTTTCTGAAAACATAGGGTTCATAGATTAGCTCTTATATCCTTATCCTTGATAGCTATTTTAAAAATGAAGGAGGTTTTCGTAGGTCAATATTTCTTGAAAAAAAACTCTTGTTTTTTTCTGAAACACGTCTCCAACTATCCAAAATCTGCATTCTAAAGACATGTATAAAACAGGAAAATTCTGCATTTTGAAAATAGTGTTGAAAGACATCCTTGTATATCCAAATTTTTAGCACCTTTGAGAAAAGTGAAAGAGGTTAGTGTTATTTGATATGTGCTTGAAAATAACCCCTCTAATTTTATTAAAATACTTCTCTGTTTGCCCAGAAACCACCCTTGAAGTTGACTTTTGAAAGTCAAAAAACAGAGAAATGCTTCATATTTGTTACGAAATTATTAGCCAGTTTCGTAGTGTATTTTGCCTATTTTACACTAAATTCACTACGAAAGTAGGAATTCTTGTCTAAAATTACCTTTTAAGAGTTTTAAGCTTGGGAAATGGAATATGTTAGCAAATGATGACTGATGGGACATGATGTGACCTATATGGAGATGGTTTTCAGGTGAAATGGGGTGGTCTTGAAACTTAGGATAGGTTAAATATGAAAAAATGATATTTCCTATGCCAACTTGAAAAATATTTAAGGATACCTTACCATTTTGAGGAGTGAATTGTATGACCATGTCAAGTAAGGACTCACAAAATTATGAGTGATAAAAGTGGCTCCACTTGGGATGGTGTGCCCCTGTGGTACACCAAAGAACCTGTAGTTCCAATGCCATCCATATTCTTGGAAATAAAAACTATGAAATTTATGAAGACTTCACCAAGATCTTATGGCCTTCTACTTGAGCTCAAACTTGATGATTACTTCTGAAAAACCAAATTTGTACCTACTGAAAATATGCTCAGTCTACTTGAGCTTATTCACACACACTCCTACCTACCCTAACAACTGCAATCTTCATGTTTGATTCAAGCAACATGAAAATTCCAATGAAGCCAGTCTTTAATCTGATATGGCACTTGAACCTCTTGACTACACTTGAACCAAAAGTAAACAGGATACTGAAATGACCAAGGCAACATAAGATGTATCTGATCTTCATAATGAAAATATAACTGGAAATTTGTATTGTAGAACTCTTCCATGTAGTTAGCTATAGGATAATAGAAGACATAATTTGTTTGATGATTCTCAAGACATTCTGCAGCTTTGGATAACTCATATATGCTTTTCTCAACAACACAAGATTTCAGTTGTGTGCTATCAAACTGATTTTCAAAAACATGGTATTCTTCCTCTATCTCAAAAGAGAATATACCAGCACCCTATCTTTGTGTCCTAGCATTAAAAACTTTTGAAAAGACTGATCTTGATCATGAAGACTATACTATTGAATTTGATATTCTGAAACTTCAATGTCTTTTTCAATGTTCTTAGCAACTTCATCCAAAAATTGAATCTTATCATATGACTTGCACTCAAATTATTTTAAATAAGAAGACAAGGACAAAGAAAAAATTTCATCCACTTCCTCATTAGTGTGATCATCATTCCATTGTTCAAAACCTTGAATGGAAGGAGTGTCTGCCACCAAATCTATTTTTTCCATCCATGTTTCAAAAAAAATAAGCCAAAAATATGCAAATGACTTACTAGATCTGATAAAAAGATTTCAATCCACTGTTTACATTTCCCTTGAGATGAATCATAGAACAATATGATAAAAATATCTTCATGTCTGACTCTAAGAAGCTCAGTAAAGTCACAGAAATCTAATATATACTTCAAGGTCAAACTCAAATCTTCTCCATTAAATTTTGTACCATTTCATAAAAAAGATGTATCTTTGGGAAAAGGATTTGGGAAGCCATAAATTTTTGAAAAATCTATACATGCATACCTTGAAACAACAATGACAACATCTAAGTTCTTCCTAAGTCCAATGGAATCACCATGAAGCTATGCATTTTTCAAATTCTTCAACAGTGGAGTTGCCAAGGTAGTTGCAGCCTTGAACAAATTCTGAGCTCCTACTACCTTCAAGAGTTCAACTTCAAAATTTTTGGAAAAGTATATCTTCAGGCTCCCGACAGACGCACCAAAATGTTATCACAAAAATTGTACTTGATTGGATGTTCATCAGACAACTAAGTGTAACTATTTCAAACTAGATTTTGACTGAAGATTAGCCTCTTCAGTCTGAGAGGGCTCCCTCATGGATAATTTATGATATTCGTTAATGATAAAGATAGATGGCTAACTCTATGAATTATGTCTTGGTTTTGTATGTCTACAGGTTGAAAAGCTGAAGGCTTGCTACCATTGGGCTATGGAGTCAGTGACAGGGATCTTAATGACAAAGGATATCCTTGTGGAAGCTGAGGCATGTAGATACTTAAATGAAATTAAAATACACACATACAGGGTTTACTCAATATATAAATTTTCAGAGGAATTCAGAGCATGAGAAACATGAATTCTGAGTAATGAACATTAAGATACTAAAAGCAGGACATTCAGAAAGATATCCAATAGTTTAGTGCTTGAAAGGAAGTCAGAGCATGCAAAGAAAGATTTCTGAGTAATCAAACATTAACATATTAACAGAAATTAACAAGATACATAGGAAATGTTTCATGAAAGTATCAAATGAATCTCAGGTGAAGGATGAAACCAATAGCCACTTTCTATTACTGATCAAAACCTGTTTACAATAGTAGCAGTCAACCATAGCATATCCCAACCCTTTCTAACACTAAAAATCTCTCCGTTATAGAGTGAGTACTCATACAAATGATATGCCACATTACTCCCCTCGAATTCCCACCTCAGAGACCTTTTTCAAACATGATTCCATCACTTGGAGACTTCCTAGGGATATTTTTGTTTTGCAGAGTTTGAATACAAAAAGGACTCTTCTTTCATTAATAGTTCAAAAAATAAATTTAATAACCCTTATAAATTGTAACCAGCTAATTTTATGAGTTTAATAGAGTTTTGATGTGTCATTATGCCATCTAGATGCTGAGCTGGACCTCCTCCAAGTCAAATGTTTACAATTTTTTCACAAATTTGTTTAGTGAAAATTATGAACAATAAGCTTCAAAGATGACTGTATAATTTCCAAACCCTGATGGATTTGTAGAAACTGAGAGAGGATTTTTTACATGGACCTATTTTGAAGAAAAATCTCTTTCATATTTCCAAAATACGTTTTCATTTGGTCTGAAATCAAACTTGAAGTTTACTGCTAAAACAATCATGTTCAGAAATTTTCGTAGTGTGTTTTACTAGCATGGGGAAAAAGGATTTTCCATCAATATTCTTGAGTTATTTACTATTCTAACACCTTAATTATGTCATGAAACCTTGCAACCGTCAATCTCCATAAATCATGACAAAGCCAAAAAAATACCTTCAGGAATTTTCATAGCATTTTTTGGCCTTCAAGCCTGGAGCACGCTACGAAACTACCTGATAATGAAAAAAATTCCAAAATATTCCTTTTATTCAAAATTTCAACTTTAGGTCTGAAAAGTGATATAATGAGATATGATCGTGGAAAATTTCCTCTTACCCTCTTCAAAAAACATCATTTTCACCTTTAGTAAGTTTATTCATCACTAAAATGACTATGTTTTCTTGAAAACATTGGGTTTGGAGATTAGTTCTTATCTCCCTATCCTTGATATATATTCCAACACTGAAGGTGGTTTTTTTAGGTCATTATTTCTTGAAGAAAAACCTCTATTTTTTTTTGAAACACATCCCTAGCTTTCCATAATATGCATTCTAAACCCATGTATAAAACAGGAAAATTTTTCATTCTAAAAATAGGGCTAAAAGAAATCCCTATATCTCCTAATTTGTAGCATCTTTGAGAAAAGTGAAAGAGGTTATGTTATTTGATATGTTCTTGAAAATAAAATCTCTCATGTTCTTAAAATAATTTTTGTTTTTCCAGAAATCGCCCTTGAATTTGACTGCTAAAAGTCAGAAAACAGAGAAATGCTTTATATTTTCTACGAAATTATTAGCTAGTTTCATAGCGTTTTCTACCTATTTTACAGTGATTTCGCTACAAAAGTAAAAATCCTTGGCTAAAATGACCTTTTCGGGGTTGTAAGCTTTTGAAATGGAATATTTCAGCAAATGATGACTGATGGGACATGATGTGACCTATATGGAGATGGTTTTGATATGAAATGAGGGTGGTCTTGAAACTTAGGATAGGTTAAATATGAAAAAATGAAATTTCCTATACCAATTTGAAAAAGGTTTAAGGAGACCTTACCCTTTTTAGGAGTGAATTATATGACCATGTCAAGTAATGACTCACAAAATTATGAGTGATAACATGTAGTATCCATGTTACGAGATCCTTGCCATCAAAATTCCTCATATCTATATTTGGAGTATGGTGGGTCTTCAGTCCAACATTAGAGTTTATGTAATAATGATTAACATTTATTTTTTTCTCATCATGAGTTTCCTCGACTATATTTTCACCATTAGGAATAATTTCTTGTATCAACTTTGTCAAACATTCGTTCAAACCTTCCATATCTGCTTTTATATCATTCTTCATGTCTTCCATTATTTCTTCCATGTTTTCCATGACATTCTTAAAACCATCCATCACGCCTTTATTCAAACCATCCATATTAGCTTCAACACCCTTACTAAAGACATCCATATTAGCTTCCATGCCTTTCTTCAAAACTTCCATTTCGTTTTTTGTTTCTCTTTGAGAGAGTGAAATTTGTTGCACTTGCTCTTGTAGTATTGATTTATCATGTTTCACTTCTTCATCTTCATGATTCATAGTAGACCATTCTGAGATATTTATTTGTGTTGATTTATTTTTAGGGGGGATTTTAGAACCCAATATTGATATCTATGCTTCAATATGCCCTTGGAATCACTTCAAACTTATTTTTCAAGAAAGACTTATGCAATTTGAAAAACAAAATACACACCTTCTTCTTGCTTTTGACGAGCTCAATATTGAAATTGAAGTATCTTTGTTATTTTGGATATTCAATATCTAAAATTTGGTCTTATATTAGCCCTCTGAATATTATTTTGAATGCCACATTTCTGACCTAATTTGGGTGCTTCAAGATAGAGTTATGCCCAATCTCCCACAATGACCTAATTATGGACTATTTCAGTAGAGAAAACTTGTACGATGTGCCACATGTTGCTGTTTCCTCCTCCGACTCTATAATTGATACACATGAAACTAAAGTCCGTGTAATTTCAGCCTATTCTTATATAATTCTAATCTAATTCCCATAGAGATATTTATGGTGATTTTCCCAAGGTCACCTCTTTTAGATGAAATTTGGGAGCCTGCAAAAACCCTAACTTGCACAGATCATATCTCTGAAAATATTGTTAAAAAATATATGAAAGTTTTACATAAATTTCCTCCAGATTTCAACATCCCATGGTAGAAATTTTAGCTTCTAAACCTTCGCATAAAAAAATTATAGCGAAAATTCCACGATGACCCATTTGGAGTAGCAAAACCCTAGAATCCAAAGCTCTGATACCAAATGTTATGAAACCAGCTCCAAATATAGAAGAAAAGAGATATCAACGCCTTATAAATAAGCCACTTAAAGGGGGAATACTCCTTTACATTACATAAATGAACAATTTTTGGATGATTCAAATGACGAAACCTTCTTTCTATATATAGGAGTCAGTGGGGTCATAATATAATCCTATCCGACCTAACAATAATAATGTAAGGGCACAATAATAAAAATATGGGGGTTACAAGGGTACAACAATAAAAATAAGGGGTCTATACTAACAAAAACAAGGGACTACACTATTAATATAGGGACCTAACAAGTAGGGGTTGCTTTCATCTCTTTGAGTAAAATTTTCTGTTGCTGTTTTAATTTGCTCAACTCATGTATGGAGATATTTTCCTTTACTTTCTTCATGTCTTCCACTATATTATATTCGATAGTATCATAGACAACTAATGTCTTGGTTGTATATGGAAGAGTAGAAGAAGCTGGGTTCAATTGAGGAGGAGGAGTTCTATTGTTAAAAAAATTATCCTTAGTAATAGAGGATGAAGACGTTTTCTTTTGAGGAGACTGAGGGAGGCTAGTGGAAATTTTACTTCTACTGTTAAGTGGAAGTGCATCATGTTCGTATTCAACTAAATTCCCATAATCCATGAGCTTCAACTAATTATTCGTCCTGTGATTCTTCTGCGGACGATATTGTTTCATCTTGATCTTCGTCTTGATCTGATCCAACATTCGAGATTACATTTGGAGGTTGGGAAGCTTGATTTTTCTTAAAATATATGAAAGGTTTCTTCAAATAATATTCAACTACTTGTTTCTTTATTTCGACCATATCATTCGACATATTTTTGAGAACATTTGGTAATCCCTCAAGATCATAAGGATCCTTAGATTTTTTCTTTTTGGATTCATCCTTAAATGAAACCCTTTTAGTTTTTCTTTCCTCCTGTGCAGTTTTATTTTCTAAGGCAAGAATTCTTTTTTCAGTAGAAAGAGATTCTTTCATATTTTCCACCAATGTAGCCTTATTTTCTCTATCTACAAAAATATAAATATTATAAGGAAGAGAGGATATGTACCATTCTATTTGTATATCCACCCTAGGCTTAGATGTGGTTGGGATTTTATTGTATAGCTTATTAAATCTAGATTTTAAATCTTGAATCTTTTCCTCTGTATTTTCTTTGAGATTTGAAAGTTCATTGATAAGAGTAGCATTTGTATGATCATCACCAAATTTAGTAAGAAATTTTTCTTCAAAAATATCCCAACTAATAATAATGCCTGATTGTAGTAAGAAATACCCTGATCCAATTGATCCTTGAAAATATAGGGAAATAACCTAACTACACAGCCTTCTTCAGTAACATCATTAAGATTCATGGAAAGTATAAGATTATGGAGATGTTCTTCTGCAGGTAGACCATCACCTAGGTTATACTTAGGCAACCATATTTCTAGATGCTTCGGTAAAGGATGAAGAGGGCCTGGTAATTGAATGGCTCTAGGATTCACCTAAGGTGTTGCTACCATTGTATGAATTAGAGGATTAGTTTTCCCTAAAGAAGGATTTGGAGTGGAAGAAGTAGTTCCAGTAAAGGTTGTAGGTGTAGAATAAAAAACTATGGAACTAATACTACTTGATGTAGTAGTTGTAGATTGGGAAGAAGAATAAATATGAATTGATGAAGAGATTGTTTGAGAAGATGTAAAAGCAGGAGGAATAAATTATGGAGTTTGAGGGGTAGAAGAGGATTGGATATCACTAGTAGATGATTGAGTCTCAGATATTAGATATTTCCTACATTGACAATGGAGAGGAAACTCAAAAGGGATTATTTCGAGCTTTTCACTCTTAGAATGGGTTAGTACACCGGTGCCCTCAAATATTGAAGTAACACTTCCTTTTGAGGCTTCAGAAAGTAAATGTTTCTCTACTGAAATAGAAATTTCTTCCAATTTATTTATTGAGGTTTGTACTTTGGGTGATTCTAGAGCATAATCCGAAGAGATTTCTTTAGCAATAGAACTAGGAGACTTGGGGGGAGATTGAAAAACTTCTGATCTAAGAATAGGGGATCTTGAATCAGGACTAGAAGTTGTAGGAGATTTGGAAGGAGAATGACTCTTTTTATGGTATTTGATTTTTGGATTGAGCTTTGGTTCCATTCATAGTCTGATTTCCCTCCTTCTAGTGCCAAAAAATTTGAGGCCTCGAAAATCGGTGCAACAACATTGGGGAAAACCACCTGGTCTAGGACTTAATAATCGTCACTTTTCTGTTTGGTAGGGTGGTTCCAACTGGATTCATGGGACCAGTTTACAAGTGAAATATAATTGGGTGAATGGATGGTATTATAACTGATTGTAACTTGGTAAATGGGAGTGATAGCAAGCTTGAATTAAATAATATACCTATCTATATCTATCCTGGGATAAATTATTCTCTCTGTGTCATTTATAAAGATGAGATTTCATTGAATGAAAATAAACGTTATACAAACAATTAGAGATATTAAAAGAATTGAAATAATTAATTTAATTAAATAGTTTATTAAATCAATTGGATAAGACTATATTGCAACTGTTTAATACATGTATTGAATATGTACCAAAAACATAACAATCTAACATGTTCAAAATTGAGTTAATGCGTGACTTTTTTTAGATAGATACATGAAGCAAAACACCATAAGAAAAAATAACCATTTCTCACTTGAAACAAAAATATAACATACAGGATAAAATTACCATGTATATGCTAACTTTTCTCATTTGAGAAACAATATTTGGTCCCACACTTTCTATTAAGAAAATTTAAGAGTAAAAAATTGTGACTTCTGTAAAGTATTCCTTTCAAAATTTTAGGACCCCTTCTTAAAATACATGAAGGGGTTTATATAAAATAAAATAGTAATTATAATAAAATATGAGGAGTTGTAAACAACTCTCCTAAAACTAAGTGAAAATAAAACAAAAACAAAATTTAAAGGGGTGACTTGCTTGACGGTTGTCTTGCTATCTCATGAGCCATTCATTCCTTCAGGTAAAGGATGTTAAGCATTGGCTTAACCTCAAGCGGTTGGCCTAGGATGATGTGCAACTTTCCAGTGAAAACTGCATCTGAAAGTGGAGAAAACATATAGGAGGAAGTATCTTTAAGACAATGCAACATGAGCCATTGACTATGTGGCTTTACCAAGTATCTCCAATAAATATCCCAATCCAGTTTTTCCAACTTTATGATGTTTTCCTCTTTGACCTTGGAAAATTATTGCCATTGCCGTATCAAATATTTCACAATAGGAAGCGAACCAGGACGACATCTATCGATAATATTGGCAACGTTGATATTTTGATTGACTGTTTCAACAATATTATTAGCCACATCTCTTGCTCTGTAGATGGCTCTTTCATCGTGTTTCAATTGTATGTCCCAGTCAGTAAATAATATTTCCTTTTTAGAGTCCTCTATCCTGGGCAGATTGGCCTTTCGGCCATCAGCAGTGTCCTGCCAGGTGACATAATGTGAAACTTTATCATCAATCTCATTAAAAAAATTTCTCTATTATGCTATTTTATTCATTGGTGAATCACTTCTCTCACATAATTCAATGATATTTGACAACTTTTTACGAAAAATAACTTGATGTTGTGCCAGTAGGGTATTTAGTTCCAATGATTATTTTGTAAATTCATCTATCTTTGGATTATATTTCAATTTCTCTATAGTAAAATGCAATTGATGAATTTGAGTGTCCTTTAAACTGATTTCAGTTGGGTACTGTAATTTCAATTGATCAATTCTCTCTTGGAGATATGTTACCTATACCTGTATTTGTTGGTTGATGTTATGCTTCTCTACCTATATTTCATGTTCTAATTGGATGATTCTTTCATCCTTTCATTTCATCAATTTTTGAACCTCAGAAGCTTTATCTATGGTTGCAGATGCATAGGCTCATGTGAACTAGGTCATATGAGTTAGATCCTGTGAAGGATCTTCTTGTGAATTTTTCCAGACAACTTCCAATGAAACATCTCCTGGAACAAGGATTTGAGAGTGCTCTATATCCTTTTTGTTTTTCTTCCCATAGCTGCTTTATGTTTAGGACTATAAAATATATCCAGAGGAGGGACATCCTCAATTTTAAGTATAATTTATGTAGTAGGGAAGGTCGGGATGAATTCCACTCGCTATGTGCTAACTAGAGGGGATTCACTTGGGGAAAAATACTATACCACGTGGGTTCATATTGGGGGATATTTATTGAGGTAGAAATGACATAATATATTGGGGGATATATAGGTGGTAAAGGGTTTTTATATTGATGGGTATAAAAAATGGAACTCAAAGTTAATGAAAAAAATTTAAAGGGGTATAAAAAATGTTAATGAAAAAATGGATACCTACAATATTTAGCGAATGTGGGGGTTTGTAAATTGGGAAGGTGCATTGGGTTCATATTGGTAGGGGGTTAAATAATGTGATTTTTAGAGGTATTTTCCAATATGTAGTCAAATTAAGGGTATTGTTTAATATGCCACGAATGCACGTGATATGTCAGAGGTACATTGAGTGATGCCCTTGTGGTTCTAACTAACTTGTCAGAGGGCCCAATAGTGAACATGCCCTGAATTTTACTTTGAGGTGTTTGCACTATTTCTTGATGACCAATAATCATCACTTCTTGGTCCCCTTGGAGTTTTTGGTTAGAATCATTCCAGACATCATTCAAGATACTTGGGAAATCTAATTCCATGGTTTGCACCTCATCAAATTTATCTTCTTCAGTTTTACTAAGGACTTAAGTATCCTTAGGTGTCTGTTCTTTTTCCTTTTCCTTCTGTGTTATGGGTTGGTATACTTCTAGCATTTTCAAAGAATTCCCTTCCAATATTTTGTTCCTGTACTGGTTAAACTTTGAAAATTGTTGTGGATGGAGGCATAGGGTTACTAGCTTCTGAACTTCAGATTTATTATCGATTGACTCAAACAAGTCACTAATCTCATCATATTCATGTACAAAGGGTCTTATTTTAACTTGGGTGATAAGATCATTGGAAACTTGATTCAGGTGGTATATTCTATTCGAAATTGTAAACAAATTCAAATATTCAATTTGGATGACCTCTAAACATTCATGTTTATAATTTTCCAAGGCATAAATACCATAATTAATGGGAAATAAGGGCCATGATGCTTTCCTAGCTTCTTTAAGAAATTTGGTTAATCTGTTGCCAACAGTTTGATAAGCTACTTCTCTTGCGAGAAGCTTATTAGGAAAATATAATGGTGAAACATGCGACTGATCCAAGCTCCCAAAACATCTGACATAGGTAAAAATTTATTCTCCAAACCATTTTCCATTGGAGGAGAAGTCAACTTGAGCTTCTTTACAACCTGGGGGATTTTTCATTGAACACAGCTTGAAACAAAGGGAGCATAACTCCATGGCTGATTTTTTATAAAAATTATTTTCATATTTTGACTCTCATAGCATGTTATGATAGACATGAATGGGGAGAGGGTCCTGGGTAGTCCATTTCCAACCAATGGTTGGAAAATATGAAGTGAAACATACGACATCCATGATATAAGAACTCATATAAAACGAGGGGAAATTTTTGGAGGAAATAGAACATTTTTTCCTATATTCCAAAATTTCAGTAGCAATATTGTTGTAAAAAATGGCTCCCTAATACATAATATAAGAATCTAAGGCTTCTTCCTTTAGGGGAACCCATTATACTAAACATTTATTAGTATCAAGTTAACCAAAGAGCCTAGACATCATTGTAGCAACAGAACAATAGGGAATAACAAAGGAGTCAGTAGAATACATACCCTTGTCATCATTTTTGTGTTTATTTGTAATATTCCCAAATGGGGAATGCAGCAATACATGAACAAAAAACTGGAAATAGTAGTGTAAATCAACTCATGAGCATTGGAGACCAATATGGAGACATAACATCATGTATTGGATCAGAAAATCAAAATAAATAGTGAGGCATAAGTTATGTACAATGAAGGAACAAGTCTCCCATAAACAATCACTCCACAAATGAGTTGCTGTCACAATACAAAAATGTTGGAGACTACTACAACGCAGTTATAAACATAATGCTATAGAAAAAGAATGTACAAAATATGTAGGGTTGTTATATGCCTCAAAAGATATGCCCAATACAGATCTAGGTTCAATACAAACTCCTACAAAGAACTTAGAAAGGGTTTTCAGAAAATACACCCTATACAAAATGGGATCTAAATCCCTATGGCTGAAGATTCACTTAAAACTAAAGCACAAGAGTGTAGAAGAATTAAATATAGACTATCTAATGTAGATCCCCTCAAAGGTCTCCTCCCATGGAAGGTTGAACCCTCTAATCACAAGAAAACACTCCAAAGGAGCCAGAGGATCTGTCATTGAAGCTACCCTCCAAAATAACGCAATTCCCAGTTGGAACAGTGTTGTAAGTGATGGGAAATAGATGGCCTAATGCCAAATATCTGAAATATGTCCAAGAAACCTCAAAAATGATCTCCCACGAGAAGGAAACTGTCCTCCTATGACAAACAAGCTCAGAAAGTGGGTTTTTAACCACTCCACTGCAACACAGCACAATAACCTGCAAAAGCTGTACTGATGAAGAAAGCTTTAGCTTGGATTGAAAACCAAAATGTGGAAACGAATGCAATTCTCTTCCAAGGGGCTTCTCAAGGAAAGAGATGGGATTCCCGCTCAGGAACGCCCAGTGCTAAACAGCACAACAACCCTGCTAAACAACAAAGGAATGCAAAGTCTAAACAGACCATATACAAAATAATAATCCAAAAACATGAATAAAAATGGCTTCCATCCCTTCCATATATATCATGTGAGACTGCTCACATTGGGTCCCATCCATACTTGCCACCAAGCTCATGGAAGTTTTCCTCTACTAAAACTGCGATGTCTCATCATAAAGGCCACTCCTCCATGACAACGTTGTTGATTTGGTCAAAGTTGACTAAATCAACATGATATAATCCCTATTCACACCCAAAGGTGCTTAATCTAGCTACTTATTCTTCCTCCTTTCACATTAGGAGGGTTATTATTCCTTATAAAGGGGTTTTTTGGGCCTCCCCTCCCACTTATTCACCTACCTAGTGATAAAAAAAACTATAATATTCCATTTAGATGAATGCTAAATTTTTGGAATATTACAGTCCTCCCCTCCAAAATGTTGCTTGTCCTCAAGAGACTGTAAAGGTGGATCAAAATTCCTCCCTTACTCTTCTTGTGGCCTCCCCATCAATAGTTCCCACCATATCTCAACATAATCTGCAACAAATCTTCCCTCCAATGGTTCCTCCCAAGTATGCAAAACCAAATGGTCTACATTGTGAGAAAGTGGAAGTTGTAAGTGGAAAAATTCTTGTTGTCCAATGGCCTCCTCAAGGTAGGAGTGATGATAAACATAGGGAATATTATCCCCAATGAGAGTCTCCCATACCCATGCTATCATCCAAATGAAATGAGCCATTCTATGTAGCTCATCAATGAAATCTCCAACCCCTGGTTTATGCAATATGTTGGGTTTGAATGGAGAGATTGGATTTTCTCATCGAATTAGTTTCTCTCTCCATTTATGGTAAGTATTGGGCTTTTTATAACCTCGGGCAAAAATTTCATGGCCTCCAATAATGGCCCAAGTTACCCCACCAAACAAATCAGCCATGAAGTGCCTCCTCCAAGAACTCAAGTTCTCCAAATTCCTCCTCCCACATGAAGAAACGAGATTTAGTATGGAAATCATGGTTTTCCCATTGTTTCTCCTATAAAATAAAATATGTAAATTAGGGAGAATCATACTCCCAATGGGCACCTTCAACTGTTGTCCCACTCTCCAAACAAAGCTCCCCATGAACATAAGAATATCAGCAATATATGAAAGCAAAAACCAATGAAAACAAGTTGTCTTTTGACAACCGAAAAGTGGATTATAGTTCCACACATGGAACCAGCACAGTGCATCCCTTGTCTTCCCCAAAACAAAGAATAACAAGTTCCCTTCCAGCCACTTATTTTCTGCCACAATCATCCCATAAGATGGAATCATGAAGGAAAAATTTGGTGTCAATGGTGCACACCAAGAATCATGTGGCTTCCCCCACAAAACACCAATAGAATAGCCAACCTCAATGCTGAAATTGGCCTTAATTACATCATAATATAATGTGAAATAAGGGATAATCCCCCTTGGTACAATATTCTTCTCATATAAAGTAAATAAGTAGAGATCATAATGCAAAATTGTACCTTCTCTACCATGTACTTTGGTCCTTGAGCTGAAATGGCTCAACTGAAAATTCTCCCTCACTCTAAATGAGTAGGAAAGTGGTTCTGACAACTTTTCCATCACCATAGGGGCTATGCATCTCTCCATATGTTGATATATATCCCACTAGATGCCCTCCCACGTGAACTCCTCCATCAAGGAATGAAATGCATCAAAGTGCATGGAAAGAAAGTCCACATATGTTGCATGTCGTAGCTTCCTCTTGAGCTCAGAAAATCTAGTCAAGAAGACTCTGCCATGAGAATAGATGACCTTTCCAACCACCATGTATCTACCATCTCCCTCCAGGTCATCAAGAATCATGCAAGCACCAAGATCCTTGGAGTACTCTACCAAAAGTTGAGACCTCCAATATGGATAATCCTCCTAAGAGACAATGCTAAAGATCTGAAATGTGAAGCTCCCCACATGATTTTGTCTTCTCCTTTGACATCCCTCATGCCAAATTCATCCTCAAAAATTTTTTCATGCCCATCATGTAGTTTCTCATGCTCAAATAGAAGTGATGAATTTTGGAGATTGGCCTCCCATGAAAAGCTACCATCCAAAAAGAACCTCCTGATCTCGGCCAATGTAAGAATGAGTGGCCTCCATCTACTCCAATTTATGGAGGATTCCTTCCACAAAGGAAGTACCCTCTGTTCCTCCAAATCCATGGAGCATCTCCCTTGCACCATGAAGGTGCCATCCTCCATCACTGCAACAAATTTTGTCAGCGCAGTATATGCAGTGAGAGTGGGTAATGCTGAAAATGGGAGAATGTATCCCTCCTCCTTGAGTCTATCCCAAAATCTCTGTGCTGTCATCGACTCCTCCAAGGTCTCCACCACCCCAGAATCTAAGAGTGGTGAACCAGATGGCAAGATGTCTCTCACCATCTCCAGATCTGGTGGCCTCCCAGGTGGAATGCCCCCATGTAATGAGACATCAAAATCTGAAGTGGATTGTATATATGAGTGGAATGATTTGTCCCTCTCTTCACTGCGCAATACAGTCTCCTTATTTTGTGTAGAAATCTCCTAAAATAGATAAGGGTGAATGCTTATCATTCCTTGATGTTGATCCTTCCTTTCTTCCATCTCACATTCCACAAAAATGGATACATGCTGCTCCGGAATAGTGCTTTGGTTCCCACATGTTAGATCATTTGCAACTCCTTGTAAAGACACAAGGGCTCCTCTATTGGAAGCAATGGCTCCCTTTACACCTCCATATTATGATGGATCTTCTCCAAATGGTACAACATTGTTAGCTCTTCTCTTCTCATCCTCTTCATCAGTATTTTAGAATACCTCATCATATACCTCATCATCAATGAGAGACCCTTGATCTTGGTCTTCTATTGAAGGAGGAACCTAAATGTCTTCATTAATAGAAGAGGGATCTTCAAGAAGTGGGGATCTTGCCCTTGGAAAGGCATCATGATTTTTACCCCCCTCAATGGTTCTCTAAAATGGAGCCGAGTTTATGGATCCTTCCAACCCATGCAAAAGTTTTGTTTGATTTGGTTTGATAAACTCCATAGAAGGTGTTTCATAATATTTTTCATCAAACCTTTCCAATATTCTTCTAATGAACTTTGCATAAGTATATGTATTTGCATTCTTTAAGGAAAAATATTCAAACAACCACCAAGCATAAGCCTTACCCTCAAGATGCAGTGCTACTACTTTGATGGCTTCCTTTTCTGAAACTTGATGTTGTTGCACATAGGTGTCTAGTTCCTTCACCCAAGCCCTAGCTAGACATTTAGGTGATCCATCAAAAGTAGATAGAAAGAATCTACCCACACCATGATTCTTGCTCCTTGTGCTTCTTTCCTCCTTGATCTTGCAAAACCCTTGGAATCTCAAGTGATCTTTGAACCCCTTAGATTGAGCTTCATACCCTTGCAAATAATCACCAAGAGTCTCCTTCTTTGGCACATCTCCTTTCTTCTTCTTCTTTTTCATAAACAAGTGGTTGATAGAGCATTGTAAATCTGATGATGTGGCTGAATTCTCACACCCATAAGATGAATAATTAGATATTTCCTCATGTATAGATGTTGCAGATCTTGTTGAGGGATCTCCATGTTTTTCCCTCCTCATTTCTTTGATGACTTTGCTTATACTCTGCAGAGTTTGAAAGAGAAGTTTTGAGAACCTCTTTCCTCTAGAAAATAAGGGTTTTCTTTGATGTCTCTTGCAAATATTCTCATTCCCATGAGAAGAATCCATATTGGTTGAATAACACAGGCTAAGCCAAGATTAGAGCTCTGAAAACACTGTAATATTCCCAAATGGGGATTGCAACAATACATCAATACAATATTGGAAATAGCAGTGTAAATCAACTCATGAACATTGGAGACCAATACGAAGACATAAAATCATGTATTAGATCAGAAAATAAACATAAATAGTGACGCATAAGTGATGTACAATGAAGGAACAAGCCTCCCATAAACAATCACTCCACAAATGAGTTTTTGTCACAATACAAAAATGTCGGAGAACTAATATAGCGCAGTTATAAACACATTGCTACAGCAAAAGAATGTACAAAATATGTAGGGCTGTTATATGCCACAAAATATATGCCCAATGCATATTTAGGCTCAATATAACCTCCTACAAAGAACCCGGAAAGGGTTTTCAGAAATACACCCTATACAAGATGGGATCTAAAGCCCTACGGCTGAAGATTCACCAAAAACTGAAGCACATGAGTGTAGAAGGCTGAAATATAGCAGATCTGATGTAGATCCCCCACAAAGGTCTCCTCCCATGAAAGGCTGAACCCGACAATCATAAGAAAACACTCCAAAGGAGCCACAAGATATCTCACTGAAGCTGCCCTCCAAAATAACGCAATTCCCAGCTAGAACAACACTGTAAATGATGGAAAATAGATGGCCTAGTGCCAAATATCTGACATATGTCCAAGATCTCTCCAAACTGATCTCCCAAGAGAGGAAACCTTCCTCCTATGAGAAAATAACTCATAAAGTGGGTTTTTAACCCCTCCACTGTTGCACCCTGCAACACAACACATTAACCTATAGAAAATGCGCTGATGAAGAAAGATGTAGCTTGGCCTAAAAGCCTAAATGTGGAAATGAATACAATACTCTTCCAAGATGCCTCTCAAGGAAATATATGCTAGTTCGTTGCTCGGGAACACTCGGTGCTAAACATCACAACAACCCTTCTAAACAACAAAGGAATGCAAAGTCTAAGCAGACCAATATCAAAATGATAATCTAAAAACATGAATAACAAAGGCTACCATCCCCTCCATATATAGCATGTGAGCCTACTCACATTGGGTCCCATTCATACTTTCCACCAAGCTCATGCAAGTTGTCCTCCACTAAAAATGCGTTGTCTCATCATAAAGACCACTCCTCCATGACAATGTTGTTGATTTGGTCAAAGTTGACTGAATCAACATGATCCATCTTCATTCACACCCAAAGGTGCTTAATCTAGCTACTTATTCTTCCTCCTTTCACATTAGGAGTGTTATTATTCCTTCTAAAGGGGTTTTATCGGCCTCCCCTCCCACTTATTCACCTACCTATTGATAAAACAAACTATAATATTCCATTTAGATGAAGGCTAATTTTTTTGAATATTATATTATTCAAATTGTTTCTACATTGCTTGAATGGATTTGATTTTAGCTCATTCTCGTTGGAAAATTGTGCCAATAATTCCTAGTCGTAGACCTTTTCTAGGTCTGAGATGTGATCCATCAACTTCAAGTCTTTGGATTTAAATGAACGTATCATCGTTCCTCTACTAGTTAAGAAAGTCCTCTCCCAAATGCTGAGGTTGTCAATTATCCATCTCACCATATCATTATATGGTAGGATTTTAGAAATGGCCACAAAATTTAGTGAAGAAAGGATTGGTCGCTTCTACTATAGTAGATTTTGAGGAATCAGAAGCATCAGCAGTAACTTTACTTTGAACCCTATGGGGTTTCTCATCCTCAAACAATTTATACATTGCTTCCTAGGAGGAAGAACCACTTTGCAGCCCACATGTTGTGTCTATAAATAGAGGAAGCATCTATGTTCTTTCGCTTACAATAGGTGCAGGGTTCATAGGTGCCATAGGTTTCTTATATTTCCTAACAACTTTTGACATCTCTGAAGAGCTATGTTTATTTGGATGCGCCTGTGAACAATGAGAAATGATAAGTAGAAAAAGGAAATTTTGATTTACAAATGCACTAATACCATAATAATGGAAACAATCAAATGAATGAAACTTGACATGTTGTTAATACATAAATTCAATTCTTCTTGCAGTCAAATCATTTTTGGAGGTGTGGGCTATAAAACTGTTAAGTTATGGAATTAATGGTAGATATGGGTTGATGTGCCCATGTAATAATTTCACCATTAAAATGAGATCAGTTGCATTGCAGTGTTACTTGTGTGTGGATCTTTATAAAACGTCGATTGGCTACATTTTTCTGATTGCGATATCTCAATCACAATATCGACAAAAATATATGAAGGGAAAGAGTGTTCGGGAAGCAAGAAATGTGAGAGAGTATATCGCATCAGGGAAATATGGAGGATGACATTAAGAATATCAGGGTAGAGTTGCGAAATGCAATTTGTGATTTGTGATTTGCCTACGTGTCGGAAGTGGGTCCCGTAAGATTTTCCTTATAGAATTTGTTTGGAAAATGAATTTTTCCCTTTATTAAAGTGATTTGATATATATCGCATCACAATATGTGTTGAGTGGCTTTTAGGAGCCATATGTGTTACATTGTGATATCGTGATTACGATTTTGCGATCATTCTCTACTCTAATGTTTTTAAGGCCAAAATTCAAGGTTTTTACCCCCCTTTGATTCCTATTTCTATCTAAATGAATCACTTTAAGGGTCTTATTTGTTTTACTCTACAAATTTAAAAAGGCTCCCAATTATTTTCTAAGGTAACTAAGCTAAAATAATGGGGGTTGTTGAATAACACAAGAACTTCAAGTCATTGAAAGAACCTTTTACATGTTTTATAATACTTTAGTTTCAATATGATTTTTCTAGTTCTATATGCATACACACTATGTGTGTTTACAAAATGTAACTTTTATACAATTAATAAAAATTACAGTTTTTTTTTTAAATTAAAGCATTTAAATATTAATTTTAGAGGTTTTTTTTTTAAGAAAAAATAAAATTAGTTTTGTAATGGTATTTTTGATTTATTTCTTTATTGGTTTATTTAAATGCTAAGTGGAGGTAGTAATTTAGATATAAAACAAGTACTCAATCTTCATATTTTCAAGTAAATCAACACAAAGATCAATTTAAAATGCACTTAAAATAAATATTATTTTCAGTGTGGGTGTACTAGAAATTATAGAAAGAATAATTGTTATATGTGAAATTTAACTATACATCTTTTTATGTTATAATAAATCTATAAAGAAATTAGTTAAAATTAAAATTTAAAAAAAAAAAGAAAAAAAATAGTTTTTAATTTTTTAATACATAATTTTATTTTATTTTTATGGTTTAAAAAATCTAGTATAAATTTCCAAAATCCTTTAATAATAACATATAAATCAAGACTTGAGAAGAGAAGGTAGGGAGGCATGTTTTCTCCATCCCACCAACCCACATTCTAACATGATGTGGAAACACACCCCCTTAGAAACATATCACTTGTCTTGCAATGTGCACAGGCCAACATTATGTTCCACCACTTAGTGATCTCGTCAGTTAATTTCCACAAATTCCATGCAACAAAGGTGATGGTAGAAGGTATGAGAAAATATGGAATTTTAATGAAGGTCATACCAGGCCACAAAGCGAAGCTACCGAGTTGTGCCCTCACTAAATATTCATTCAGTTAGCACATAGAGGCAATCACTTAGTCTTAAATTTCGACCTTGGGAGATAAAATTCATCATTTTTCTCGGTAGAGGTCTTGGTCATGGTGCATTATCTCCATGATGGGGGTCTTAAAGATATCTAGAGTCTAGTGTTTTTTATTGATCATTTTGTAGTGGCAAAAGGTTAGTCTTCATCAAAGAGAGATTTTCTTCATCCTTGTGTACATTTATGGCATATGCCTTTCCATACCTGACTAGCCTATACTTATTTAATCTCCTCCTGAAGATGGAAATAAAAGTTAGAATTGAGCCTTGGGATTAATATTCTTTCTTTACCTTTTGAAAGGTTATTTTCTACCATCTTTCTCTATACTAGAGAATTATCCTGGACTATGAATATTAGGAAGAGCATTGAATAATGTTGGATCATTATGGAAAAAGTTGTATTAGTATTTTTTAGATTATTCTTAGAGAAAATATGTTAGGTTAAACTTGATTGGGCAAAATATTCATAGTTGTTAGGTCAACACTAATGTTTTCAAGAACATGGTATTGATGATTCGTGGCACCAAGCCCATGGATTACATGTAATGAAGCCTTTAAAATGCTTGAGAATACTCCATTGTAATGTCCCAAGAGTTGACAGGTGAAAGGTTACTTGATCAACTTGGTTGGGTTTGGCTAAAGGAATAATAGATATATTTGTTGGTTTTTCTCATAATGATTTTCTAGGATATATCGCATGTGATTTATGTGTGCATGTCGCTATGATTTACTGCAGTTATATTTCTATTACATTATTAATTCTTACATTTTGTATCATATAAAAATTATGCCTTCAAGGGGACACCTTTATTGCTAAGGGTTTGGCTTGTTTTAGGCTTGTGGCAAGGTATTAACTAGCATATCACAAGGATAAAGGTTAGGTTGTGTTACACCATTTTTTGGTCATCTAACCTATTATCATTAGATGGACCCAAGTACACCATGTAAGACCAATTTTACCCTAAGTAAAATTGCTTTCACTATAAAAATAACTTAGTAAACCACCTTTATTAAGTTGTTTATGGTCTAAACAGGAAACCCCATGAGGAAATATTAAATAAATCTACATTTGTTTGATTTCCCTCAAGGAATAATTAGTTAAAAATAGTTTAATTAATATTCCTAGTTATATTTAACCCAAAACAAGGAAATTAATTAGATAAATCATTATTTATCTTATTATTTTCTAAAGAATAATTATTTAAACTTTATTTAAATAATATTTTTTGTTAAATATGACTAAATCACCCTTAAATAATTAAATAAATCATTATTTATTTAATTATTACTCAACCACATCCTTAAAATGATAAATAAATCATTTATTTATTTATTATTTACAAATAAATAGATTTGATCCAAGTCAATTTTTTTTCCCTCCAACAAAAATAATAAAATATTCCATAAAAGTTGGATCTTGATTTGGTTAATAATATTTTAACTATGCACCAATATCTAGACTAACTCAATATTTTTTTATAAATAGAAGGGTTTTTCCATTCATTCATCACCTTTTGTTGCCTAAAGATCACTCTGGATCTATACTTTTGGTCTGACTATTGATCCACCATAATAGTCATATTTTGCTACCATTTTTGTCTGGGTTTTCTACACCATCAAGAGAGAGGAATTTTAGATCTGAAGTGCTGAGGACTTACAAACCCATCCCATTAAGGAGAATAGGGAACACCCTCCTGTGTTTTCCTCCCAGGTGAAATTAATACAAAATTCATTCAACATATTCTTGTGTTGTCTAGTGGATGCATGGAGTAAATCTTGTGTTTTCTACTACTTAATGTCTTCCAGTGCATACATCTAGATTTTTGCATCATTTATCCTGATCACCTAACTGCAGATCTGAGGATATTGGTAGCCATCTTTGTTGTTAGGGCTATTTTTATGCACAACTAAAGTGGTCTTTTTTCGTACGCTTGGAATTAAGATTCATACTAATAGGTTGTGATAAGTAAATAAAAAAATTTATGTGATATTGGTGATGTGCAGTATTGAGATTATATATTACATGTAATGAAAACTTTAGAAGGCTTGAGGATACTCCATTGTAATCTTCCAAGGGGTGAGTGGAAAATGCTAATTTAAATGTGTTTGGTAAAGGTAATAATAGAATTATTAATTGGTTTTTTCCATAAAGGACTTACTAGATAAATTATGTGTGATTTATGTCTGTATGTTGTTATGATTTGTTATAATTATTTTTCTTTGACATTTTTAGCTTTTACAAAAGAGTGGTTGATGTCGCTTTATTCCTTGAGTCTTTTAGTTGATATGTTAATATGAGGTAATGCATGAAAAATTCCATGTTGGTTGCGAGAGAAATGACATCACTATGGGTTATAGAGTTGAGCATAATGTTGTATTTATTTTCAAATTATTTATAGGATTATTAGAAAGAATAATTACTTTGGAATTTTCTTACATAGAGTTAGTGAGAAGACTAGACTTATGAGTTTGTGTTTTTGTTGTGTTGTAAGGAAGTGGTGGCATGATGTTAAAGTGATAGTTGAGGTCCATCTAAGATTTCCTTGAAATAACAAAACCAAATTATATTACAAATTGCATCAAGATTGTGCTTGAGTTCTCAAGTTACCACATTTAGACTTGTTACTTCATTGCTCGATTTGAGAGTGACACCTACACAAGGTAATGCTAATGGTTAAATGGACTAGTTAAAGAACTAAGAACATCTTATAACCATTGCGATATCACTAATTTATGAAATCAACATGTTATTTATAGAAGAAAATTAATCCCCATGAATTCCATCTTGAAGGAATGATTCTATTAATACTAAAACGTTTCTAGAAAAATAACTTGTGTGTTTCTATTGGGTGGACAAATGTTAATTATGGGTTTGTTTCTAAAAATTGAAACATTTAATATATTGTAAAACCAATATTAATGGAGAGAAAATTAGAATATCATAATTTTCTATGTGCATCTGTGATATGAAAAGACTATATTATTTTTTTGTGCTAAGTGTCCTTTCAGTTATAAACATGTACATATTTGTCTCCATTTGTTTGCTTAAGGAATGAGGACTTTAACCATGAAACATAGATGAAATTGTGAGTTTTAAGCATGTAAATAAGCCTAAATAACACTGAACATCAGTGTATAATAGAGAAATAACATCACACATAAGGTTTACACAGCAGGCATGATGAATTAGTTCACCACTCCTAGGCTACATCTACTGGTCTAGCTCCCAATGGCATGTCCCTTCTTTTCATTATGATCAAACTTACAAATACATGTGTTTACAAGCCTCCAATGGTTTCTTTCTGTACACCAATGGATCTAGAATGCTCCAATTAGTCTAGGTAGACTCTTGTCTCACCAAAATTGGTCAAAACTTGACCTCCCTAGCCATTTTCCCAATGACAACTACAAATGCTCCACTAAATGTCGAGAACTGCACTTGACTACAGTTAATTTCAGAAAAAATCCAACTTTTTAGTGGCGCTCTAAGTTTCCTGCCAGCGCAAACTGTTTACATTTAATTTAAATGGTTAAGGGGCAGGGTGACGACATGTCGAACCCCCTTAAACCCTGCATTTTGTTTTAAAACTCCGCAATAAATAGTTTTTGTGTGAAACCGCGATAGCGGTAGAGTTCCGCAACTGTTGGAATTACCATCGAATGTCCACGCATGTGAAGACATTTTTAGCTACTAGATGTTACAGTTCTATTACCATCGCTCGCAACCACCGTCGCAAACCACGCTCCAACTGTTAACATGTGATGTGTTTTAACTCCGCCGGACGTTACAGAATTAACCTTTGGGGTTATCCGTTGAGGTTTATAGAATATGTTATGGTAAAAATTTGTGACATGTAACCAACAAATGGGGCTGCCGGTGGTCCCCCCCCCCCAAACACATATATCAATACAACATATAATGATGTAGAAAGAATTAAGGGTATGAAACACTTGATAGCAGAGTTGGTCGAAGTTTTTGTAGGCGCACATGGGGGTCACGGAGTCTAACCCCATGGACTCCAACAATAATTTTACACCACTATATAGGGGACACGTGGTAGCCTCAAGGTTGGCCACGTGTCACCCAATGATTGGTTCTTCAAATCCAACGTACAACACATCAACAAACCGAAAGACACCACATGGCAGAATATCATTGGTCTAGAGAATGGAATATTTTGAGAATATTCCCCTTTTTGCTGACTGTACCTACATGTTGATTGGGCATCCCAGTCACCCCTGTCACAAAAATTTAAGTAGTTTGGGAAATTGATCGGAACACGATATCTCCCTCATACGACATCGGTTTTTTGAATCGTTCATTGCACCGTAATCAGAACGACGGGATATGCCTGGTCACTCAGGTTTGGTACAGTTTCGAGCACTTTAAATTTTGAGAAAAATTCATGATATCCTGATCACACCTTCCCATTGGGAAGATTTTGGACCCCAAAATACTTTTAATATCTATTTAGTAGATGAGGGTACAGCTCCCTCACCTTTCCAACTTCCATCCACTTTGCCTTTCTTGGCTTACTGCCTTTGAGCCCAACTCGAAGGTAGTCGACACTTCCCCTCTTAGACGCTCTAGTCCTCCTCTCAAGGATGGTATCCTCCTTGATATATTCAAGGAATTCTGGAAAGAAATATTCATTATAAGGAAACCAAACATCACTCCCTTGATCATCGATCAAAGGGAGCTCATACAAACGTAAATGTTCAACATTAACAACTAAATACATTTTCATATATGAAGGAGAGTCAACTTGAAATGCATTTTTACCAAATTCATTGATGATCTTGAATGGACCATAGCGAATGGGCTTGACATTTATACCTTCTCCTTGCATCCTTTCTTTGCTTATGTGAAACCATACCTCATCTCCTTCTTGAAACTTGTGATCAACTCTATGTTTGTCATGCCTCTCCTTGTATTTTCTTTGAATCTTCTCAAGAAGTTCTTGAACTTGTCAATGAATAATCTGAATTTACTCAATGAACTTTTGATTCTTTTAAATATCACTATGCCCATCAATTGCAACATCCTTCTCAAAGATGAAGTCTAATGGAGATTTCAGAAAATACCCAAATCATGCTTCAAAAGGTGAAGTATTTGTAGAAGAGTGCTTTTCCCAGTTGTAAGCATATTGAATGTAATCAGTTGTTCATCCCACAACTTGGGATGTGTGCTAAAATATCCTCTCAATAGATGCACAACAGTTCTATTCACCACCTTGGGTTTGGCCATTAGTTTGCAAATGAAAAGTAATACTCTTTTTCAAATTTGTGTCCATCATCTTCCAAATTTTGGACCAAAAATTCCCAATGAACGTGGAACCCCTCAGCACTAACAATAGAAGTTCGGAAATCTGTAATGAAACCATACATGTTGAAAATAAAATTCATCAGTTTGTTCAGTAGTTATGGTTTTCTTACATGGAATAAGTATACACATTTTACTGAATCTCTCCACAGCTACATAAATATAATCATGTTGTTTTCTTGACATAGGTAGACCTCCAACAAATTCCATGGAGACACTCTTCCATGGCCTTGATGGTACTGGTAGTGGCATGTACAACCCATGCTTTCCATTACTAGGATTACTTTTTGCACACATATAACCTCTTATAAAACGTGACACACTATCTATCATGCGAGGCCAATAGAAATACCTCTATAGATGTGCCACTATTTTGCTTACCCCAAAGTGTCTATCAATAAGAGATGAATGAGAATCTCTCATAACACTTAGCCTCTCTCCTTGTGGTCTACACAACTTTCCCAAATGAAACAACAAATTGTTATCCATGTGATAATCATTTTCCTCAACTTGCTTCCCTTCACTCAAACTAGCATACACATCTTGAAAATCAACATCATGTGCATATTGTTCTATGTAACTCTCATGTACAATAGAATATTTTTTAAGTAAAGTAGAAGAACTTATACTTGGACTTGAAAGCATATCGAAAACTTTGTTGAAAATACCTTTCTTGTACCTTATAACCAAGTGAAATTGTTGAAGGAAACCCATTCACCTGAAATGTCGTGATTGTTGCAATTTTGCTTGCGACTACAAGTACTATAAGAGTTGGTGATCGGTATGTATAATCGTCTCTTTACCCATAAAATAGTGTTTCCACTTCTTGATGCTTTGTACCAATGCATACAACTCTTTGTCATATGTAGGATAATTAGTTACAACACCATTGAATGTTTCAAAATGAAAATCAATAGGCTTACCATGCTGCAAAATTATTTTTCCCATGGCATAATCACGAGCCTTGGTTTGTATCTCGAATGTCTGTCTCAAATTCGGTAATGCAAGAACCAGAGCTAAACTCATCTTGTATTCTAAAGCTTGAAATTCTTGCCATTGTTTTCCTCACCATTGGAATCCTTTCTTCACACTTGTCACTGCATGCATAGGAGTTGCTATGGCAGAAAAGTTAGCAATAAAATTTCTCCAATACTGAGCTGCACCTAAGAAACTTCTTACCTCGGTTACTATTTTGGGAGTGGGCCAATTCAAAATCCACTTTAGAAGCATCAATTACTTCACTTACAATGCATCCAAAATAAACCAAAAAGTATTTCCGAACTCACAATTTGACATCTTAAGAAGTAATTTCTCTTTCTTCAAAACATCAAGCATCCTATTCACATGCAAGACATGTTCTTCTCTTTTTTTTCTGAAAATAAGTATATCATCTAAATACACAATCACAAAGTCATCAAGAAATGGATGCAAAACATTATCCATAACAAGCATGAAAGTTTTCAGTGGAGTACACAAACCAAATGGCATAACTAACCACTCAAAGAGTCCTTGTTTGGTTCTGAATGTCGTCTTCCATATATCACTTTCTGCAATTATTACTTGATGATATCCACTTTGTAAATCTAACTTAGTGAAAAAAATTCTTCTTTCATCTAATCAAGAAAATCATCTATCCTTAAGAGTGGGTATCGATTCTTTACCGTTATCTTGTTCAAAGCTTTGAAGTCTACACACATGCCGCAAGTCCCAACTTTCTTCAGAATCAAGACTATGAGTGAACTGCATGGCAAAGTGCTTGGTCTGATGAGCCCCTTGTCCAACATGTCCTTGATTTTCCTCTTAATTTCATCATTCTCCATTATCTACATGTCGATGTTTGGAAGAGGACAATCTTGTTGCAACTGAATCTCATGTTGAATATCCCTTTTTGAAGGCAATCGTGTTGGCTCCTGAAAAATATCATGATGTGCATCAACTACATCATATAAATATGATTTCAACTTAATATCACAATCCTCAAATGATTCATGATTAAAATCAGCTTTAGGCTTAATCATTAGAAGAAGAAAATTCTTACCTGAATTCACCAACCTTTTTACCTGTCCAACATTTACCATAGCAATATTTGTCTTCATGCGATGTGCTCTAACAATGTACTCCTTGCCATATTTGAATAGATGATATTTTTTTTCATGGTGATGGAAGATCGCTTTCCTAACATACAAGTAAGGACTGCTCAACACAATACCTATAATATCAAGTGGAACCACATCTAATTCAATCGTGTCAACAAAATGTGTAGTTATTCCAAACCGCAATATGCATTTCTTTGAAACCTGTAAATTTGCATTCTCACAAATCCACCCAAGTGGATATGGTTTTGGATGTGGAATGGTCTCAAGATTAAGTTTCTTGACCAAGTCTTCAGAGATTAAGTTTTCTGATGACCCACTATCAAACAATGTGTCAATCTTGGTATGTTTGGATATAGCCCTCACCCGAAACAGTGCAATTTACTCTTCTTCATTTGGAGCTTGTATGTGACAGTTTGATGTACTAGTACTGGGTTTAGTTTCAATTTATTTCCCCTTCATGATATTCAATCCCATGGCTGTAATTTTAGATTCATCACTTGAATCCTCTCTTAAATCATGTTGAGTTGTAGTTGATGTTTTTTGTTTCCCTTTCTTGTTCTGATGTTTGGGCCTTTTTTCAGGATGTAATTTTCAACTATTTTTCTCATCATAACCTTCTCTTGAACAATGTTTAGAGACCAATTTTTCTCCCTCATTCTTGATAGATGCATTCTTTTTTCCTTTACCTTTTGATGTCTTCTCTTTTTTTTTCCCCTTGAAAGGTTTCTTCCTACCCTCATCAGTAATGTTTTTCCCTCTAGCTTCTAGATGTGTGGCCCGAACACAAACTTCATCATTAATTTTAGGGTTAAACATGAGAATAGTATGTCTTACATAGCTATGTAAGCCTCCCATGTACTTGAGAAAAGTAACTTGGCTCTAGAAATATACCCCTAATAAGAGAGCTCTTATCCTACATTCTTGGGTCTATTCTTGCACATTCGCTCCTTTCAATTATCTAAAATTTTTCCAGTTCATTATGGATTTGTGCATATGAGCTAATGGATAAAACTATTATTTTATTGTAGAAATGAAATCAGTCCATGATAGGAAAATCTTACCATGCTTCTTGATCTCCTCCTTTGTCTTGGCTTCCCACCAAACAGGTGTTGCACCTTCTATTCTCAATGAAGCTAGTTGGATTTTGGTATCATCATCAAGAAGGCTCTGAATTCTCAAATAGACCTCCAATTTGCTAATCCAATTATAAATATTTTCTGCATTGACTTCACCATTAAACATTGGCAATTCAAACTTAACATCGAGTTTTAGAAAAGGACTTTTACCAGTGTTCTTTGAATTTTGTGGATGATGTACTGAAGATGAAGAAGAGGATGATGATGATTAGGGTGAGTATGGTGAGTTTCCACTACCTCCATTTCCTCCATTGCACTTCTTTGATTTATCTTCATCATTTTGACCTCCTGATGATCCGTGTCCTTCCTTGTGAAGTTTGGATCCTTCTCCTTCTAGTCTCTCATTCCTTTCTTGATAAAGGAATCTCACCATCTCAGTCATGTCAAGGAATGCTTTCCTGAACACTCTTACTTCTTCTTTGGGATCCACCACTTCATGGATTTCTTCTTCCCCTGGAGGCATGCTTAATGTTGCTTCTTCTTCTTTTGGAGGTGAACTAGGTGGTGGAGATTGTGACAATCTTGCCTTCCTTTGTTGTGGCTCACTTTGGGACCCTATTGCCTCCACCAATTTTCCTTATCCTCTCTTAAGCTTGAGCCTAGTAAGCATGTGAAAACTTGAAAACAGTTAAAGAAATATTTGTACACCAAAAAAACCAGAGAATAAACTCTAGCTATGATGCCAACCTGATCTAAAAATACTGCATTAGTTTGTTGTGCTAAGTGTCCTTTCAGTTATAAAACATGTACATATTTGTCTCCATTTGTTTGCTCAAGGAATGAGGAATTTAACCATGAAACATAGATGAAATTGTGAGTTTTAAGCATGTAAATAAGCCTAAATAACACTAAACAACAATATATAGTAGAGAAATAACATCACAAATAATATTTACACAACAACCATGATGAAGCAGTTCACCCCTCCTGGGCTACATCTGTTGGTCCAGCTCCCAATGGAATGTCCCTTATTTTCATTATTCTCAAAATTGAAAAGACATGTTCTTACAAGCCTCCAATGGTTATTTTATTTACACCAATGGCTCTAGAATGCTCCAATTAGTCTAGGTAGACTCTTGTTTCACCAAAATTGGTCAAAAATTGACTTACCTAGCCATTTTCCCAATGACAGCTACAAATGATCCACTAAAAGTGGAGAACTGCACTTGACTGCAGTTGATTTTGGCAAAAATCCAAATTTTTAGTGGCTCTCTAAGTTTCCCACCAGCCCAAACCATTTACATTTAATTTAAATGGTTAAGGGGCAGGGTGGCCACATGCCAACCCCCCTTAAACCCTTCGGTCTATTTTAAAACTCTGCAATAAATAGTTTTTTTACAGAACTGCGATCAAGGTGGATTTCTACAACCGTTGGCATTCCCGTCGGATGTCCGCAAATCTAAATACCTTTGTAACTGTTAGATGTCACGGTTCTAGCACCGTCGACCACAACCACCATCGCAAACCTCGCTACAAATTTTAGCATGTGATGTGTTCTATCTCCACCGGAGGTTACGGGATTAACCGTCGAGGTTATCTATCGAGGTTTATAGAATATGTTATGGTGAATGTATTTGACATGTGACGAACAAACGGGGCTACCGGCAGTCCCCCCTGTCCCAACATGTATATCAATACAATATATAATGATGTGGAATGCATTAAGGTTATGAAACAATTGATAGTAGAGTTGATCAAAGTCTTGTGGGCGTGCATGGAGGTCATGGGGTCAAACCCCCTGGACTGCAACAATAGTTTACACCACTATATAGGGGACATGTGGCAGTCTTAGGGTTGGCCATGTGTCACCCAATCATTGGTTCTTCAAATCCAACGTACAACACATCAACGACCCAAAAGACACCACGTGGTGGAATATCATTGGTCTAGAGAATGGAATATTTTGAGAATATTCCTTTTTTTGCTAATTGTACTTGCATGCTGATTGAGCATCCCAGCCACCCCTATCACAAAAATTTTAATTGTTTGGGAAATTGATTAGAACATGATATATCCCTCATACAACATCAGTTTTTCGAACCGTTCATGACGCCTTAATCAAAATGATGAGATCTACCTGGTCGCTTTGGTTTGATACAGTTTTGAACACTTTCAATTTTGAGAAAAATTCATGATCTCCTGATCACACCTCCCCATTGGGAAGATTTTGGACCCCAAAATAATTTGATTACCTATTTAATAGATGAGGGTACAAATCCCTCACCTTCCCAACTTCCATCCACTTCTCCTTGCTTGGTTTATTTCCTTAAGCCCAACTCAAAGGTAGTCGACACTTCCCCACTTAGATGATCTTGTCCTCCTATTAAGGATGGTAACCTCCTCGAGCTCATTTAGAAATTCTAACAATAAATCTTCAATAGAAGGCAACTGAACATCACTCCCTTGATCATCAATCAAAGGGGGCTCATACAAACATAAATTTTCAACATTAAAAACTAAATACATTTGGATTATATGAAGGAAATTCAAGTTGAAATTCATTGTTACCAACATGCTTGATGATCTTGAATGGACCATAGCAAATGGGCTTGAGCTTTTTACCTTCTCATTGCATCCTTTCTTTGCTTATGTGCAACCATACCTCATCTCCTTCTTGAAACTTGTGATCAACTCAATGTTTGTCATGCCTCTCCTGGTATTTTCTTTGAATATTCTCAAGTTGTTCCTGAACTTGTTGATGAATAATATGAATTTGCTCAATGAAATTTCAAGCCTTGTCAAAATCACTATGCCCATCAATTGCAACATCCTTCTCAAAGATGAATTCTAATTGTGATTTCACCAAATACCCAAAGCATGCTTCAAAAGGTGAAGTATTTGTAGAAGAGTGCTTTGCTTGGTTGTAAGTGTGGTGAATGTAATGAATTTGTTCAGCCCACAACATGAGATGTTTGCTTCAATATCCTATCAATATATGCACAACGGTTCTGTTCAACAGCATCGGTTTGCGGATGAAAAGAAGTACTCATTTTCAAATTTGTGTCCATCATCTTCCAAAGATTGGACCAAAAATTCCCAATGAACCTGGATTCCATGTCACTAACAATAGAAGTTGGAAATCAATAATGAGCCCAGGCATGTTGAAAATAAATTTCAGCAATTTGTTCAGTAGTTATGGTTTTCTTACATGGAATAAGTATACACATTTTACTAAATATATCCACAACTACATAAAGATAATCATGCTATTTTCTTGAAATAGGTAGACCTCCAACAAAGTCCACGGAGACACTCTCCCATGGCCTTGATGGTACTGGTAGTGGTGTGTACAACCCAAGTTTCTTATTGCTAGGCTTGGTTCTTGCACACATAGAACAACTTCTTATAAAACGTGACACATTATCTATCATGCAAGGCCAATAGTAATACCTCTGCAAATGCGCCACTGTTTTTATTACACCAAAGTGTCCAACAATAAGAGATGAATGAGCCTCTCTCATAACACTTAGCCTCTCTCCTTGTGGTATACACAGCTCACCCCAATGAAATAATAAATTATTATGCATGTGATAATCATTTTCCTCAACTTCATTCCCTTCACTAAAACTAGCATACACATCTTGAAAATCAACATCATGTGCATATTGTTCTATGTAATTCTCATGTACAATAGAATCATTTTTAAGTAAATTAGAAGCACATACGGTTGGCCTTGAAATCATATCGGAAACTTTATTGAAAATACCTTTCTTGTACTTTATAACCAAGCGAAATTGTTGAAGGAAACTCATCCACCTGAAATGTCGTGATTGCCGCAATTTTTTTTGCAACTGCAAGTACTGTAAGGGTTGCTTATTGGTATGTATAATCGTCTCTTTACCCATCAAGGAGTGTTTCCACTTCTTGAATCTTTGCACCAACGCATACAACTCTTTTTCATATGTAGGATAATTAGTTATAACACCATTTAACGTTTCAGAATGAAAAGCGATCAGCTTACCATGCTGCAAAAGTACTGCGCCCATGGCATAATCACTAGCATCGGTTTGTATCTCAAATGGTTGTCTCAAATTAGGTAATGCAAGAACTGGAGCTCAACTGATCTTGTATTTTAAAGCTTTAAAATCTTGCTACTATTTTCCTCCCCATTGGAAGCCTTTCTTCACACTTGTCACTGCATGCATAGGAGTTGCTATGGCATAAAAGTTAGCAATAAAATTTCTCCAATACCAAGTTGTGCCTAAGAAACTTCTTACCTCGGTTAATGTTTTGGGAGTGGGCCAATTCCAAATGGATTCCAATTTATAAGGATCAATTATCAACTCGCCTCCTCCTATAATGTGTCCCAAATAAACCAAAGAAGTCTTTCTGAACTCACACTTTGACATCTTAAGAAATAATTTATCTTTCTTCAAAACATCAAGCACCCTATTCACATGCAAGACATGTTCTTCTCTTGCTTTGATGAAAATCAATAAATCATCTAAATACACAATAAAAAATTCATCAAGAAATGGACGCAAAACATTATCCATAGCATGCATGAAAGTTGCAGGTGCATTACACAAACCAAATGGCATAACTAACCACTCAAAGAGTCCTTGTTTGGTTTTGAATGCAGTCTTCCATACATCACTTTCTGAAATTCTTACTTGATGATATCCACTTCGTAAATCTAACTTAGTGGAAAAACTTGCTTCATACAGATTATCAATCAAATCATCTATCCTTGGGAGTGGGTATCGATTCTTTACCGTTATATTTTTCAAAGCTTTGAAGTCGACACACATGCGCCAAGTCCCATATTTCTTCAGAATCAAGACTATGACTGAGCCACATGGCGAAATGCTTGGCCTTATGAGTCCCTTTCTCAAAATGTCCTTGATTTTACTCTTAATTTCAGCATTCTCCATTATCGACATGCGATACATGCCAATGTTTGGAAGAGGAAAATCTTGCGGCAACTGAATCTCACGTTGAATCTCCCTTTTTGGAGGAAATCCTATTAGCTACTAAAACATCTCATGATGTACATCAACTACATAATATAAATATTATTTCAACTTAGGATCACAATCCTCAAATGATTCATGATTAACATTAGCTTTAGGCTTAATCATTAGAAGAACAAAATTATTACTTGAATTCACCAGCCTTTTTACCTGTCCAGCATTTACCATTGCAATATTTGTCTTCTTACGATGTGCTCTAACAATGTAATCCTTGCCATATTTGAATAAATGATATTTATTTTCATGCATATAGAAGATTGATTCCCTTTCATACAAGTAAGGACTTCCCAACACAATACCTCTAATACCAAGCAGAACCACATCTAATTCAACTATGTCAACAAAATGTGCATTTATTGCAAACCGCAATATTCACTTCTTTGAAACTTGTAAATTTGCATCCTTACAAATAAACCAAAGTGTATATAGTTTTGGATGTGGAATGGTCTCAATATTAAGTTTCTTTTTGCGTGAAAATGTGAAGTTGGGAAACACGTTTTTCCCTTTTTTGACGTTGAAAATTGTAATTTTCTATGTTTTTTCAACTTCAACTCCACTAAACTCATATTTTTAATGCAAATTATGCTTTGACATAAAATCAAGAATTGTAGAGAATTGTCTTACCTCCATACTTATATTTAAAAAAAAAATATTGACATGTAGAGGCGTAAATTTGTTGTTTACTAATTGCATATACTTGAAATTTTCAGGCAAACATAAATAGTCACTTTTTGAACCCTAACCATTTTTAGGGAAGGTTATTCATTTTTTGGAAATAAACCATATCATCATAATCTGCATATATTGCACTAGTGCACTGAATATTTTTCGGAAATTTTTAGATTAAATTACTATTTTTTATTATTTTTTGAAACGAAAAAATGGTGATGTTTCAGTACATTTTATGAGCCCTAGATTTTCTTTTCAATGTGATTGTCAATCAAAAAAATGAGAGTACCCTTTTGAAGTAGACAGGGAGAGGAAATGCAATATGATTTTTCTGAATTTTTTGGTGTCGTCATTTTAAATTTATTGAGTTTTCATTCAGTGCAATTTTCCGAACAATGAAATTCCACAGTGACACAGTTTAGTAAAAAATTAATAACAAATTAAATTTTTTAATGAAACTCCACAAATATTACATCATCAGAAATTAGATTCAGAGATGAATCTGATGGTACCTGGTTTGAAATATAACATTTTGTTTTTGTAGGTGTTTCGCCCCTCCAAAGTTACAGGTTCCTGAAAACTGCAGAATTTTCTGGGTTTTTCATTGACCAGAAACTCTCGGTTGAGATAATGTCTCGGAAGAGAAATTTGTTAAACTCTCAACTGAGAAATTTAAAACTCTCGACCGAGAGTTTAACCCACCACAAGTTACTTTTAACCACGCAGCCAAACTCTCGGCCGAGACTTTGCACCTGAGAGTTTACCCAAGGAAACTATCGGCCGAGAGTATAACAAACTCTCGAACAAGAATATTTTATTCTCTCTAACGAGAGTTTATTAAATGTTTTAATAGAAATCCGACACAATATTTCGGGCAAGAGTTGTATATAAATAATCTCGTTTGAAAGATTAATTCCACACACAATTCTGAACCAACGAAAATTGTGAAGGTGCAAGGGTCCGAATTCCTTTTCTGTAAAGGTGCGAATATTTTCTGTGTGCAAAATTTTTTTTGGAAAAAAAAATAACTTTCAAGTGTTTTTTGGGTGCAAAATATTTTTGGCGAAATATTTTTTGAAAGTTTTTCTGTGTGTAAAATTTTATTTTGAATTTTTTTTGGGTGCATGGATGCATGAAGTATTTTTGCATAATGTCTCTATGAAGACATGGATGCATGAAGTATTTTTGCATACTGTCTCTATGAAGACATGGAGTATTTTTGCAATCTTGCAATCTATGAAGGCATGAAATATTTTTGTGAAATGTCTTTATGAATATAATTTTTTTTTTTAATTTTCTCTCTTATTGAAAGCATGAAGTACTTAGTCTGAATTCTTTATGTTTTTTTACGTATTTGGTCCAAATAGAATTGGATTTTAGGTTTCCAATTTTTTGAACATGGGAAACAAAAGGAATTTCCTATCAAGGCACAATCGAAAAAGAACTGATTCAACGGATAAAAATGAGAGATTACAAAAAAGAAGGCGAGAGGAAAGGGAAAGATTAAGCCATTAAATAAATGTGGAGGTAGAGCATCGTGAAATAGATGTAGAGGTACATGACAATGATGAGGAAATGAGAAATGTTGAGGAACTTGTCAATGAGAATATTGAAAACACAAATGTCCAAGAGAATATTTATATCAATGTGACTGGTGAGTCAATATTTTCTTCAATTTGAATTTTGTATTTATTTTTTTTAAACATTTTGGATCAAAATGGTTTTAAAATTAAAAATATGTATATTTCAATTTCAAATTAGAAGTTAATATTGTTTTTTATGCAGGGACAACATTAGAACCAAAAGAAGATACTATCACACCTCGAATTTCACTGCAATTAATTGGAAGTTCCAAGAATGTTGTATACAACTACAAGTTTCTAGAAAATATGGATCTAACTAAAATTGAAGAATTGGGACCACCAATGGCTGAAACGACAGTTCAAGATAAAGTAAATTCTGGATTGAAACATATTTTTGAAGGTAAATCTATCATAGCACAAGCTCAAATGTTACGTGGATTTTTAAAGCACAAATCTCTCAAAAATGTTGTGGAATTATTGGGCATTAAAGTGAAAAAGAGGTTTCAGCAAATGAAATGGTAACAAAAAATGTGACGTCGGTGCTTGCTACACTAGCCAAAAAGTGATCTCGAGTTGAAAAGAATGCTCGTAGAGCACTTTTAATAGGTGTAGTCATGCAACAAACTTCATCAATTCGGTTGATGTCAGCAACTTCAAAATTGTTTAAAACATCAAGAAAAATTTTATGGAGGCATACAAAATTTAGAATTCAATTAGATGAGAATGATGAACTTGCATGTTGGACTAATATCTACAGGCATCCATATCATGATAGAATTCCTGATGGTGTGAGGGATAGGGTAATAGAGTTTTGGGATTTGAATTCTCGTGTCTCGCCAAATGAAAAGGATCAAGTGCAACGCCGTATATCTAAGGGATTTTATGAATCTCGTTACAAACATTTTACACAGGTCAGTCAAGTGGAATTATTCAAGAACTTTATGGAGTGTAATACTGATGTGAATATTTTCCTTAGCACATTTGTGAAGCTTAAACCATGGTATGTTAGGCCTATCACTGTTCGAGACACATGTTGTTGTCGATACCATGTAGAATTCCAATTATTTTATGAGAAATTTGTAAATTTTGGCATAAAATATTGGTCAAATGACCCCCCTCCTTCAAGTGTTCGTGAATTTTTATCAAAGATATTATGTCCACGAGAGAATAATGAATTATTTTATAAAAAGGAATGTGTTGGTGGAAGAAAATGCGAAAAATGTTCTCATTTGGCACTCTACGATGAAAAGTATCCCATTGATCCTAATGATCCCAAACTATCAAATATCAGTCTAATTGGAAGCGATATGAAAATGTTACTTACACTCCTATTGCAGATTCAAGCACAACATCAAAAAATATCACTTTACTTGACAACGACATTCTAGTGACATCTTTTATTAAGAAGTTCAGGGTGCAAATATACAAGTATATTAAGCATTGTCAGATAGCACGATGGCAGGATTTACTGTTCATGCAATCACGTGATGTGTTCCCAAAAGTAACAACATTATTAGTGGTTGATTTTGCTAAGAATTACATGTTTAGTCCACAAAAGGAGATACAAAGTGAGTATTATCATTCAGACGAAGTATCTATATTTGTGCATATTTTGTATAGACACACAAAGCTTGCTATCGATGGTTTTGATAGCGATTAAAATAATCCTGAGGTGATTAAGGAGTACCATTTCTACATCAATGATGATCGCACACATGACACATGTTTTTTTCAACATTGTTTTAATGTTATTTATAATGACTTGTTGAAATGAAGAGTCTCTTTTAAAGAAAATTGGGTATGGTTAGATGGTTGTGCTGGTCAATTTAAATCAAGAAGATCGTTCTTTTGGTTGTCTCATCTTCATAAGAGAACCAACATTCAACATACATGGAATTTATTTGAGACAGGGCATGGAAAAGGAGAGCATGATGGTGTTGGGGCATGTGTAAAACATGCACTTAGGAGGCATCAATTGAATCACTCAGCGTCTCGACTTGCAAATTCTTTAGATGTTGTTAATTGGTGCAAAAAAAATTTAAGTCATGTATCGAACCCATGGATGGATGATGTGCATAGGTAGGCGTACACATTTAAATAATAATATATTATACATTTCTAGATATATATATGTGTATACATATATGTGTGTATTTTTTTAATAAAAAAATATTAAATATTGTTCAAAATTTGACTCATACATGTGTGTGTGTTTTTCTCAAGCAGGTACTTTTGAAATATTGCAATGGGTGATGTTGATAGATCATTTCCAATTAATTGCATAAGAATCCCTCACATAAGAAGTTTACACTCAATTAGGAGTAAGAACATGAAAAATATACATTGCATTGAGAAATGAAACTACTCTTGCTTTTGTTCTGCATGTATTGATCAGACAGAGTCCATCGATGACTGTGAAAACCAAATTACGAAATTTGTTAAACCATGGAAACATGAAGAATTGACACCATTGCCCCCATTGGGAACGTGACTGACAAGGAAATGGACAATGAAGTGGTTGTGATTGACAATGATTATGATCATGTTTCTGATACGGTTAGAGAAGGTGATGTCTTCATTGTCATTGCACCAGAAAATAATCAAGAAAAAGTGCATTATTATTTATTATGATGCACTATGTATAAATCCACGTTGTTGAAAGAGTATAATGATCAATCAAATTATACATACCCAATCGGTTCAATGGTTTTAATGGGACATTTCTTTGAAGAAGTAAAGAAATGTAAAGATCATATTATTTTTCAAGATCACCAGCCAGAGGTTATTTATGCCCAATATAGTCACTTGATCATAGCAGCTCTACTGTAGTTTAAGCAAGTGAAGAGTAGAAAAAAACAGTGACAATGGAGGTTATCGATAGATGATCATGATGCCATTCTGGAAAATTTTCCACTATCACATTTCATATGAGTGGAACACATTGTTCAAGATGAACAATGAACTTTGATTCTAGGGTTAGAACATATAATTGCTACAATGCATCGGACTTTACATAGTTTAAGACAATATTTTGGATTGCTTTCAAAGAAATTTACATGTGGAAGCTTAGATGTTTGTTGGTATGAACAATATATTATGATCTACTGGATCAGGGTGCTTTTCTAGATAATTAAGTTATGGTGATTTAATGTGTCTATGGTGATTTAATGTCTTCATCATGTTTACTCCTAGATGATCTTAACTTGCCCCTTTTTTTGCATGGATATGATGTTGATGAATGAATATTTAGTCTTGACCAAGTCTTAAAAGATTAAGTTTTCTTGTGACCCAATTTCAAACAGAGTGTCAAACTTGGTATGTTTGGATATGACCCTCAAATGAAACAGTTCAATTCTCTCTTCTTCATTTGGAGCTTGTATGTGACAGTTTGATGTACTAGTACTGGTTTTAGTTTGAATTTATTTTCCCTTCATGTTCTTCAATACCATGAATGTAATTTTAGATTCATCACATGAATCCTCTCCTAAATCATGTTGAGTTGTAGTTGCATTTTTCTATTTCCCTTCGTTGTTCTTATGTTTGGGCCTATTTTCAGGATGTAATTTCCAACAATTTTTCTCATCATGGCCTTCTCTTGAACAATGTTTATAGACCAGTTTTTTTCCCTCTTTATTGACATATGCATTATTTTTTCCTTTACCTTTTGAGGTCTTCTATTTCTTTTTCCCCTTAAAGGGTTTCTTCCTACCCTCATCAGTAATGTTTTTCCCTCTAGCTTCTAGATGTATGGCCTGAACACAAACTTAATCTATACTTGTAGGGTTAAACATCAGAATATTATGTCTTAGGTAGCTATGTAAGCCTCCCATGTACTTGAGAAAAGTATCTTGTCTCTACAAATCTACCCCTAATGAGACATCTCTTCTCCTAAATTCTTGGTTGTATTCATGCAAATTCTGTCCTTTCAACTATCCAAAATTTTTCCAGTTCATTATGGCTTTCTGCATATGATCTAATGGATAAAATTGTTGTTTTATTGCAGTAATGAAATCAGTCCATGATAGGATAATCTTACCATGATTCTTGATCTCCTTTTTCTTTGCTTCCCACAAAACAAGTGTTGCACCTTCCATTCTCTATGAAGCTAGTTGGATTTTGGTATCATCGTCATGAAGGTTTTGAATTCTCAAATAAACCTCCAATTTCCTAATACAATTATAAAGATTTTATACATTGAATTCACCATTAAAAACTGGCAATTCAAACTTAACATCAAGTTATAGAAATGACTTTTACCAGTGTTCTTTGGCTTATGTGGATGATGTACTAAATATGAAGTAGAGGAGGAGGATGATGAGGTTGAGGATGGCGACTTTCCACAACCTCCATTTCCTCCATTTCCCTTCTTTGATTTATCTTCATCATTTTTACCTCCTGATGATCCCTATCCTTCCTTGTAAATTTTGGATCCTTCTCCTTCTAATCTGTCATTCCTTTCTTGATAAAGGACTCTCTCACCATCTCATTCATGGCAAGGAATGCTTTCCTAAAAACTCTTAATTCTTCTTTGGGATCCACCTCTTCATGGATTTCTTCTTCCCCTAGAGGCATGCTTAATGCTACTTCTGCTTATTTTCGAGGTGAACTAGGTGGTGGAGAATGTGGCAATGTTTTCTTCCTTTGTTGTGGCTCACTTTGAGACCCTCTTGCTTTGACCAATTTTCCTTCTCCTCTTGTAAACTTGAGCCTAGTAAGCATGTGAAAACTTGCAAACAGTTAAACAAATCTTTTCACACCAAAAACACTAGAGAATAAACTCTATCTATGATATGAACCTGATCTGAAAAGACTGTATTATTTTTTTGTGTTAAGTGTCCTTTCAGTTATAAAACATGTACATATTTGTCTCCATTTGTTTTCTTAAGGAATGCAGAATTTAACCATGAAACATAGATTAAATTGTGAGTTTTAAGCATGTAAATAAACCGAAATAACACTCGATAACAATGTTTAACAGATAAACAACATCACACATAATATTTACACAGCAAGTATGATGAAGCATTTCACCCCTCCTGGGCTACATCTATTGGTCCAACTCCTAATGGCATGTCCCTTCTTTTCATTATGCTCAAAATTGCAAATAAATGTGTTTACAAGCCTCCAATGGTTGTTTTCTCTGCACTAATGGCTCCAGAATGCTCCAATTAGTCTAGGTATACTCTTGTTTCACCAAAATTGGTCGAAAAATGACCTCCGTAGCAATTTTTCTAATGTTAGCTACAAATGATCCACTAAATGTGGAGAACTGCACTTGACTGCAGTTGATTTTGGAAAAATTCCAAATTTTTAGTGGCACTCTAAGTTTCCCGCCAGCAAAAACAATTTAAATTTAATTTAAATGGTTAAGGGGTGGGGTGACCACATGTCGAACCCCCTTAAACCCCGCGACCTGTTTTAAAACTCTGCAATAAACAGTTTTGGTGTAGAACCACGACAGAGGCAGAGTTCCACAACTGTTGGCATTCTCGTCGGATGTCCACACATGTGAATACCTTTGTAACCACCAGATGTCATGGTTCTAGTACCATTTACCACAACCACCATCGCAAACCACGCTACATCTGTTAGCATGTGATGTTTTCTAACTCCACCGGAGGTTACAGGATTAAATGTCAGGGTTATCCGTTGAGGTTTATAGAATATGTTACAGTAAATGTATGTGACATGTGACCAACAAACGGGGCTACCAGTGGGTTGGGACTGTCGGCAGTTCCTCCCCCCAACACATATATTAATACAACATATAATGATGTGGAATGCATTAAGGGTATGAAACATTTGATAGCAAATTTGGTCGAAGTCTTGTGGACACGCATGCAGGTCACGGGGTCGAATCCCCTATACTCCAACAAGATTTTACACCACTATATAGGGGACACGTGGCAGCCTCAGAGCTAGCCACGTGTCACCGAATCATTGGTTCTTCAAATCCAACATAAAATATATCAACAACCCAAAATACGCCACATGGAAAAATATCATTGGTTTAGAGAATGGAATATTATGAGAATATTCCCCTTTTTGCTGACTGTACTTGCATGCTCATTGGGCATCCTAGTCACCTTTTTCAAAAAAAATTTATTGTTTTGGTAAATTGATCAAAACATGATATCTCCCTCATACGACATTGGTTTTTCAAACCGTTCATGACACCAAAATCAGAAAGACAATATCTACCTAGTTGCTTAGGTTTGATACAGTTTCGAACAATTTCAATTTTGAGAAAAAATACATTATCTCGTGATCACACCTCCCCATTGGGAATATTTTTTACCCCAAAAGAATTTGATTTCCTGTTAAGTAGATGAAGGTATAACTCCCTCACCCTCCCAACTTCCAACCACTTTGCATTACTTGGTTTATTTCCTTTGAGCCCAACTCAAAGGTAGTCGACACTTCCCCTCGTAAATGCTCTTGTCCTCTTATCAAGGATGGTATCCTCCTTGAGCTCATCCAAAAATTATTGTGAGAAATCTTCAAAAGTAGGTAGTTTAAAATCACTCCCTTGATCATCGATTAAAGGGGGCTCATACAAATGTAAATTTTCAACATTAACAACTGAATACATTTGGGTATATGAAGGCAAGTCAAGTTGAAATGGTTTGTTACCAACTTTCTTGATGATATTGAATGGACCATAACGAATGGGCTTGAGATTTTTACCTTCTCCTTGCACCCTTTCTTTGATTATGTGTAACCATACCTCAACTACTTCTTGAAACTTGTGATCAACTCTATGTTTGTCATGCCTCTCCTAGTATTTTATTTGACTCTTCTCAAGTTGTTCTTGAACTTGTTGATGAATAATCTGAATTTTCTCAATTAACTTTTGAGCCTTGTCAATATCACTATGCCCATCAGTTGTAAAATCCTTTCAAAGATTAACTCTAATGGAGATTTCGAAAAATACTCAAAGCATGCTTCAAAGGTGAAGTATTTGTAGAAGAGTGCTTTGCTCGGTTGTAAGCATGTTGAATGTAATGTAGTTGTTCATTCCACAACTTGGAATGTGTGCTGCAATATCCTCTCAATAGATGCACAATGATTCTGTTCACCACCTCAGTTTGGCCATCAGTTTGTGGATGAAAAACATACTCTTTTTAAACTTTGTGTCCATCATCTTCCAAACTTTGGACCAAAAATTCCCAATGAACCTGGAATCCCTCAACACTAACAATAGAATTTCGATAATCCATAATGAACCCATACATCTTGAAATAAAGTTCAGCAATTTGTTCAACAATTATGGTTTTCTTGCATGGAGTAAGTATACACATTTTATTGAACCTATCCACAACTACATAAAGATAATTATGCTCTTTTCTTGACATAGGTATACCTCCAAAAAAGTCCATGAATAAACTCTCCCATGGCCTTGATGGTAGTGGTAGTGGCATGTACAACCCAAGCTTCCTATTTTTAGGCTTGTTTTTTGCACACATTGAACAACCTTTTATAAAATGTGACACACTATCTATCATGTGAGGCCAATAACAATACCTCTGTAGATGCGCCACTGTTTTTCCCACCCCAAAGTGTCCAACAATAGGAGATGAATGAGCCTCTCTCATAACACTTAGCCTCTATCCTTGTGGTATACACAGTTTTCCCTAATGAAACAACAAATTGTTATGAATGTGATAATCATTTTCCTCAACTTTCTTCCCTTCACTCAAACTAGCATACACATCTTGAAAATCAACATCATGTGCATATTGTTCTATGTAACTCTGATGTACAATAGAATAAATTTTAAGTAAAGTAGACAAATTTATGATTGACCTTGAAATCATGTCAATAAATTTATTGAAAATACATTTCTTGTACCTTATAACCAAGTGAAATTGTTGAAGGAAACCCATCCACCTAAAATGTCATGATTGCTGTAATTTTGTTTGCGACTGCAAGTACTATAAGGGTTGGTGATCGGTATGTATAATTGTCTCTTTACCCATCAAGTAGTATTTCCACTTCTTGATGCTTTGTACCAATGCATACAACTCTTTTTAATATGTAGGATAATTAGTTACAACACCATTGAATTCTTCAGAATGAAAATCAATAGGTCTACCATGCTGCAAAAGTACTGCGCCCATGGAAAAATCACTAGCATCGGTTTGTATCTCGAGTGGCTGCCTCAAATTCAGTAATGCAAGAACTCGAGTTGAACTCATCTTGTCTTTTAAAGCTTCAAAACCTTGTTCTTGTTTTCCTCTCCATTGGAAGCCTTTCTTCACACTTGTCACTCCATGCATAGGAGCTTCTATGGTAGAAAAGTTAGCAATAAATTTTCTCCAGTACTGAGATATGCCTATAAAAATTCTTATCTTGGTTATTGTTTTGCGAGTGGGCCAATTAAAAATGGCTTCCACTTTAGAAGTATCAATTCTCAACTCACCTCCTCCTACAATGTGTCCCAAATAAACCAAATAAGTCTTTCCGAACTGACACTTTGGCATCTTAAGAAATAATTTCTCTTTATTCAAAACACCAAGCACCTTATTCACATGCAAGACATGTTCTTCTCTTTTTTTCCTGAAAATTAGTATATCATTTAAATACACAATAAAAAATTCATCAAGAAATGGATGCAAGACATTAACCATAACATGCATGAAAGTTTTCGGTGCATTATACAAAGCAAATGGCATAACTAACCACTTAAAGAGTCCCTGTTCGGTTTTGAATGCGGTCCTCCATATACCACTTCCTACAATTCTTACTTGATGATATCCACTTCGTAAATATAACTTAGTGAAAAAATTTGATTCTTTCAGCTGATCAAGCAAATCATCTATCCTTGGGAGTGGGTATCGATTCTTTACTGTTATCTTGTCCAAAGCTCTAAAGTCTACGCACACATGCCAAGTCCCATCTTTCTTCGGAATCAAGAGTATGAGTGAACCGCATGGCGAAGTGCTTGGCCTTATGAGTCCCTTTTCCAACATGTCCTTGATTTGATTATTAATTTTAGCATTCCCCATTATCGACATACAATACATGCCGATTTTTGGAAGAGGAAAATCCTGCTACAACTGAATCTCATGTTGAATCTCCCTTTTTGGAGGGAATCTTGTTGGCTCCTGAAACATCTCATAATGTGCATCAACCACATCATATAAATCTGATTTCAACTTAGGATCACAATCCTCAAATGATTCATGATTAACATCAGCTTTAGGCTAAATCATTAGAAGAAAAAAGTTCTTACTTGAATTCACCAGCCTTTTTACCTATCTAGCATTTACCATTGCAATATTTGTCTTTTTGTGATGTGCTCTAACAATGTACTCCTCTCCATCTTTGAATAAATGATATTTGTTCTCATGATGATGGAAGATCACTTTCCTTCCATACAAGTAAGGAATTTCTAGCACAATACCTATAATATCAAGCGAAACCACATCTAATTTAGTTGTGTCAACAAAATGTCCAGTTATTGCAAACCACAATATGCACTTCTTTGAAACTTGTAAACTTGAATCCTTACAAATCAACCCAAGTGTATATGGGTTTGGATGTGGAATGGTCTGAAGATTAAGTTTCTTTACCAAGTATTCAGAGATTATGTTTGCTTGTGACCCACTGTCAAATAGTGTGTCAATCTTGGTATGTTTGGATATGACCCTCACATGAAACATTTAAATTCTCTCTACTTTATTTGGAGTTTGTATGTGACAATTTGATGTACTAGTACTGGGTTTAATTTAAATTTATTTCCCCTTCATGTTCTTCAATCCCATGGCTGTAATTTTATATTCATCACCTGAATCCTCTCCTAAATCATGTTGATTTGTAGCTTCAGTTTTCTGTTTCCCTTTGTTATTCTGATGTTTGGGCCACTTTTCAGGATGTAATTTCCAAAAATCTTTCTCATCATGGCCTTCTCTTGAACAATGTGTGCAGACCACTTTTTCTCCCTCTTTTTTGATATATGCATTCTTTCTTCCTTTACCTTTTGAGGTCTTCTCTTTGTATTTCCCCTTATAAGGTTTCTTCCTACCCTCATCAGTAGCGTTTTTCCCTCTAGCTTTTAGATGTGTTGCCTGAACACAAAATTTATCTAGACTTGTAGGGTTAAACATGAGAATAGTATGTCTTAAGTACCTATGTAAGCATCCTATGTACTTGAGAAAAGTAACTTGGTCTACAAATCTAGCCCTAATAAGAGAGCTTTGCTCCTACATTCTTGGGTGTATTCTTGCACATTTTGTCCTTTCAATTGTCCAAAAATTTTCTAGTTCATTATGGCTTTCTGCATGTGATCTAATGGATAAAACTAGTGTTTTATTGCAGTAATGAAATTAGTCCATGATAGGATAATCTTACCATGCTTCTTGATCTCCTCGTTTGTCCTGGCTTCCCATCGAACAAGTGTTTCACATTCCATTCTCAATGAAGCTATTTGGATTTTTGTATCATCATGATGAAGGTTTTGAATTCTCAAATAGACCTCCATTTTCCTAATCCAATTATCAAGCTTTTTTACATTGACCTCACCATCAAACATTGGAAATTCAAACTGAACATCAAGTTTTAGAAAAGGAATTTTACTAGTTTTCTTTGACTTGTGTGGCTGATGTACTATAGATGAAGTAGAGGATGATGATGATGAGGGTGAGTGTTGGCTCGAGGGGTCCTGACCCAGGTTCTGTAAGCAACGTTTTCCAACAAACCCCTATACTACTAGCCCTTTCAGCAGTGACCTGCTTTCGCAAGTCAAAGTCTCACCGGAAGTAGTATGGGTGGGTGCCAGAACTAGGTTTCCACACCCTGAGAAAAGATGGGTAAAACAAGCAAAGAAGTGCTAGATCCTATAATCCCCGATTGCCTTATTCTATGCAGATTTAATTAAACATCTATTCGCATCTGCGTGCACTAGATCGATAGTTATATGCTTGTTATATTATCAACACAGTAGTACATAAAAAAAACATAACAGATCTAGATCCATAGACACAGTACATAGATCTTTTGCAGCTTAATAATAGGAAATGCACAATACAAAAATTACCAGTAATTCATATAACAGTACTCACAAGTTCAGTTCTCTAACAATCTTTCGCGTTCATTCATTCATCAATTCCTTCTTACAATTCCAATTCCCTTCCCAACCTGCGCACACAGCAGCGGAGTCTAAACACAGCTGAACTAGGATCTCCACTCACACAGCTAGCAGAAGTCCATTTCCAAAAACCCAAAAAGATCGCTTAAATAACAAATAGCATCAATAGTTCATCATTTCCTATCCTTTACAATACAAAATTCATCTCTATTTATAACAATCTAGCCTCGACTTTCCTATGGTCTGCAACCCATGGTTTTCGGACCCCTAGTTTACCCTTTGACCCATTACAATGTGTTTGGGGCTTTGAACCACCCCAAAACCCCTCCTCTATGCTAGATATAACAAAAAATATCAAAATTGGACCAGTTTCCTAGCTTGTCAGGAGACCCCGTTCCAACAGTTCCCCAACAAAATATTGTGACTCATCTCGAGTCGCTGCAGCTGTCATAGAGTCATTGAACCTGGTAAGGCTTGAGTCGACTACCATTGAAAAAGCCTAGTACAATGTCTCGACGCAGGGTAGCTAGCTGGACTGCTCCTCCATTCGTGATTTCTTTAACTATGTAAGGACCTAGCTAGCGCTGGCAGAATTTTCCTCAATGTTTCGCAAATTGGCTATCATATAAAACGACAAGGTCACCTGTGATGAATGTCTTTTGGCAAATATTTCGATCATGCCATGCTTTTTCACGAGCCTTCCAAACCTGTTGATGAAAATTAGCAATAAACTGATCTTCCTCCAGAGACACCAGTTACGCAAGATGATCCTCCATGATATCGTGGTCTGCCATATTGGTAAATGCTGCAATGCGTAAGCTAGGGACAACATATTCAATGGGCATAATGGCCTCTTTTCCATAGACCATCCGGAAGGGCGTTCTACCTATTAGCTTCTTGCAGGTTGTTCAGTAGGCCCATAGAACAGAGGGAATGCGCACATCCCAGTCACTGTGATCGGCACTATAGACCTTAGTTAATGCATGTTCCAAAATTTTGTTAAAAGCCTCAACTGCCCTGTTTGCTTGAGGGTGGTATGGTGTACTCTTAGCATGGTGGATCCGGAATTCCTCATTCAAGGCTTGAATCGTCTGGTTGACAAAATGTGTACCTTTGTCACTCATTAGGACTTTTGGGCAGCCAAACCTGGTCAAGATCTGCTCAAAGATGAAGTGCGCAGCAGTATCTGCAGTGTAATCCTTTACCGCTTGTGTCTCATCCCATTGAGTGACGTATTTTGTGGTAGTGATAATGTAGCGTGCACCTGTTTTCTTTCTGGGTGGATTGATCGGTCCTATAAAATCAATGGCCCATTTGTCAAAATCTTCTAAAGCCACTTGAGGCTGTAGCGACATCTCACCTCAGTGTGAAGGTCATCCTGTGCACTGACAGGTATCGCAAGATCGACAATAGGCGTATGAATCTTGATGCAAAGCAGGCCACCATAACCCAGCCCTCAAAATCTTTTGTGCGGTTGCACGTCCTGTGTAGTGGCCTCCTGTGACACTTTGATGTGCTTCCGATAATAGGACAGGACGTTCATGTTCGAGGACATATTTGCGTAGTATTTCATCGGCACCTAGCTTGTATAACTAACTGGAAAGGATAGTAAAATCCATGGCCCGAGTAACCAATTCCTTCTTCTGCTGTACTGAGTACCTCGATGGGGCCATGCCTGTAATGAGGAACTCAATGATATCAACAAAGTGTGCATCAACCACCTTAATGGTAAACAACTGCACATCCGGTAAGCCTTCATCCAAACTAGTAGGCTCTTCTCCTATTTCAATGCGAGACAGATGGTCCGGGCCAACATTCAACCTTCCGGGCTTGACGATGATCTCAAAATCATACTCTTGAAATAGCAACACCCAATCGCAAATCTTCCCCCCCAACACAGGCTTGTTGACCAGGTATTTTAAAGCCGAATGATCAGTGAACATATTAAAGTGTCCACCTAGTAGATAGTGTTGATATTTCTGTAGCACATAGACCATAGCCCATCCTTCGCTCTCAGTGGTGGAGTAGTTCTATTCTACGCCCGAGAGTTTTCAACTCGCAAAGGAAACTGGGTGGTCAATATCTCCTTCTCCAGGTTGAGTGAGAAAATCTCCAAAGGCGATACTCAACGCATCCACGTGTACATGAAATTCCTTTGACCAATCAGGAAATATTAATATGGGGGCAGAGATCATATTCTCTTTGAGTAATTCAAAGATCTTCTGAAATTCATCATCCCAAAAGAAAGAAACATCCTTTTTTAATAGATTTTCCATAGGCACTGTAATCAAGGCGTACCCCTGAATGAATTTCCTGTAATAACCAGTGTGTCCTAGAATAGAACATAGTTGTTTCTCCATTGTGGGGACTGCCAGGTTTATAATGACGGCTACCTTCGCAGGGTCAACCATCAATCCCTGCCAATAGACTATGTGCCCCAGTAGGATACCAAATGGTACTCAAAAAATGCACTTCTTAATATTCAAGTAGATTTGGTGCTTCTGGCATGCATCCAACATTAGTTGCAGGTTAGAGACATGTTCCTTGAATAAGCCAAAAATCGTGCAATCATCGAAATAAACCTCCAGGAACTTATGAATAAATTCCTTGAATACAACAACTACGACTCTTGAAAAAATAGCGGGTGCATTTTTTAGATCAAAGGGCATGACCGTATACTAGAAAGACCCCCATTCAGTTGCGAAACTAGTCTTACTGTGATATTCAGGTGCAATTCGAATCTAATGGTACCCTGAGAACCCATCGGTGAAGGAATAGACCTCCTGCCCACCCACGCTATCAATAATTTCGTCGGAGAAGGGTGTAGGAAAGGGGTCATTGACGCAGGCATCATTTAACTTGAACAGATCCATGCATGTGCGTATTTCTCCCTTGGTATTCTTTTCCTGGATGGGCATTAGACTTGCCTAGTCTGATTGCTTAACTGGTTCAATGATATCGGCAGAAAGAATTTTATCTAGCTCTTCCTTGACCTTTTGCTTGTATTTGGGATTCAGTCGGTATGGTTGCTGCTTGACGGGGCGTGCCTCAGGTTTCAGAGTGATATGAATAATATCGAGGTCCCCGATGATGCCCTTAAGGTCAGAGAAATTCATTGGAAATAGGTCCTGATATTCCGTAAGTAATTCTGCGATTTTGCCTACAGTTCCCTCATCCCAATAGTCCCCAATCTTAGCCAGCTTAGGTTGTTCCTTCATCCCAATATTAACGTCACGTAGCTTAAGCAACTATGTTACATCAAGATTCTGTAGCGATGGCCCCATAATAGTGCATTCTCCTTCATATTCTGGGACGGAAATGCTTCGAGGATTATCCTTGTCCTCATCAATCGCCAAGCTCTAACAATTGGCTATGTCGTGCATCTATGCATCCAACGTCGGGACCATTGGGGCGACACAATGGGGAGTATTCTTAAAAACAAACACATCAATGTCCTGTAGAGATTCGTTGAGCGTCTCTATTCCTCAAATTAATCTGAATGTCCTGAAAAAGTCCTCCTTTAGTATCTCCCAGTGGCGGGTGCACTGGTGTAATTCTGTGTCTAAGTACCAAGCAGCCGAGATAGGACCCAAGGCATGAACAAACAGATGGACCCATTCTTCTGTAGTTCGATTGGACCACTTGTTCATCCAAACACACAGATGTGTGCAGGGATCCTCGAGTCCAAGGAACAACCTGTTGCGTATGTCAGCTAGAGGGGCAAATCGTAGAAGCATCCTTTCCTGACATGTTTCCCAATCTAAGAACACTTCCCTGTGGGTGTCCCACCAACACGCAGGTGTCCCGCGCATGGACAGATAAAGGGCCTAGAGTCGTTGTTCGCTTGGTACCCTGGCTTCTAATGTCCTTAGGAATTCCTGGACATTCCCAGCCTCATCAAAGTGGGGTAGATCTCTTACCTCTAAGGAAATTCAGTAGAGGGTTCTTGCGAACCGAGGGTAGCATAGTGCCGATACTTCGTGTAACCAGTTCTACCAACTTTCCAGTTCCTCATCAGTGTCAGAACAACATTTACTGTCCCTCTAGAATATCCCGTCTATTGTGGTTTTACTCCTGTCTTCAGAAAATCTATAAATATAGTCTAGTTCCTCCCATTCGTAGGCTAGTTCCATATACTGCGCGCCTTCTGCTGGATCTAGTGGTACAATTACATGTGTACTATTGTTTTCAAACACGATGCTGCACTTTTTGAGATTGATGACACCCCCCACATCTATAGCCCAATCTAGCCCAAGTAGTGTAGGGTACGAATCTGCATCATCCAAGATTTGAATGACCTCAAAGTCAACTAGGACTTTTACTCCCGCGATGTCTTCCAGGATTCATGGAAACCATCCTAGCGGTATGATCTTTTGTTGATTCTCCATGCGTAGCTGGATAGTAAACCATTCCAACTTAGGTTCACCCATTCGTTTCCATGTTTTTTTTGGTAGTACGTTCGCATCCAACCCTAAATCGAGAATAACTTGGTCCATCTCGTAGTCACCAATCTGCGCAGTTAGCCGCATTTCTCGTCCGGTGCATTTCTTGCAGCCATATAGCCGGTGGACACCTCAGGTCTCAGGGATTGTGTTGGGCCAGACTTCATAGCTATGTAGTAATACTTTAAGAGTTTCCACAGTCGGTGGGTTATGTAGCAGTTTCAATCATGCCATTAGAAGGGCCTCAATTCCTTCCTTTATCTGAGGTTGCGTTGGCACTTGCGTGGGGACTATCAGTGGTGTTTGTTCTTTGAAGGGTAATCCTTCCCGGGAGGCAAGCTCCTATTTTGCTCGTGGGGTGACCAACCCACTATGTATCTTGATTTTACCCCTTTGCACATTCTGCGTAGGGGTGGGCTTCTTGCCCTGCATCTTGGCGATTAAAAGTGGGCAATCTTCAATCTCATGGTCTAGCTGCCGGAAATATTTGTAGGATTTCCTAATGGGATTTGGAAAGTCTCTTGCAAAGTTCCCTATTTCTCCACAATTATAGCAGATCAGCTGCTCCCAGCCCCATCCTGCACTCCCTCCCCAACCTCCCCTACCCCTTGCAGGGGAGCCACCAAAATTCGTTGGAGATCTCGGTGATGCGGGATCTATCTGTACCCTATAGAGGTTTCTCAGATCTACCAATAGCTCATATGTGCGACAATTCTGCTCATCGTGCCCTATTGATCGGCAGAACCTACACCATTGTTGTGTCAGATCAACCGCACTTAACCGGTGACATTGGGCCGTATCATGTAGTCTCGCTACCCGGTAGTCATCGCACTAGAGCGTAGGTCCGCCGGATTCAAGGAACAATGGACTACGACCCCCTGCCTATAGGTAATCTGCAAATAGGGGACACTAGTCCTTAGTATGACCAAACACCCGACATCGTATACACCAGAGGTATGTACTAACTCCTTTTCCCTGTTCCATTTACAAGCTCTGTATTTCCATCGGCATGGCTCTGAGCTACTCTTGAATCTGCTATACTCCCCCCAACATGTCGTCCTTGGGTGCAGATTTAAGTTTCATAGCGGTTTCCAGGGATTTTTCTTGCGACTCAAAGGTCTACTAGCCCATTGGTACACGTAAGTGAGGTAGAAACATGGCGATGAACCATTCCGTGTGTTGCCTGTCATCATACTTGAATCCCCCTTCCCTAATTTCTTTCTTCAATCACTAATCGGCCTCCCAAGCCGATTCAGACACACCTTGCTTTAAATCTTTTACTTCGGTTACCAACTGAGAGTACGACTTTGGCTTCCTGAACTGTTGTTTTAGGGCATCCTTAATATTTTGAAGGGATGCACTTCCATTTTGAGATATGTACTGCATTTACCAATCCAGTGCTCTATCTTCAAAGGCCAAGGAAAACTATGATTTTTTCACAGTATCGCTTACCACCCCCTGTGCCATCCATACCGAGTCGACCACGAGCCAAAAACAATCCATATCTTCATCGGCTACACCCTTAAAGGTAGGTAACTTCAAGTGTACTGCCATGTATCCTTCTAGCAAGGCTCCAGTTGAGGGCTTGCCCTCCCACGAGCCTGACGACCCTTGCATCGTCTCTTCCCTTGGCGGGCCATGGATAGAGCGATTCTTTTCTGGATTGGATTGATAATACCTACCGCTGTGTGTTATATTCTCCTCCAAAGTATCGCTCGTTCACATTCACATCAGATCTCCTAGTATTTTCTTGTTAGTACCCAATCACTTCCTCAGACTTCATTCGGTACCGGCAACGGAACCGTTTGTTGGGTCAAGGGGTCCTGACCCAGGTTCAGTAAGCAAGGTTTGCCAACAAAACCCTATACTACTGGTCCTTTCGGAAGTGACCTGCTTTCGCAAGTCAAAGTCTCACCCGAAGTAGTATGGGTGTATGCTGCAACCAGGTTTCCGCACCCTGAGAAAGGATGGGTAAAGCAAGCAGAGTAGTGCTAGATCCTGTAATCCCTTATTTCCTTATTCTATGCAGAGTTAATTAAAAATATATTCGCATCCACGTGCACTAGATCTATAGTTATATGCTTGTTATAATATCAACATAGAAGTACATAAATAGAACATAACAGATCTAGATCCACAAACACAATAGATAGATCTTTCGCAGCTTAATAACAGGAAACACACAATACAACAATTACTAATAATTCATATAATAGTACTCACAAGTTCAGTTCTATAACAATATTTCTCATTCATTCATTCATCAATTCCTTCTTACAATTCCAATTCCCTTCCCAACCTGCGCACACAGTAGTAGGGTCTGCACACAACTGGACTAGGATCTTTGTGCACACAGCCAGCAGGAGTCCATTCCCCAAAACCCAAACAGATCACTTAAACAACAGATCGCATCAATAGCTCATCATTTCCTATCCTTTACAATACAAAATGCATCTCTATTTATAACAATCTAGCCTTGATTTTCCTATGGTTCGCAACCCATGGTTTTCGGAGACCTAGTTTACCCTTTGACTCATTACAATGCATTCGGGGCTTTGACCCACCCCAAAACCCCTCCGCTATGCTAAATATAACAAAAAATATCAAAATTGGACCAGTGTCGCAGACTTTTAGGAGACCCCGTTCCAACAGTGAAGATGGCGACTTTCCACTACCTCCATTCCTCCATTGGCCTTCCTTGATTTATCTTCATCATTTTGACCTCCTGATGATCCCTATCTATCCTTGTGAAGTTTGGATCCTTCTCCTTCTAGTTTCTCATTCCTTTCTTGATAAAGGACTCTCACCATCTTAGTCATGTTAAGGAATGATTTCCTGAACACTTTTTCTTCTTCTTTGCGATCCACCTCTTCATGGATGTATTGCTCCCCTCAAGGCATGCTTAATCCTGCTTCTGCTTCTTTTGGATATAAAATAGGTGGCAGAGAATGTGGCAATCTTGCACTCCTTTGTTGTGGCTCACTTTGAGACCCTCTTGCTTCCACCAATTTTCCTTCTCGTCTCTGAAGCTTGAGCCTAGTAAGCATGTGAAAACTTTCAAACAATTAAACAAATCTTTGCACACCAAAAACACCAGAGAATAAACTCTATCTTTGATACCAAATTGATCTGAAAATACTGTATTAGTTTGTTGTGCTAAGTGCCTTTTCAGTTATAAAACATGTACATATTTTTCTCCATTTCTTTTCTTAAGGAATGAGGGATTTAACCATGAACATACATGAAATTGTGAGTTTTAAGCATGTACATAAGCCTAAATAACACTGAAAAATAGTGTATAAGAGAGAAATAACATCACACATAAGATTTACACAGCAGACATGATGAAGTAGTTCACCCCTCCTTGGCTACATCTGTTGGTCCAGCTCCCAATGACATGTCTCTTATTTTCATTATCCTCAAAATTGAAAATACATGTGTTTACAAGCCTCCAATGGCTGTTTTCTATGCACCAATGGCTCCACAATGCTCCAACTAGTCTAGGTAGACTCTTGTTTCACCAAAATTGGTCGAAAATTGACCTCCCTAGCCATTTTCCCAATGACAGCTACAAATGCTCCACTAAATGTGGAGAACTGCACTTGACTGCTGTTAATTTTGGCAAAAATCCAAATTTTTAGTGGCACTCTAAGTTTCCCGCCAGCGCAAACCGTTTACATTTAATTTAAATGGTTAAGGGGTAGGGTGGCCACATGCCGACCCCCCTTAAACCCCATGGTCTATTTTAAAATTCTGGAATAAATAGTTTTGTTGCGGAACCACAACGAAGGCGGAGTTCTGCAACCGTTAGCATTCCTGTCGGATGTCCACGAATGTGAATACCTTTGTAACTGTCGGATGTCACAGTTCTGGTACCATCGACCACAACTTCCATCACAAATCATGCTCCAATTGTTAACATGTGATGTGTTCTAACTCTGTCGGAGGTTACATGATTAACCGTTGGGGTTATCGGTCGAAGTTTATAGAATATGGTATGGTAAACATATGTGACATGTGACCAACAAACGGGGTTGCCGATGGTTCCCCCCCCCCAACACATATATCAATACAACATATAATGACGCACAGAATTAAGGGTATGAAACACTTGATAGAAGAGTTGGTCGAAGTCTTGTGAGTGCACATGGAGGTCACGGGGTTGAACCCCCTGGACTCCAATAATAATTTTACAACACTATATAGGGGACACATGGAAACCTCAAGGCTGGCCACATGTCACCCAATCATTAGTTCTTCAAATCCAATGTACAACACATCAACGACCCAAAAGACGCCACATGGCAGAATATCATTGGTCTATAGAGTGTAATATTTTGAGAATATTCCCCTTTTTGCTGACTGTACCTGCATGCTAACTGGGCATCCCAGTCACCCCTATCACAAAAATTTTAGTTGTTTGGGAAATCGATCAGAACGCGATATCTCCCTCATATGACATAGGTTTTTTGAACATTTCATGGCACCGGAATCAGAAAGAAGAGACCTACCTAACTGCTTGGTTTGGTACAATCTCGATCACTTTCAATTTTGAGAAAAATTCATGATCTCCTGATCAATTTGTATGAGATTGGTCTATTTCTCTTTCACTATTTTAGATTCTAGATTTATTTTACTTGTTAAAAATCCTATAAGTTCTTTTATTCAATAGCATTGTAGTCAATAAATTTACATCAATGAATTTAAGAGGAAATAAAATGTTAGTAGTTAGGCTTAGTAAAATTGATATGGTATTAGAGATTGCACTCTAGGAGAAAATTCATAGTTTTTTCACATATCAACCAACGGTGAATTGGTGGAGGTCATTCTTCAAAGGGAGAGAGGGAGGACATGCCAATAAAGGGTTTGGCTAAAATTTAAATTTTGTGAGCGTTTTAAATGACCAAAACCTATCCCCACAAATATTCTCACCTGAAGAGGTCCATGTGCTAAAATGAATGTACATAATTGAGAAAATGTTGTTTCACTAATAATGTACAAATGTAATTTTCATCATTGTTAGGTTCAAAACTTGGTTCTAGAATTAGAAAAAAAATTACATAACCATTGTTGTTGCTGTAGAGCACACCTCATTTTTACCATCTAGCACATCCATGCATTGTGCAATTATGATAATATAATAAGCTTGAAAATGTGCAAGAACATATGATGCCATTTGTGATCATTACACCCAAGAGTTTTTAAGGTGGTTAGCATCAAGGTCATTGGTTGTTCTACTTAAGGGTTATGCATAACCACAAAAAAACACCGAAAAGTACTATTTATTCTTAGTGTTGGGTGTGGAGCTTGATTATCTTCTTTATGTAGATGTATCACCACATTGGACCCCTATTATTAATGGGGCGACAACGTTGCCCATCGTTTAATTACTGCAAGGGGGTCCAGGGGGTGGCGGCGACCTTTTGGAGCCCCCCCGTGGTGGGGGGTTTTAGGGGCGCTACACCCGAAGCTAAAAATAGATGTAAAAATACGTTTTAAAATATTATAATTTCGTAGTCAATCTCAGTCATTCATTAGGCAGATGATTTGACGGTAGAAGTTATGTTTAATTTAGGGTTTTTTTTCCCCAGAAGGCAACCCCTCATTTTGTATGTGGATATTGTATTGTGGGTGTGCATGGTATGTGTATTGTGAGTGAGAAACAGAAAGGGAGACTTTGAGAGAGAGTAGAGGATATTACATCGGATCTGCTCTAGGTTCTGTCTCTTCATCTTTATGGATAATAGAAAGGAAAGACTCGCTGTTTGGGGTGGACGTAGCCCAAATTGGGTGAACCATGTATATTTGTGTGTCTCTTGTTTTATATGTTTTTTGTGTTTATGTTTCCACATATTTTATGTGTTCCATCACTCTATAATATATAATTTTCTAACACTTGGGGATATATTTTAACTAGACGCATCTTTATAATAACTTGTAAACATGCATGGCTTACATTTGGGATAGTTGAAGAGAGTATTTGGAGAAGCACTTTTTTAATTTGAATTTTGATAGATAAATCAAGGGTAAGCCAACATTTAAGAAACTATTTCCTCCTAACAACACTTTTGGCATTAGAGTAACTACAAATTTAGTTCATTTGGAAAGTTCATTGCTTCTGTCTACTATTACTTAGGAAGAACAAATACATCTATTGGGATAGTATGTTCATATATTAGTTCATTGTTATGATAAACCCTCCAGAGTAAAATGACATGGTAATGAGATCTTATATAACCAACCAGATGCAATATAGTAAGTGGGAGTTGAATTGTAGCTTTCCATCTAAGGTAAACATTCATATATGCAGTAAAGTGCGTGAAGAGGCCCTCTTGAATTAATTGTTTTTTCATCCCTAGAGAAACCATGAGATAGGACAGACTAGAATCACGTGTTCAAAACTTTGGTCGCAAATTTACACCTACTATATCTCTTGATTGGATATAAAAATCAATGATAAGGTCATTGATATCCCTCAAATAATTATGAAAAAACTACCTTGATGTAGTGCCTACTCTTGAACAAGTCTTTGTGGAATAGTGTATCTCTACTGCTTTGCAGTAATGGGAATTTGATTGTGAAAGTATTTTCTTAGTTGACCCCTACATATGCCAATTGAACATTTTAATGTTGGTGTTGATGTTTACTTGTATGCATGGGACATGGAATTATGCCTTATGCCTATAATGATTTTGGATTAGTTTTCTTATCTTAATGTTTTTAAGTATAGAAATAAATTCTAAAAAATTCAAAATAATATCTTAACTTCTTAAGGTCAAATAAGGTTATTTTCAATCTTACAAGACGTTAATGACTAGCATCATCATGTTTCATAATCATATAAAGATATCATGTGTGGCAAACTTTATTCACAACTTTACACCTACCAAAGCTCTAAAGTTACTATAGAAATCACCAATAAGGTAAATAGTCATATCCCTCAAATCATCATGAACAAACTACAGTGATAGGATACCTACTCTTGAACAAGTCTTCATGGTACAACATATATTTATTCCTTTCAAGCAATGGGCATTAGATTGTGAAAGTGTGTTTTTGGCCAATCCTGCAAATGCCAATCAAACATTCTAATGTTGATGTTGATGTTTACGTGTATGCATGGGATATGGAAGTATTCAGTGTGACTATAATTACTTCAGAGTGCTTCTCTTATCTTGATTTCTTTCAAGCATAAAAATAAATTCTAAAAAATCCAAAATACTCTCTTAACTACTTCAGGTCCAATAAGGTCATTTTCAATCTTAATAGATGTTAATCACTATCATCATCATCATAATCATATCAATATATGTCTTTTTTGTAGTTTGGGATTCATTATGAACAATGGAAGAACATTCTATACAAATGAATATTACCTCACTCTATTTTGGCATTTCGTGCAATCTTGAACAATTATGAATATTTGTGGCATGCTTATTTATTAACTTATAAAGAGATGTTGATCAAACAAATAATATAAAATCTATCACAACATATGTTGAGCATCATTTTCCTAGTTCACTTTGAGCACAAATAATAATGTGTAATTTGTATCAATGATTAGCACCATATCTCTAAACTAGGGTGAGATCCAACAATGTTGGATTTATTTCAATTGAAGTAGAAGCAACCTTGACACGAAGGGGCACTTGTATATGTGTTGGAAATGATATAAATAATGAAGTGGAGAGATGAGAATTCACACCTCTTTGATGAGGTGGGATGCTTAGTGAAGGTAGTAACATGAATTTTTATTGTATTAGATCATCAGAAGCAACATTGAAATTTTCATATTAGTGGTCCAAATACGTCAAGGGAAGATCAATTGCAAATAAACAAATCCATAGTTGGTGCAACAGTAGGTGTGGATAGGGAAATATAAGACACTTAATCCAATAAATGTTTCCACTAATAATAAGGTATAATGATTAAATCATTTTTATTAGAGTGAATTAGTGATATGGAGTAGAGAAATATAAAACCGAAATGGCCTAGAAAGCTATTGGAATGGATTATAAGGGAAGCTATATCCTCTTGCACCAATGTTGTAGTTGATGGTGATGAAGGTTTTAACCGTGTACAGAAATTATCTACGAACAAATCTTTAAAACAAAAAATAAACAATAGCGAGAGCATAAAACATAAAACAGATAAACATAGATATTTTCCCCTGGATTGCAAATGGGGATGACCAGCTTGATTTTTCATTATATTCCTTTTAGTGTTACAACACACACACACACACACACACATATATATATATATATGCCAAAGCATATATAAACCCCAATCCATTAACCTTGGATTATAACATAACCGTAGTTCCCTTGATCGGATCTACAAATTACCAGGGGCCGAAAATCATCATGCGCCAAAACCATGTGCAAACCCATGCACAAAACCATGGGAGGGTCCGCCCACCGGAAAAAAAGGACCAAATTTTTTTTCCAGGGCATTGCCCCGAACCCCGATAGGGAGGGCTACTGTCCCCACTGTGACCCCCCCCGTACATTGCACCCAGCGCAACGTACATGGGGGGCTATTGCCCTGCCTGTTACCCCCCGTGTGTGACTAGTTGTGGAAAGAATATAACACAAACCCAACAGGTGATGTGTATGCAACTAGAATACATTGTCATTTGTGGTGGTTGAAGTGGGGTTGATATGGAGGAGGGATAATGCTAGTTTGTAGACAACATAAATATAGATGTATGAATGCCATGGGACACATGGGTAAACATGGTGGAAGTCTAGTGGGAAAGGGTGGGATCTAAATGGAGAGTTTAGGGTTATGGAAAGTGGGGTGAACAATAGGAAAAAGATAAAACATAGGTATAGGATTCGGGGGTTGTAGGGAGGAAGGGTTATATGTAGATGGTTTATCGTTTATGGTATGCAGGGTGAACAACGGGAAAAACATAGCACATAGGCAAAGAAACACGTTATTATAAGGAGGAAGTAGAGGGCATGGAGTTGTGAAAAGAACGGTTTTAAAATAGTTAAATTAATAAGTAATATGAACTAAATATGTTATTGTTGGAATTTTGGGAAGGTGCAAGATGGGTTGAAAGAAGACACATAGTGTTGTAGAACATTACAAAGCTAGTGTGTATGAGACAATCCCCTAGGATATTTGCAAAATAAATTTGTAAGTATGGTTGAAGCTCTAGAGCTATATTATGGAGAGTTAATAACACTCTAGATTATGCTATACATGAATTAGGCCCTATTGAGGTAAATTTGATCTAATGAGGGTTATGTATTTTAAGAGTGAAACATGCCATGTTAGTAATTGGTACAAAAAATAGATGCCAAGAGCCAAAAAAATAGATTTGAAGATTTGTCTCAATAAACACATATCTTTTATGTTTAGAACATCTATATAGTTATAAGAATAAAATAGAAAAAAATGTTTTATCATACTTGTTTGAATCAGCAACTAAGCTAATTATCTTGATAAAAACTAAGTTAACTTGTTAATAAGCTAACAAACTAGTAGATATCCCCAACCCATATTAATCCAAATGAGATTTAGGAGTCATAACAACATGCTTTTCAAAGTCATATATTTTAGGTTTATGTAAGCATTTCAAAAGAAGGGCCATGAAAATAAGAGTGAATGCATTCTTTTGTCTTCAAAAACAAGGTTGATATATTCTATATGGCTCATTCCCAACAAAATTTAGGAGCCATATCAACATGCTTTTCAAAGTCCTATTTTCTCTTCTAGCCATTGGAAAAAAAGTTCATTATGAAAACAAGAATGATTCCATGCTTTTGTCTTTTCCAAAATATTCGCTCATTTGTATTTCCAAAATGTCAAAATTCTTATTTTTGAAGTTAATTACTTATTACCTGAAAAATAATATTTAAATTCCATATGAAGTCATGATGTTGTTTTTCAAGACATTTTTTGAATAGGTAACAATGCCAAGGCACTCTTTAAAGACAAAGAACCTCCTTACTTTACTTTTCAAGCTGGCTTTTGTGGTAGCAAGAGTAACCCTCAAATATATTCAATGTTGACTATTAATTTTAGCTTGCTTCTATATACTTCAAAATTTCAAGTATATTGGTTGATGGAAAAATTAATGAAGTAATGCTATAAATTTTAGCTGCAACTATTGATGATTGATGAGCAAAATATAATAAAGCAATATTAAAACCAAAGACCTAGGATAACACATTTAACTCTTCCCACTAGGGTTTTGTCCATTAAAAGCTATCATCCCATGCTGCAGAAAAATAAAGCTAATTAAACATACTAAGCATTAGGAATCCAACCCAACAATTTAACTTAGTTTATAAAAAGTGTGGACTAAACTCAAACATTCCAAACATGTAAAAGATTCCATTTTATAATACACATCAGAAGCAATTACATCTCATACAAATTGACAATACATATCAAAAGCTCTATATATTCATGATCATAACTCTTTAAACATTTTTAAAAACCTCTATAAATATCCATTGCAAAGTAAAAAGAGATCTATTAAATATATTGAACTGCATTTACTTATTTGGAAAATTCAGAAATGTTGACAACCATAATAAGAAAATTGTAACATAAATTTTTTATTCATGGGTGTCAATACCAATCTAACTAACTAGTTGCAAAAATGAAAAATAAAGTAAGAGAAGAAAAAAGATATGAAAAAAAAAATAAAAAAAAGAAGAAGGAAGATATGGAACATAGAAAAATAATCTCACTATGCTTTGGTACTCCTGGATCTGCTACAATATATAATGGGCAATTGGGCTTTGATAAAACTCGGCTTCTAGGCTGAAAAAAAAACCAGTCTCCTCTGAAATCTTCAAAGCTGCCCTTTATCCTGTCTTTAATACTGATTTCCAGCCTCCTGTGCTGTAATACTTCCAAGAATAGAATGACTATACCTTCACCCGCCTAGGCATTGATCATATCATTCAAAGGACTTCGCCTGTCTGGGTTGAGAATGTCTATGCTTCACTGGCCTAGGCATTCCCCGTTGTTCATAGCATTCAAATTTGCTATTCAAGTCATCATTGTTACAATAACATTCAAGATGTTCAAAATAAGCAAGCTTTGAATGCTATGGTCATCGATCACGTGATTCACCTTGCTGAGTGAAGAGAATTATCATGTCGAGATACCAATAAACCAACCTATATAATGTTTAAAAACGAATACCTCTTTCCTTCTTATCAATTGTTTTCTGTTGATTCTGACTATTTGCAGAAATTGAATCCACTCCCTCCCTAAAAAGAACATTGCACACAAATGTCATAAGGGTTCTATTGTTGCTGCGGTTGGGTTTGGCTAAGAAAGTATATATCTGGCTGCGGATTCAGCAAGTTGGGTTCTGCCTAAAAACCACATAGCAACCATAATAGTCTAACAGTTGCGAGTCAACATTAACTTCTGAGTGACCCGACTCAACCTCTCCAATATCTAAGAATCATTACCATTTCATCTGGCCTATAAACAATGTAAACACCGGCCTCAAGCCTTGACTTGTTTTTGTTTTTTTGCAGGCTGTTTCAGAGAATAAATGAAGATTTGTAACTTTTTTTTGGTGGGGAGGGGACTGATCGATGGCAGCTTGCATTAATATAAAGCCTCTATATATGTGCAAGTGGAGTAGAGCTCTCCGTATATTTAGTGGAATAGAAATCGCCGAGCTTATGTTGATTGAAGATTCTCTTCTGTTTGTCGACGTGGCTAACTGTCCCAGTCCGTTTATGTTACCGTTCTGCTTGTCGAAAGAACTTGAAGAGCCATCAATTGTGGTGTGCGTCTTCCAAACGTGGTAGTAAAAATGTGGTATTCTTAAAACATGATAGACAAAAATATCCAACCTTCATAATCTATTTTTGCCGTCCACAGAAATATATTTCATCCCACATGGTATGTCCAAGGCCATCCATCCCCATCATTACTATCAACAGTCAATGTAGCAAACGTTCAAACCTTTTTCCATATTCTCAAATTTGTTTATGAATTAGCCAAGATCCTTTCATAGGAAAGGTCATTTTCTTTTTTACAATGCCAATCTCGCCTTACTATATCGTCAACTAGTGCAACAATTTCCAAAATGATACAACTGTCTAGATTTCACCTTCTCCTTGGTAATGGTGAAATGCACATGTGATCTGTGCTTCAGTTATAGCAATACTTTAGCATGAACTAGCAAGTCTATAATGTGCATTATTAGATAGAACCTACCAAATATCACAATATCAATCCAACTTTGTCACTCACGTTCAAAATAGTGAACACTCAATCAACTTCCTGATGCTATATTGCTCATTGTAGAACTCATTCATTTCTATTATGAGATATAATGATCTGGACGGCTCACAAACAAAATTAATGTATCAACAGAGACGATAGTGAATCCTGAAAGTGTATGGCCTGAAAGCTAATGTCCTGGTATTTCTAAAACCATCATAATGGAAATGATCATTGTTTGGAAGGCATCATCAACACAGGCAACACCAGGCTTTGAGAATGTTAAGAGTGGGGCCTGCTTGAATTGATTCCTTCATGTATCTTTTCTATTTGCTATGAAATTATTCCAGTGCATGTATTACAACCCCCGCCATGAGTGAAACGTTATAATGGTTATGAAAAGGGAATTCAACATACCCTTCTAATTTTGAACCGACCATTATGCAAAAGTTGGGGACGGGCAGATAATTTTGTAATGTGAATTCTGTCAACATATTTTACATGGGGCTTCATTGCAAAATCAGGCCTTATTTTGGAGTCATTCCCAATTTTTCCATAAGTGATCCATAAACATTCCTAGTGGAGGGCCCTATCGATGGATCTGATTTTATAGCATTTGAATCCGGTTTCAAAAGTTAAAGCAAGTATGCCAGTCAAATTTGGGCTGTTACTATGATAATTAAAAGTTTAACAGGAAGGGCCGAATCCATGGACCACGTGTAAGGTCTATATAGGGAAATTTCATGATTCATTTTGAAAACGTTAAAGCTGCAAGGACAAGAAGGGCCCAATTGTAAAGGTGGGATTGGGCTTCCCATATGAAAAAGAACCTTTGGGGAGCCACGTTCATGAATTGGGATCATTTTTATTCCAATCAACTTTTTTTAATACAGAATTCCCTTTTGTAATTCGGAATCGTGAATGCAACAAGAGGCTTGACAGAAAACATGGTGAAAGATAAATTTGTGCATGCAGACAGAGCCGTATTACCCTTAAAATCACTTTTTGCAGAGTGTAGAGGATGGTTAAGGATTTGGAATGAGATGTGGCACACCCTTTTAAAAGCAAAGTGCATGCCTTTGATAACTTGATAGGTTTGGCTTGTTTTATTTATCGACAACGTAGCATAAACTTGAGTTTTCATACCTATAAGTCTGAGAATCTGATTTTGACAGATTGTTTTATTTTGCAATTCGAGAACATGTACATGAAACTTTTCTTTCAAGATTTAATAAAGATAAAAAAAACTGGATGCAAAACACATTTATTTAATGAAAATATAGGTTATGTTTAGAATATTGTTATGATAAAAATAAATTCAGTTTGTTTATCTCATATCTATGTTATATAAAGGTTTTTAGTTGATTATATCATTAGATTCATAAGCATATTGAAGAGTTTAATTTAGAAAATGTGCAGATTAGTCTAGAGTTCAAGTCAAATCCAATATGTAGTAAAGTTGTTAATTTCATTCAAACATGATCTGAGCCCACCAATAATGCAAAATAGTTTTTGTACCCTCAACAAAGTTGCAAAATAATTTTAAAAATAATTTTAAAATAGGTTACAATTAGTTAAATACAGGCTATGTATTAGTGAATTCTATTATAATTACTATGTATTAGTGAATTCTATTAGAACTACAATGTTATGAATGCATGAACATTGAATTTTATACTCAATTTTACTTAATGACCCAATAGCCATAAGCTATGATGAAATATATTATAAAACACACTGATCAACAATGCATGCATTTGATAAAAGTTAAGTCCAATCAACATCAATAAATAACTAATTAATCTTTAGAAGAATTAGAATAAAGAATGAGGGGCTTGATTACAAGTTTAAAAGTGTCCCCCAAGTTGTTAAGGCTCTCTAGACATGTTGAAGCCTCAATATATGGTGACACATTGGACAAAACCATGAACCTCTTCTAGATGTATATCAAATTATGAGCACTAAGTGTAAATACTCTAATGTTTTTATTTTTTGCTAACATCCTAAAATTAATAATTAGCAAGTCTAGATATATTATGTAATAAGGGTCTGAACAATCATACCTGCATACCAACCAATGGATCTCATCTACTATTCCAATAGGATTAAATGATGAAATTTTTCTAACCAATGGATCTCATCTTCTATGCCACTAGGATTAAATGATGAAATTTATTTATTATGTCTACACAAACAATATATGCTAAATTATCCATAACATAACTTAATAGATTTGCGATATAAAAATTTTCACCAAGTGTAGATATGTTATCCCTCAGGTGTTATTCCACTGCCAACTAGCACCCGTGGCGTGTAGAGTTTCCATGGCATCATAGACCTTGATAACTAGCAATGAGCATCCATATCCCTCATGAAGACTTTTGCATGCCTCTTTCAATAATGTTTTTTCGTTTGTTCACACTTAAAGTTCTTTTGTTGCATGCTTTAGCAATCAATTTAATCTACTTCCTTTATTATACTTAAATTTATTTTCATATATACTTTATCAATTAGTGAACTAGGAAAGTCATGGTCTTTTACAAGCTTGATAGGGGATGCCTATTAGCTACTAGGATTTATTTGATAAATTTTCACACCTAGATTTTAAAGTGATCCCCTTTTGATTTTTAATCAATCTATTGTGGATGCATCCCTTAACATGTTAGACTTGCTCACCAACTAGGATGCAAGAACAACCTATGTTTTTTCACCTAGACACATGATCACATAACCATGTATACATCATTTTAGCACATTTTAGATCTATATTTAAAGTCATCTTTCGTTGTGGCTTATAATAGGCATAACCTATTAGAGGCATGTAGAATTCTCCAAGAATTTTTTATGTATGACATTTCTGATATGAGATGAATAGCTAGACACATTTAGTGAACTACAACTAGTTTTATTTTTTTGTCTATCTATCTATCTTTAAAAATAAAATGAAAGAATCTAACATAAACATGAAGAAAACATTAGCCATAAATTTCCAACTAAATGTTATATGTAGAATCACAAGAAACATAATAATATTCACACCTAAGTAGATTGAAAAGAGTGCACTACCTATTAGAATAATATCTGAATAAATTTCCAAGGTAAGAATGTATGAACAATGTAAAAAGCCACATTGCACTTGCGGCCTATCATACATTAAAGAAAACTAAAAGAAGAAAATAGCTCTCTCCATTATGAAAGATTATAAATGTAAGAAACTTAATTGCATAGGTTTCAACCCATGCATAATATATGTATATATTTTAACATTTATTTATTAATCCTTATAATTGGTATGTATAATATTAGTTTGGATACATAGATAAATTAAATGATATGTATAATATTAATTTAGATTCATAAATAAACTAAAATTGTATTTTAAATTTTATGATAAAAATCAACTGAATTAATATCACACTTTCTTAATGTCATGCTCAATAAATTTATCCTTAAAAAACTACAAGCCAATGTCAAATTCAACAAATTATGGTTTTTACTAAATTTAAATTATATATAAAATATGTTAAATAAAATATTTTGTTAATAACAATTTTTTATCTTACCATTCAAACTATTACATTCATCATCATTGTATTCATATATATATATATATATATATATATATATATATATATATATATATATATTCCAATTAAAATTTTAGTTAAGGTTCTTTAAGCTTACCATACATGCTTTTGAGCAACATTCCAATATGAAAGTTTGGTTTTTAATGTTATGCAATCATTTCTCAAGTATAGAGGTTCATTGAAAGTGCTAAAATTAACAAGTGCCTCAGGCAACAGGAGTCCCTCCAGGGAAAATAAATAGTGAAATTGGGAGTAGCAATAATGTATTAAAAGATTTGTTTGAGCAAGCAAGAAGAGATCTATCTCAGCTAGGGAGGGTCAAGGTCAAATCAGTCAGCATTAGGTCTCTCCGAACTATCAGGGGTCAAGGTTAAATTTCTTTTAGCTCTATCTTTAGTGCATATAGCTTATTAATGTTATATGAAAATATTGTTCCTATGCCTTATTAATGTTATACAAAAACATTGTTTCCCCTATTAATGTTATATGAAAAGAATGTTATACGAAAAAATTGTTTCCCCTATTAATGTTATATGAAAAAATTATTTGTGGCCATTCATTTCTGATTTCCATGATGGGACTTGTATTTGAATGTAGAACAACGACTCCTTTAACACAACAATATTTAAAAAGGTGAGTGGTGATCAATCGCAATATTTTCTTAACTTTGAGTTTCCCGCCTTTGGAGTAGAGAATAATTAGAGATGTGGATAGATTTAACCTAAGGTATTGTTCTGTGCGACCCCTGAGTTGCTTAAATTATTGTTTTTTTATTTATATTTTAAAAATTTTAATAATTAAAATTTTTATTGTATTTTAATCTATATTTTAAAAATGTTTAATAATTGATCTCTCTCTCTCTCTCTCTCTCTCTCTCTCTCTCTCTCTCTCTCTCTCTATATATATATATATATATATATATATATATATATAATTTATTAATTTAAAAATATATATTTTTAGTACAATTGTTCTATAATTTGTTCTATATTTATTTTAAACTTCTGAAAACCAGCCACTTATAACATTGAAAACGATGTTGCACCAAGAAAATCATTTCATTCTGTTATACGTAGTGTCTTTAAATTTGGCAAGTGCATTCACGCATGTAATTTCTTTATCAACGGGAAAGGTGCATGTAATTTCTTTATCAGTGGGCCATGTGATCATATTATCTCGATGTTTCTAGTCTGTTGTGTGATAAATGGGCAATGTGATATTATATCAAATGATGCTTACTTCAACCCTTTGATAACTACTGCCCTGTGATAACTCCTACCGAACCGAGCCCAGCCCTGACCTCAACCCTCCTGTCCAAACGATTTCACTAGAGAGACCCTAGAAAATCACAGAAAATTCTAGATGTTGCTACAGTAAGCCCCATCCAAAGGGGTAGAGAAACAAAACTCCAGTAGAAATTCCAGATGTTGCTATTGTAAGCTCCAGTCCAAAGGCACAGAGAAATAAAACCTCAGTCCAAATTCCAAATGTTGCTACTATAAGCCCTAGCCCAAAGGCACAGAGAAACAAAACCCTACTCCAAATTCCATATACTGCTACTGTAAGCCCCAGTCCAAAGGTGTAGAGAAATAAAAGCCCAATCCAAATTCTAGATGTTGCCACTATAAGCCCCAGACCAAAGGGGCAGAGAAGCAAAACCCCAATCCAAATTCCAGATGGTGCTACTGTAAGCTCTAGTCGAAAGGCGAAGAGAAACAAAACCCCAGTCCAAAGTTGTAGAGAAACAAAAGAAAAACCCTAAGATAACTCCCTGTAGAGCTGAGCCAAGTCAAGCCCTTCCTTGCCCTACCCCGCCCTCAGCCATCTTGTCACATGGACAATTTCACCAGAGGCCCTCCTGGTGCACGAAATTTTTTTCCACCCTTCTTGCAGTGTGACGATTTCACCAGACGCCCTCCTGCCACACAAACAATTTCACCAAAGAGACGCATAGCAGAAGAAGAAGAATCCCATAACGATTTTACCAGAGAAAATCCTAGTAACAGACCAAAATTGTAGAGCTTACAATTATACTAATGTTCCATGTAAAAGTACATGTGGAAAGGGCATGCAAAGGGCATGTTGCATGCATAAGAATATGTGGAACATGCGGAAAGGACCTGAGAAAACTTTGGATAATAGACTTTGTCACAACCGTGGCTTTGGTTAAAATAAGATTGTGCTATATTTTTGGCATCTTGAGCTACTTGTATGTGAAGAAAGTTATTTACAAAAGTTTATTTATCTAAAGTTGGTTATCAAAGTTCGACAATAAGACCTCAAACCTAAGTGCCCAATTATGTTTAAAATAAATAATTTTATTTTTATTATATAATTGAAATATATTATCGACCTAGGTTAAAACATCAATAACCATGTAATTTTAAAAGTCAATGTTTTTATTAATATGTTTTCAATGTTCTATCGAATCCTATATTCCAGGCAGGAACTAAAAAGGTCAATAATTAAAGCATTTCTCTATTGAAAAAGTCTACATCGATTACATTTCATATTATCTCACATAATATTTTATTATTTTATTACCAATTTGTTTTAGGTAACAAACATGCCCATAGTTTGAAATCAATTCGAAATTAAATTCAACTACATTTCAGATTATCACATCTAAGGTTTTACTACCAAGTTGTTTAGGGCCCAAACATGTCCATGGTTTTGAAAACAATTTGAATTTAAATACGTTCTTTCAATTTTATAAATATGTTTTATTATTGAATCCAAATCAACATTAGGTTTTTTTCTTGAATGAATTAGTTAATACTAGACATGAAATGTCACTCTTAATGCAAGTTCAAGAGACAATTTATTGTTCTCTTATGATGATGTATAGAAATAAACCTGAACTTCAAAAAAAAATAGAATTTATGTTAACATCTTTAGTTTCTGGATTTAGTAAAATTAACATGTTTTCTATCATCTCTCATAGCAATAATGAATTGTTTTTTATAAGGATAACAAAATTATGACACTTTTAAACACATATTTAATATAAAGTACTAATTCAAACAAAATCATATAATAAATACTACAATTTTTTTTTATGTTTTCATTCTCTGTATATTCTCTTTCAATTATATAAATTTTTTTATCTTTCCAAGATTTGTTATCATCAAAACTATTTTATCCATTATTAGTCTTTGATTTTTTTTCACAAATTTCTCAAAAACATAGATTTTTCCAAATTATTTCTCACTTATAGACATAGGTCTAATATGTCAATTAAAGCATTTTAGGTATGAGTTATTGTATGACCCTATTATAACTTTAATTATGGAGAATTCAACATATCAATTCACAATGGTTTTGATTTTTTTTCTTTTACATCGATATTAACAATCTAAGTAACTTTTTTATTTTCACATTTCTTATTATTCAAATAATAAGTCAAGGAGTGTGAAATAGTGAAAAAACAATTTCTTAAATGATATAAATGGTATTCCTAAACATTGACCCTTAGGAAACATTCTCAAATGCATGGAATTATGGAGATATGTGTATGCTAGGAGAGAGAATTTTGATAGAAATAATTGATTGGTTTATTAGAAGTTTTGATTCAAACTTATGGAGGAATGAAATAAAATACAAAAATACACATAAATGTAGAGATGAAATAAAAATGACACTTCATATCGTTAACATCAAATAACTGAAATGTCCTTACAAACAAAATGGAAATAAACTAGCTATGGCGCTAGTGGTTTATCTCTTAGAAGAGAAGTGGTAGCTACAGGCCTCTGAACTGTGTTAGAATGAGGCTCAAGGGCCCTTTTATTATTGAACAACATAGGAAAACCCTAAACAACCAAAAACCTAACCCTAGGGGATGAAACGCCAAGAGTTTATGGGCCCCGTTGGAGTTGGGAAACCAACTTCCCGGGGTCGTAACTTTTTCATATTATATCCATTTGGTGTGTAGAATATATCATCGGAAAGATCGCTCTGAGTACTACTGTTTTTGTTTCAGGCCCCTTCCTATGACTATAGGCATGCTACAAACCTAAAAAAATGTCGTATAGGGGGTCAAAACTACTCTAGAAGTTCATGACTATAAAAACTGCAAAAATAGTAGATGCTTCTATAAAAAAGGAAACTGATGAAAATGACTATAGGTCTAGGTGGAATAGGTGGGTGGCCATAGCCCACCAATATTCACCAGGATCATTCCTCCCTCCTTAGGAAGAAATAGTCCCCATTATGTGCAGAGCCTCCATGAGGTGAGAAAATTTATGCTCAACTTGTTCCCTAGTGAACCACTTGTCCTGGTGGAGGAGTTTGCCTTCTTTGACAACTTGATATAGCTGGATCCTATGCTGGCTGGTGTTATTGACATCTGAATCCATGATACAATTAGTTGTGGCTTTTTCCATGCAGCCTGGGTTTAACTCTGCTGGTGTGAGTTGTTCTTCTATGTCAGATGTGTCGAGCAAAGGTGGAAAGTAGGGTCGAAGGTGGTCCACATTGAACATGGGGTGCAGACCAAGGAATTGCTACTGAGCTCAAAGGCATTTTCCCCTACAGCCTTGGTGATGGTGTATAGGTTATATCAAAGTGGGAGAATATTGCGGTGGGGTCCAATGAGATGCTCCTTATGAAAATTTGGCCATACTTTTTCGCCTGCCTGGAAATTGTGTGGCACTCAATGTTGATCATGTCACTTCCTGTACTTAGCATTGGCTCTGTCCAATATGTCATGAATCTATTGGTAGATGTACTGAATGCTCTCAATGAAGTTTTTCACCTTGTCAAATTCAGATTGGAAATTAGCTGAATCTGCCTAAGTAGCCGCAAATGGCATGACTACATCAATGAGACATAGTGGCTGGAATCTAAAGCCCACCTAAAAGGGTTTGTGTCCAGTTGAGATGTGTAGATCTCGATTATAATAGTGTTGTACATAGGGGAGGATCTCATCCCATGTGCATGGATGCTCTAAGTTGTACATGCACATAATGTGTATGATCATCATGTTAATGACCTCTGTTTGTCCATGAGTTTGGGTATGGAAATTTGTGGGCATGATGAGCTTCATGTCCAGCATCGACCAGAGGCTAGACAAAAATGTACTGAGGAACCTGTTGTACAGATCTGAGATAATAGACTGTGGGATCCCAAAGTGTGCCCACACTCATTCAAGGGAGAGTTTATGAATTTCTTCTGTTGTGATATTATACTTGCATGCCACAATAATGTCCATATTCGAGAATTTGTTGATGACCACAAAAAAACAATAGTTTCCATGCTTAGTAGAAGGAAGGCCCGACATGTAATCCATGGAGATGGATTCCAAAGGTTTACTAGGGGTAGGAAGTGAAGTATAAAGGCCTTGTTTCATGATGGTCAGTTTCGAATTGCACAGGCAGAACATGATCTGATGCACTTATCGACATCCTCTCGAAGGCTCGACCAATAGAAATACTTCTGCAGTACTGCCACTATTTTATCGACCTCGAAATTCCCAGCAACCCCAGTGCAGTTCACTTCCCAAACCATCTTGGAATGCTCACTTGAAGTAACACAACGGTATCCTAGGTGACATAGCAGTGCATCTTGGAGGTGAAAATTTGGAACTTGCTTACCCTCCAAGAGCGTCTTGTATGTGTGGCCGAATTCTGAGTAGATTTTATAGAGAAGCGTCCAGTCGGAATTCTCATGCCCATAAGAGTTTAGCACGGTGGTTAGCACCACAATCGGTATTCAACTGAGGCAGCATGCGACATTATTGGTGCCACCCTCCTTGTACTTGATGTTCAAATGAAACTATTGTAGGTATGTGGACCAATTCTAATGGTGAGCGTTCTGCAACTTCCCTTGTGTCTGTATGAACTATAGGGGTTGGTGGTCTGTGTAGATGATGGTTTCCTTCCCCAAAATGTAATGCTTCCATTATCGGTAAGCATGCATAATGGAATACATGTCTTTTTCATAATTGGGATACTTTTGGATTGTGTTGGAAAGTGTCTCACTATGATATGCCACGGGATAGCCCTGTTGAGTAAGAACCACCCCAATAGCATGGTTAGATGAATCTGTCTCAATCTCAAATGGTTGTTGCAAGTATGGTAATGTGAGCAATAGTGTAGATCAGAGATTATGTTTCATCTCTACGAACACCTTATGTTGAGATTCAGACAAAAAGAATTTTGATTTGTCTTGTCCCTTGGTGACTTTACTCAAGGGCCAGGTGATATGAGATAATCTCAACACAAACCTCTGGTAGAAATTGAAAAGACCCAGAAAGTTGTAGAACTCTATTAGATTTGTTGGGGCTAGCCAATCTCAAATGAATTGGATCTTGGCTAGATCCACATGTATCCCCCACTCATCAATAATGTATCCCTGATACTGAACCTTGGTCATCCAAAAAGTGCACTTCCCTAAATTCACACACAACTTGTGGTGCCATAGTATTTGGAAGACCTGTTGGATGTGGTGGAGGTGCTCTTCCCGAGTCTGGTTGAAGATCAAGATGTCATACAAGTACACCACCACAAATGAGTTGGTGAATGGACACAAGATGTAGTCTATCAACCTCATGAAGATTGCAGGAGAATTCATCAAATTGAAAGGCATGAACAACCATTCAAAAATAACCTCCTTGGATTTGAAGGTACTCTTCCACACATCAGAGGGTTTGATTGGTACCTGGTGATACCCGGACTTCAAGTTGATCTTGACGAAATAATTTCCCCCTTTGAGTTGGTCCAGAAGGTCATCAATCTGTGGGATCGGATACTTGTTCCGGATAATGATCTTATTCAACGCTTTATAGTCAATACAACGTCTCCAAGTCCCATCCTTCTTATGCACTAACATGATCAGGCTCCCACAAGGCAATGAAATCTATCGGATGTGACCTTTCTACAACCGCTCTTGAATTTTTCTATTGATTTCATCGTTCTCCATAATAAAACTCGGATATATTGTTCCAATGGGAAATGACACACTGGAGCTCAAATCCATAGGTTGATTGACTTGACATTGTAGAGGCACCCCTGTGAGTGAGGTGAAGATGCCCGTGTACTCCTCCACTACTTTGTCCATATGTTTTTTTCATGCAGAGGAGTCTTGTGTGGAGGTTATGGCCACAATCTTATTCTTTCCCTGAGGGCAGATCATTAGGAAAAAAAATCTTTATTTTGGAAATGTGCTTATTGCATTTTTTTGTAGTAACCAAAGAGACGAAAGTAGGCGGTGCTACCGTTGGTATTATGTACAAATTATTTCTCAAAGTGACAATAATAGCGTGAGGCTTGGACTCATACACAACACGTTGCTTCCACAAGTATGGTTGGCCTAAAAATACATCAAAAAAATCAAGAGGAGAAATGTCACATAATACCTCATCCATGAAGGGCTTGATGCTATACAGAAGGCGACACTACTAGCTGATGCAGAGATCTCATCCTTGGTGAAGCCACTCGATGGTGTGTGGCTGTGGGTGTGTTATGGTCGGCAAGCCTAGTCACTTCATGACCTCTATTGAAATGAGGTTCTTTTGGCTCCCATTGTAGATAATTAACTGGAGTGGGGAACACTTTATACACATATGGGAATGGAAGAGGCGCTCCTCCTCCTCTAGATCTTCCGATTCCTCCTTATGGATCTTCATGGTGGAAATGGTGGTGTTGGTCTCTACATCCATAATTTTCTTTCTTTTTTCATTCCAATTGTTAGGTTCTGATTCATAGTCAGAGCATGCATCCGATTCATAAAGATTTAGCTTAGCCAATCGTCACTTCTTGTCCCAATAGTCACTTGTGTTATGAATGGAACTCTTATGGAACTCACACCAATTTCCCGTATCCTTATTTTTCTTCATGGTGTTGTTATTTGATTATGGATTTGGAGGGTTTTCCTGGGCCGCCCTGCCTTGGATTTTTTCTTTGGTCTATTTTTTGGGGGCACCTTTCCCTTGCTTCTCATTCGAAGATCCAAAATATTGCTTCTTCTGTTTGAGTTTATGCTCAATCTTGGCATAATACTAGTATGTTGCACCAAGCGAGGAGATGTCAAGGAACTCTATTTCCTATGAATGTATATGTGCAAACAATTGTGGTACTTCAGCACCAATTTTTTCTTTGAATCTTTGATACCCAAATTTGTGCTCAGAGTATAGAATCGATTCATCATCTCATGCACATCTTGATCCCTTTGTTGCCACAATGTAGTCCATTGTATGTACTTGTCCTCATAGTTCCCCACGGGATAATATTTTTCTTGATGGTGTCTTGAAATGAATCCCAAGTGGGTACGATTGAGAATAGAGAGGGTTCCCTCTCGCCCTTTTTCTTGCAGCAGGCTTCCCACCAGTCCTTGACATGGGAGGTGAATTTGAGGAGTGTAGAAGTGATATTTTCCTACTTGTAAAAGTCATGAACCGAGATATATACTTCTAACAGAGTAAACCATATATCTATGAAATATGCATCTTTTTGGCCCTCAAATATGGAAATCTCAAAGTTTACTTGAACCTTAAAAGGAGTGGCACCTCTAGAGTGGTTGCTAGATGCATATGTGTCATCGGTGGGCAGCCATTGAAGGATCCGGGAAAATTTATCTATCATCAAGTTCCTTTTTTTTCTCGAGGGCCTCCTCGAGGAATATTTTGATAGGATCTCCTGCTCCCTCGTCTTTCTTTTCTTCCCCCATGGGCGGTCTTCAGGGTTTGCGAGGTTGATCTTGCAGAGGTTCAGCCAGATCAAGCCTTAACTCCTTATTCCCTAACCTCGTTGGGGACATGCAAAGAAGGATCAAGAAAGAGAAAGTCTCTCTAATACCACTGATCCAGACTTATGTAGGAACACAATAAAATACAAAAATACACATAAAAGCATAGATGCAGTATAAATAACACTTCATTTAATTAATATCAAATAAACGAAATATGCCTACATACATAATGGTAATAAAATATCTAGGGTAATGGTAGCTTACCTCTGAGAAGAGATGTGGTGGCTACAAGCCTCCGAATTGTGTTACAATGAGGCTCAAGGGCCTTTTTATTACTAAAAAACCTAGGAAAACCCTAAACAACCAAAATCCTAACCTTGGGAGATGAAACACCAAGATTTTGTGGGCCCCGTTAGGGTTAGTTTGGAAACCATCTTACCATGGTCATAACTTGGTCATATTATCTCCATTTTGCGCGTACGATATATCATTGCAAAGATCTCTCTCTTACTACAGGTTTTTTCACAAGCCTTGCCTATGGCCGTAGGCCTACTGAAGACCTAAAAAATAGCGTTTTAGGGGGTCAAAACTTCTTCGCAAGTTGAGGACCCAAAAAACTACTAAAAATAGTAAATCTATAAAAAAGGAAACTAATGAAAATGATTGGAAGTCTAGGTGGAATAGGTGGGTGACCACCAATATCCACTTGGATCAAGTTTCTATATAATGCACCCCAAATGGATTAATGAATAGGAATTTCTGTGTAATACATCATTTTGGTTTCATGTGTGTTGTTCACTTGAGCTCTAAAGCAAGTGGATTTTCATCAAAGGGCTTGTACCTAAAATGTGCATCTCTTTCCCTCAAATTGTTGAGTTGGTTGTGTGGGATAACTAGCGAAATTTCGTAATAGAATCATCATAAAACATTTCAATAGCTCATATAACAATAAAAAATATCAAGAATCAAATATTTTATTTAATGCACTAGTCCATATGACAAACATTTTAGAGTAGATTAACACCCGAAAATTCACAATCCCATTTTTCTTCGAACATCTAGCTCAAAATATATATCATTATCTACATGAAGCTGACTATTACAATGATATAATAAATCTGTAAAAATGGGAAAAACTCATTTTGGGTTACACAAGCCCTTACACAACTAATCTTCGATATGAGATATTAATGACATGATTATGTTAGGAAAATGTATACTAGGATGGGAAGTCATCTACCAAAATAGATTAGCTCTTCTTTTCTCATATTCAAGATCTTGAATAGTAAGATTCACTAAATTACACCTTTTCATATCCATGGATTGGAGAACATACCTATAGGAGATGTTTTCATTCCTAAATTGTGTCTCCTTTAGTTATCATTTCTTAGGATGATGGAAAAAATTGTAATCATGGAGGAACATTTCAAGTCATGGGACTTTTCAACAAGGTGTGCATGTCAAAACGAAGATAACTAGCATTTAAGCTATACTTTAAATTTGGAAATAAAATAGAGCATAAATATTTTTACCATGGATGAATTGTACTTCATAAATAGATTTACACAATTAACTGTGTTATAAAAAAAACTATTAGCACGAAAAATGAACAGAAAATATATATTTTTTAATTATGTTTAAATTAGTGGCCCTAAAGTTTAACTAAATAAAATATAATATGATTTTTACTAATCAGAAAAAATTTGTTCAATAAATAAAATACCAAAATAAAATAAACTATTCCTACCTAGACCTACACTAACCCACTGAAAATTATGTAAATTTGAAAATTGAAGGTAGTTATACAGTGACATCACGACCAATAGGAATTAAGGTGATGTATGTAGCTTTATATGGATCATATGTTGCATATCAGAAACTAGAAGGAAATGAATAATTATGAAAGACATTCACAAAAAGGAGTGATGATTACACCCCACTTTCAAGAAATTGTTGATGAAATAATGGATTCATTCACCATTAAGTGATTTTCACAATAACAAGATCCGGGAATAAAACTTTGAGATAAAAACAAACATAACTTATGATCATCTCTAATTGGTTCTTATGAATCACTAATCATAAAATTTCTATTTTCCATAGTTGTTCCTAATTTCATTATTCATAATAATTAGCTCCATATCTAGTTCCATTTATCTCTTAGGTCTTCAAATTCCTTTCATTTCAAATGCAATATTTATTAAATAATGTTAAATAGGGGTCCTTTAGAATTATATTTGCGTTTGAAAATTTAGTAGCCTCAAATACATCTTTGTTAGTAAATATTATAGTTCCACTTGTATTCATATCAAGAGAAGAGGCATTCGCATTGGTTACAAAATCATGTTCACGACATCTACTACTTTAATTTGTTGATTTTGAAATTTTAGACTATTTGTTTCTACCCCAAAGTTATTCCCCTATCTCCCATTTATGGTCTCAATTCTAGACATAGTGTGTAAGAGCACCTTATTGTGCCACTCTAGGATTTAGAAATATTGGTGAAGCTAGAGGGGGGATATCCTCACATGTCTTAAAGTTAGATCTCCAAGTTCCCCACGTTAGAAGAACTTTTACCAAAGAAACTTCAAATAGATTTTTTGTAGAGAGAAATATCGTATAAAAAGAGTCCCCATAACTACTAATATCTGCCACATATCACTATGGGACATGCCAGTGACCTCGGCTAAAATTCACGCGGGTTTTAATACCATTTTCCTTTCAAATTCTTCATCCAACTATTGTATGCGTATGATCCGAAAAATATGCTCAAACTTTAACACATTAAATATTATGCAATTTTGGCTGTGATATACCATAAACTAAAGCACTAAGTCATGGATCCACCCAGAATATGCACATTTTTTAACAAATTTTGTGTTTTTGGGTCTACCCCTATAGTTTAGGCCCTTAACTATTATTGATCTTAAAATGCTCATAAATTCTTATCTGGAAATAGTTTTTCAGAGTGTGATATATCGTTGGAAAGGTCTCAAAGATAAATATCCAAAAATGCCATTGAATGAGTCATTAGGAGATCATAAATTTCAAAAACAAAACTCAAGACACTTCATGCACCTTTGAATTCTCTTGATGAGAACATGTAGTAGATCCAACTAACATATTTGTTCCTTGGATTCATGAATTATATTGATGTTTCCTTGGACATCTTGTTTGATTCCAATGACACTTGTTCTCATCAATGATAATGTTATGTGAAACAATATCCCCCTTTTTCATTTATGGAAACACCACTAGAAATTGATGGTCATTGATGGAAACAAGTCATGCTTTCCTTGACATGCACTAGACCAAACTTTCTTTGACATGCACTAGGCTCCCCATGATATATTGTAGAGTAATATCCCTATATAACTATGAAGATTCATTTTTATTTTTTATTCAATGTCTTCTTTGTCAATATCTGTTAATAAATTTATCCATTCTCTCCTCCAATATTTATGTCCAATGTCAATTAGGATCTCCTGCTGAAATTATGCTATTTTTTGCGTCAACGTTTACATTCTCCTCCTTTGACATCAATGGAAAAGGGAAATATTTATCTATCAATGATTTTATAACTATATGTGAAAATTATCCTATTATAAGTGGATTCTCCATGATATCATCTTTGTAATTACCTACCATTTCCATTAATGTGTAGATTCTCTAATTTGTCTTAGAATTTCCCGTAGATATGGTGGAGCCTCCCACTAAAACCATGCTTCCTTTCAATGTTCTTCAACTACTAATAACCTTTCCTATGGACTTGATAAAGTCTACCCCTAGGAATGGGCTTCCCCTCAATGTTCTTAAACTTCTCCTCACCTTTCCTATGGACCTAATAAACTCTCCCTCCTATGACCATGATTACATTCTTCATCTATAATAACCTACCGATATTCTCCAGTTTTCCTATGAAAATGATGGATTCTTCTCTTGGGATCATGATTCTTTTCAATTTCAATTGTTCCTAGATAGAGTCTCCCTCAAAAATAATTCTTCCAATACCTCTCCAACTATTCTTAGATCATCTTGCCAATACCTATTCTTAGAATTTTCTGTTGAACTGCATATTCCTCCTATCATATTTCCCTATAAAAATTGTATATATATCACCTTCAAGTGATTATAATGTGACTTTCACAAATCAAGTTTATTCGTACTTGTCATTTGCACAACTTCCCTTTAAGTACTCAATTTATCTTCTTGTATCTATCTTGCCTTGTTTCTTCAAAAGCCAATACTTCCCTTTTCCACCATTCATTTATTTTCATGTTAGCATACTTCTACCCTCATATCAAAAACTTGACTTTGCAAGCGATCATCCTTAATACATAATATTTCCTCTTGAAATTTTTATTCAACAAGTTATGATCTTGAAGAAGCTTTCACTAGGGGATTATATCTGATGTGTCAAAACTAAACTTTGTCCTTCATCTCCTTCTCTATCATGTAGAGTCAATTCTTGGATTAATAGGAAGTCTCTCTCTCTTATGTCATCCCAATTTGAGTTTGCAATCATGTGCTATGTGTCCTTTATTATGTCTTCCCTATATACAATATCACATTTCAATATTAGTGGAAATGACCAATATGTTCATACAATTTGGTACATATTATCAATCTAGCGATTTGATCATATCCTTTATACCTGGCCATATCATAGGTTCTACAATCCCATGTTTTTTGGCCAAATTTTTTACATGAAAAATAATAAACAAAAAAATTATTTTTATACCCGAGTGTGTAGGGTGCTTTTGGTCTTCTTAAATTTTTCCTCAGAATAGTGTCATCCATTTGTTTATTTCTAACTCCTACTTCATTTTTTCTTGTTGATTCTTTGTGAAGATTTTCTATCATGGGGGGTTCCATTATTTCATTCTAGTTCCCATTTTTTTAATTATATGTACCTTGATAATTCTCATAATCATTAGATATGTTGAAACAAACATGCTTGGGTTGATTCAATACCTACTTAGGAGATTCAAATGAGTTGTTGTTGGATGCTAAAAATTTCTAATGAAATATTCTTAGGATGATATTCATTTTATGTGCTAGGAAGATCTTTATTCTTGGATGTCTCACAACTTTCTGATAACCAAGACTTGTTCTGATGAGAGGAGATATTTCCATGTTAAGAATATGATTCAGATATTAAGACCCTTTATGAAACTTTAAGTTGTGTTTGAGTTGCTCCAATTATTCTTTCAAAATCACAATTTCCTCCTCTAATATTTCACCAAGTTGTTCCTTCTCATTCAACTATTCTGTCAAAAAATCTTTTATCATTTTACCTTCCTCTAGTTCAACCTTAGGACTAAGAATGGTCTCTTCATTAAGATCCTTGTCCTAGAGTTGTTGCATTAGTCGAGCTTGCCTCTTTCTAAGGGTTTTAATTTCCTTGAATGAACTTATAAGCTATCCATCATAATCTAATTTTGTTTCGGATTATTCTATTTCAATGAATAACAATATCTCACCTCTTTCTTCACTAGTCATTCTTTCATTTCTTTCATATTTTCTTTCCTTTTTTGAGAGGAAATTCTTATTTTTTTCACCTGACTTCTTCTTTTGATTCTTATACTTTACTTTTCGTGCATCATCACTATCATTCATTTTTTCATAAGGAAATTTAGAAGCATAATTTACTATTATTCCACAGTTAAAGCACTTGAAAGGGAGCTTGCCTTTGAAGTTTATGGTTTCTCTTTTCATCTTTCAGACATATGTGTCTTCCTCTTGATCAGAATTAAATTCTACCTAATTTTCATGCTTTTTACCTTTTTGGATGCTTAGAATGTTGCTTCCTTGACTCTTGATTTTTTTTCCTTTTTACCTAAATCATAAGATGATATTTTTCCATGAAATGCGTCCATATTCATTTTATCTATGTCTATCAGTTTTTCGAGGGATGATAATTCGGGATTAAATCTTGTTGGAAGAGATAAATATTTTTTGAAAAACAACAATATCCTTGACCTCTTCACCAGGACCTGCAATGGAGTTGAAAATATTTTCTACTTGAAGAAAATATGAAGAAATATTCTCATCTTATTCCATATTTAAGCTTTCAAATTGGGCCCTGAAATATTGCAGTCTAGATCCTTTTAGCCGCATGTATCCTTCAAAACAACTTTTAATATTTTTGCATAAATTATACAACAACTAACATAGCATTACTTTGGAAAATTTTTTCTATCAAACCACTCAAAATTACATTCTTAACTAGTGCATTATATGTATAGAGTTTGTTACCAATTATATCTATCATAGGAGTATCCAAAACTTTATACTAAGTTTCTACAATTTTGTAAACATTAATTTCAAAGAAAATGAGATAGGTCTCCATTCTTATCTTGCAAAAGGCATAGTTATATTTATCAAACAATGAAAATTTTCATGTCTCTATGATCTTGGACAACTTTCCTTGAAATCAAACTTCCAGTAGGTAACTGTTCGTCAAGGAACCTGCTCTAATACCACTTGTTATACAAAATATCACATTGAGATGGGGGTTGATCAATTTGTTCGAAATTTTGTAATTTCAACTTTTTTATCAATAGAAAATTATGTACCAATGTACTACAACCATTTGCAACATACCAATAAATAGAATAATGTATCAAGTATCCATCATAACATCAACATAAGATCACACAAGATTTTAGGTGGAAAGCCATTTGGGAGAAAACCAGAAATTCTTCTTCTTCAATTCATTACATAGATTTGGAAGAAAAGAATTATTAGAGGCATCTATCACCAAAATATGAAATAAAATACTTGGAGTAGAATACAACCTGATTGAGCAACCAACCTCGAAAATGTGCAAGAAACTATTTGTTATAAGATACTACTTGGTTGAGGCACAAACCTCAAAAGATAGTAAGGTTCAACTTGTTATAAGCTTCAACCTAATTTAGGGACCAAATTCAATGGAGGAGGATACCAACTCCTTATTCAACTCTATGTAGACCACTTTTCATAATATTTCAAACTAGGTCCACCTTCTCTTCAATTAATACAAGTCTTCAAGCTGATCACACTATTGTTCTTATAAAGTTGGCTTATTTTATCCATAACATGTTTCCAACTATTCATCAATCTGGTCACATAAAATACTTCTGGGGACATGTTATTTCCATATAGACAATACTCAATGCAACCTTCTCATTAGCCTCCAAAACACATAACATCAATATTGAACATAAAAAAAAGATCACCAAGGATTTTCGTGCCTCTAAGATTGATAATAATTGAACTTAATCATCACGGTTATTTTAGAACCCAATTTGGCCTCAAAATGAGCCTAAAAGCCTCCAAAAACCATATAGAACCATATAAAATCATACAAAATATGACAAAATATGGGCATATTCTACAACATGACACTTTATGGGCCCTACAAAATGAATAAATATTCAAAAAAATGGTCATATTTGGCATGCTAATTGACACCCATATAAAACAAAAAAGTGAAAGAGTCTAACCAAACTTAGACTCCTAACCGTCATTGAGAAAAGAATACCATATAACCAACTAACCTTATTTTTGAGTCATAACATGTTAGAGAGGTGCTTTTACATATTCAAAAACTCGGATCTTGAAGCAGAAATGTGTATCGACACCTCATGGGAATTGCCACCTAACATTCTAGATATGCACAAGGAACAAAAATATGAAGGCTTGAACAATCATGTAGTTGGCACATAAAAAATAACCATGCCATAATTATAGAGCTCGACCTTTGCTAGACCATGTGTATGTTGTTTATCAAATTGGTTTTTATTGGAGTCTCAACACAGGTATATATATATATATATATATATATATATATATATATATATATATATATATATATATATATATATATATATATATATATATATATATATATTACATGGACCTAGGGATTCAAGGGCCAACCTCGCGATCAACCATTTCTCAATGTAACCTTTGTTCATAACACAATATCACCCATATAAAGATGGGGTTAACCCTTCTATGATGTCAATGATCTAACCATAACCATGTGACATTGAGATTAGCACTCAGTCCCTTTCCTTTGGGAATGTGACCATGCCATGTGACCTTGTCCTCGGGGTACATGATTTCTTGCATGATGATGCTAGCATTACATCATCATCCATTATGGTGGCCTATGAGGGGTTCCACATGCCACCCTTTTTTAATGTTTTAGCAACCATAAATTTTCATTTAGATCTTCCATGTGGTAGTCCCTAGAGGTGACACATAATCCTATCGATGTGACCTCAGCCAACCGAGATATACCAAATCATTTTTTCTACCACGTCATAGATGATTATACAAGGGGGCACATCACTACAATATCATCTATCCAATAGATTCCACATGTCACAGGGGGGTAGACCAATGTCCTTGGTTAAACTTCATGCAAGTTGTAATACCATCTACCTTTCAAATTCACCATCCAACTATTGTATCCATTTAATTTGAGAAAGATGCTCAACATTTAATGGCTTAAACCTTATGCAAATTTGACCACGATATATTGTAGTTTGAATCACTGAACCATGGATCCACCCAAAATATGTGCACTATTCAAAAACTTTGGTGTTTGTGGTTTTGTGTAATATTCCAAATTTTCCGTCAGTTAATTGGAATATTAGAGTTCTTAATTTTTCTAATTAATTAAATAAATAAGAGGGTGGAGGGACCCGTAAACCCCAAAAATGAATAAAATCAACGTTTGATGTGTGTATGTGGTAAATTAGAAGTAGATCTGAATTATGGAGTAGTGGAGAAACTTCTTAATGAAGGAAGAGTGGAGATCATGGATCATTAATGAGAAGATCATGAATATAGTGTAGGAAGTCAAATAAGATCATAGTGCAATCAAAGTAAGATAATAGAGCACTAATTATGAAATAGTTGAGGAAGTGGTGCATCTAATGCACACATGATGGAGAGAGTGGGAATTAAATGCAGAGATGATGGATATCATGGAGGGAAAATGCAATCTTCATGGAGGTTGGTGGCCACATTTGTAGTGTAGTTATGAAGTTGTCCAAGGCTGTGGAAGGCTCATAAAGCATAAAAGGGAGATGGAGGGAGAAATATAAGGAGGCTTTAGATTTTGATCTTAGATCAGGATTTTTCATGTGACATTTCTATGCACGTTTTAGCTGTTTAGCTAAGTCTGTAGTTTTGTTTAGCACATGGGTGTTTCTGAGTGGAAATCCCACCCTTACCCATGGGGGACTTCGAGTGCCTACTCTGGGAAAGCTATTTTGAGTTGTCATACATCATTAGGAATTGGTTTCACATTCAACCCCTCTCTACAACATATTCAGCCCATCTCTACAACACATTCAGCCTCAAGAGTTACGCATTCCTTCTTGAGGGTTTGAGAGGAGGAGGTAGTTCTTGGCATTTCAACTAGGAAACTAGTGGAGGATTCATCCTTTCACCTCAGGCTTCAATATCAGTCTTCCAAGAGCATCATCTTGTTATCCGTCATTCATGACATCAGTTCATACCTCCATGCAACAATAGTTACCCCAGGAATTGCGTAGTCCAGTCCTATAGATCTGAAGGAGGAAGGAAGTTTCTAGTATTTCAGCTGGAAATCCTATAAGGGACCATCTCCTCACTTTGGAAATACTATTTCCACCGTTCAGGATATTTATTGCAGCATCTAGAATCAGGCTTTAGCTACTGCCTCCTTGAAAATGCAATTTTATTCAGCTGTTATGTATTCAGCAGCCGCATTCAGTGGAGGAGGAAGGAGGAGATAGAGGAGGGTTCAACCCTCTATGAATTGAACTTATTGTACATTATTGCAGTGATCATATATTCAGTTCATGAGTTAGATCCATATACCCAACAGTCATATGTTGCAAGCCCTAAGAGGGTTATTTTACAAGATTGTCATATTTGGAAATCCTTTCTGAGTTATCTTTGGTATTCATCATAGAGACTAGATATGAAATCTCGGCATCACCTGAGCTCTAGAACTCTTAGATCTACATTTATATTTTTAGCTGGTAGTGTGAGTCCCAACATTTGTAGCAAGGAAAACGTAGTATTACCTCCAGTAGTCCAAAAGTTACACAATCCCTCTTGTGGGAGGGGTTAGGGTCCTATAATAATAGGGTTCATAATTTCTGAATTGAGTTTGATTAAGTTTTGTAATATGTACATATCTTTCTTTCTACAAGTTTTTTTCCCATATTTGAAAAATAAAAAATGAAAAGAGGGTAAAAGTCCTAAAAGAAAGATCAAAGGACTTGAAAAGAAAAGATAAAAAAAGAATTAAAAATGGACCCCAAAAGAAAAAAGGAGATAAGAAAAAAATATGCAAGTGATGCAAGTGAAAATGCCACTATTTTTACTTTTACTGCAAGAATAATATATCACGCAATACCTGCTAGCATAAAACCACCCTTGGGATGGGCTCTACTGCACTATCCTAGTTCTTTTGACCCTAAGGTGGAATTCCATATAAGAGAAAGAGAACCTTCGAGCTTGGAGGAAATGCATAATGTAGCAATTACTGTCGAACAAAACATAAAGTGTAGGGAGGAAAGGTTAAAGGCTACAAAGAAATACCGAGCAGAGCAAATAAGGTAGGTCTCTTTAGAAAGCAAGCTGGAAAGACTGATAGAGACTGACGACACCCTGCTGAACACAAAAGAGGAAGAATATGAGGCTGAAACCAGAAACGATGATGGGAAAATACCTACACCTTGTCCTCGGGAAAAACAAATCAGATCACTGCAAGACGTAAGCAGCATGCCAAGCATGTATGATGAACAAGAGTTTGATGCATACAATGCTTATGATTTTTCTTTCTCTAACATTGATCTGTCTGATGATTATTTTTTCCAAAAGGAAACTAAGCTTGCAGGGCCATCATTAGTAGATTCATGGGAGGAAGATCACGACCATCAACTTCAAGAAAATGATGAGCCAATGAAGGTCATCTATGATATTGATGAAGAAATCATTGAAAGCATGATCGCAGATGAAGATTCATTGAATCTTCACTTTGTTACGTATCAGACCATCAGTAGTAACTTCAAAGAAGATGGAAGCCAGCATCTCTTCAGCACAGAGGACAAGGAAGAAAGACATGAAGAAAATATTGAGCAAGATGAATATCCAGAGCCTTCACCTGAAAGGGTCAAGGTAATCAAAGCAACCCCTGCTCAAGATTATGTTAATTTTTTCACAGAGTTCAGTTCACTCCAGCAGAACCAGCCAGGGTCAGAAGAGGACAACCCTGCCATATGTGATGAGCCCTCCAGTTCAAGCTGCAATTAAGATGAGGGAGGCCTTCTTTCCCACAGACATCTTTGTCTTGATCCAGTGGAAGAAGAGGTATTCCTAGTTGATGCCCATATGCCAAATACTCCCAACCAGGAAGAGGAGGCGTGTGATTACAAAGGCCTCTCTGTAAATGCAGTGATCGAAGCTGCCTGGGATACAAACAGTCTACCAGTCATGGCAGGCTTTAAAGAAGAAAGTATATGCCATATTTCTATTGATCCTATGGCAGAATACATGGAGGCCTTGATTGGCTCAACTCCTCAAGCTTCAATCCTTTGCAAGAGCCAGATACACCAGAATTGGTCACCACTGGTGGTGGCCTCAGTTTTGAAGACCCACATGCAGAGCACCGTATGGTTGTCTCTGATGAGCAGTCAGTTCTTCTCCCCTTTTTTACTATTGCTTGATTGGCTGCATTGGCATTATTGTATCACCTAGAGCATCGGATATTTCTAGTTAGAGTAGGGTATGTAGGAAAAACTCAATAAAGCTCAGTCTGTGAGCATTCAGTCAATAGTTTTAAATTTCTGCAAATTTTCAGTCCATGAGCAGTTTTGTCCTTATGCCATGGCCTACAGCAAGCGAGACAATTTAATCCTAGCTTGACTGTTTTTCAATTTCTGTCTTAGAATGTAGAGAAGAAATCTGTTAGACAGTTTAGTCCCAGAAGATGTACCTTAGGTAGAGAATTATGAGGCCAATAGCTTAATCTGGCCTCATGGAGCAATAAGGGTAGAAATAGAATAGGATTATTTTCTTGTTTGTAAAAAAATAAAAATGATGTAAAGGGTCTGCTAGTTCAATGCACCCTAGAAGAAAAAATGCTAGGATTGTAGGATGGGTAGGTAGATTGTTTAAGTAATATTTCTACTAATTGATGTCTTCACAATTGTGGTAGCTGAAAATGAAAGAAGAAAGGTGGCTCAAGCAGTAGGCATATGGCCTACACCAAAGATAATTTTCTGAATTCTTGACTCCTTCAAGAAGAAGCCATCCCCATGTGGAGCCACTGTTAGCCCCCCTATAAATTTTTGACAAGAAAATGGGGGGCTAGATGTTTCTGAGCCTTCAAGGAATGCATTTCCTATGAAAATACATCATCCTTGAAGTCTCCTTGGGCCTTTGTCCTTTAATGAAATCCCCTTAAATCCTACACACACCCCTTGTTCGGTCTAATTCCCTTTTTCCCCCTACCGTGACCCTTTCCTAGTCCCAAAATGCATTAAAAGGGGGAAAAAACCCAATTTACACCTTAGGATAAGGCCTAGCCCCTTTTGGCCTAGCCCCGAAAACCACTTCCCCACGTAGACCCAAGCACTAATACCAAGTTCCGATCCTTAAAGTGCTTATCGCATTAGAGAATCAGAGAAAAGCACATATTTCCCTTGTAAAGTTAAAACCTCTGATGCGATGGAGTATCCATTGGTCAACCCTTGAAATGATATCCGCCGTTGATATTGACAGATCCAACGGCCTGCAGCCTATTTTACTACACCCCTAACACTCCTTTGTGAGCCCTCCGATGGCCCTCTCCATCGTCGATCCACTTCTAAATCCGACGGTCCATATTCATCCGCCCTGGTGGTCCCTGCGCCAAAACACTATGCAGAAACCAGCGGTATCTATCGCACCACCTTTGGGAGGTGGACGGTATTTTTCATTTCGGAGCGATTCCACTCATTGCATGACACGTGGCTCCATGCACTGTTCAAAAACTGCCCCCCATCACACGTTAAAGTTCGGCATTTGACCCAGCGCGATATGCACATATGTTGTCCGATCTAGAGCGGCCCATCCAACGGTCATCGCGCCACGGAGCTGCGCGGGAATTAGCCCAAGGAAAAGTACACCCCTGGCCCACCATCCGTCACCCTCCGATGCATTCTCAACCATCGATCTACCCATGAGATCGAACGGTCCAGATTTAATGCATGCCTACCATGAACTGCATATTCTACCACATCACCATTCCACGTGTTTTCGTCACATGTCCATTCGTCCATTTTATATTTTTTTCAAAGGTCAAAGTGTCAAGTCTTCACATTTAAATCTTCTACATTCCGCCAACTTTCACCGTGACCATCTTCCACTATATGTTGCATTTCCACCATGATCCTACACTATTCCACCATCTCACTGGTCTACATTGTCATTTTCATCGTCCCCGCTACATTTACGCTTCCCATGCATGGTTTCTTAATGTATTTGCATGTTTTGTAGGGTTACGAGCAGGCAGAAATCTACCATGATTCATAGTCTCTATTACAATGACAGAGAACATAAGAAAGGACCATTTTCAGGAGCTGAAATTATGGAGAAAGGCCTGGGAAGGTATGCCGACATGACTCTCATTAAAAGAACAAAGTTTAAACCCTGTAAAAACCTCTGCGGGGCCATTAAAGCACAGATTTCACAGTCAAAGGCAAACGTGGAAGTGAAAAAGAGTATTAGTGGGAAAACAGACAGTTTAAGGCACGTAATTGAGGATTTTTTGAGCCTTTTTTCAGGGATTTAGAAGCAAAGTTACCAGTTCGAAGACATCATGGACTACTCAGAAGGTCCAATTCACAGAAAATGATATGTATCAGTGTAACCATCAGGAGAATGTTCTTTCAAATAGAGGATGAAGTGCTCATACCGTCTGCATGCTTTTTCGTGTCCCTGGGGAAATTTCACCCTGACAACAGTCCTACACTACTAGTGCATTAGTTATGCGGTATGGCAGACCTCGCCGTTGTCTATCCACCTTGGTTTATTCACAAGAACTCTGCAAAAGGCTATAGCAAGTACATCAGAGACGTACCTTAAGTAAATGGAAGCCTGACGAAGACCACTCCATTGTCCAAAGAATACTAGAGATAAATGCCCAGAATTTAAAACGGGATGGAGCCTCAGCCCTCTTGCTGCTTCTGAGTTTTAATGCTGCATTTAAGTTTACATCTACTCCTGTTATTTTTTTCTCCTATAAGAATATTGAAGAACATATTGTAAAAGGTTGTTGTTTGGTTGTTGCCGATGTTGTTTGAGGGATTCAGTTTGACTTTTAGAACAGTCTTGGGAGGTATTAGCAGAGTAGTTTGTAATGTCGTAGGTTGGGAAGAGAAAGTTTAGGCTGTAATCTTCCATTGAGCTCAGTGTATGTGACTATTTTTGCATGAATTAATCAAGCAAATTTCATTGGATCCTGGTCTATTACTATGGGTGATGTTTCTCTTTTTGCATCGTTTATTTACATTACATGTTGTTCATTTCTTCTGAAACGCATCAGAAATTTGGCATAGGATTTAACCTTGTTAGGTACCCTATGTTTCTGCTCTCCTTGCCTTTAATGTTTTCTGTTGATTGTGAATCTAAGAGTGAATTCAGCTAATTTAACCAGTGTAGCGGTTCCATATGCTGCTAGCTAATGTATGAATTCGAGGTTTTCTTCTTAGTTGTTCTTGTTGGGTTTAAGTTGGAAGATTTGGGAATCTAGGGATTAGAGTTAGCCCTGTCCACTAGGGTCCTTGTGTGACCAGCTGGCCTTTCTAAGATCTCTTGCTGGTGTCAAATCATTGAAGGTTCAAATTCCTTCTCTGATCTATAGTCCCTAGCTCTGTTAAACTTATCTCTGTTTTCCCTTGGAGCATGTTAAAGCAGACCTGGAGTTAAATGACCTCTGGTCCGATCTATAAGCTGCCCCTTTGTCCCTCCATTGAAAGTTGCCTTTGAGTATGTCCAAGCAGGTCTAGAGTTAAATGACCTCTGACCCGATCTATAGACAAAAATTAGGTGTCTTTCCTTCTTTCACCTTCTTTCCTTAATGTTCCATCCCACCATCTATCTAAAAATATCCTTTGGTGTAGATGACTTACCCTTTGAAAGCCTTGGCTAGTTGTTTGGATGTAATTACCTTTCATGACTCCATAGCCCAGTGGATGGCACTGTCTTGACTCATCCTCTTTTGCTGAAACGTCCTGCTATTTTTCTCCTTTCCTCCTATTACCTTCTCAGTCTATGATCTCATGACCAACCCAGCAACAAACCGACCAAATCATTTTAAACCCCCTTTTTTCTTCATACCTAGCCTAACATCTCATTTGAGCTTCAAAGATATACCATTCTTTGTTTTATTGGAGAGATCCCTCTCCAGGTCCAGGAGGGCTAGATCCTAGGGCCCCAAAGTGGTTATGATGTTGTCTCATCTTTTGGTCTTGCCAATCTGGCCAAAACATGGGAACCCCAATAAGAGGATATTTCCAAGGTGTGGTATGACCTGAAATACCTTGTCACAGAAGATGATCTTGTTCAAGTGACCACCAACTAGCATCCCACCTGGTTGATTGCAACAAGAGATGTCAGTGCCACGTCTTTCGCAATGCCGAAGTCATCTACGTCGAATCCAAGTACCAAGAAATACACAAAGAAAGATTAGCAGGAGCCCATGGAAATGAAAAAGACATAGGAGTAGCCAAAGGACATTGTTTATGTTCCCCGCGATGAAGCATTGGTGGATATTGATGGAGTGTAATATTCCTAAATTATCATACATCTAATTCGAATATTAATTTTGATTTTTCTTCTAAGTTAGAAGAATAAGAGGGCATGGAGACCCATAAACACCCTTAGTAGGAATAAAAATACTCCTAATGTGAATGGGGGTCATCTTAGTAGCTTGATTAAGCACCCTTGTGTGTGAAAATGAGTTGGAGCATGTAGAATGGGTCAACTTTGACCAAATCAACAGCGCTGGTATGGAAGGAGTGGCATTCATTGAGGGATAATGCTATTTTGGAGGGATATTCCATGCATGGAGCTAGTGGCCTTAATGACTGGGGCCCAAGGTGAGGAATATCACCAAGCATATAAGGAAGGGGATGGAAGACATAGAAGGCATGATTGGATTATTATTTTGTTTATGGTCTATATGACTTGTTGCTCTCTACATTTGTTTAGTGGAGACTGCAATGTTATTTAGCACAAGGGTGAACCTGAGTGGGAATCCCACCTTCATCCTAGGGGGACTTCGAGTGCCCACTTAGGATAAGTACTTGGGATACATTTACACATTCCGACATTAGACCAAGCTACAAATTTCTTCAATAGTGCAGTTTTTTCTGAGGGTTGTGTTGTGTTGCAGGTTGGAGTTGTGGAGGATTGTATTGGGCTATTTATGAGCTAGTTTTCAGTGGAGGAAGGTCCTTCCATTGGGAGGCCAACAAGGACGCCCCTTGAGATTTATTACTACATTTGGCACTAGGCCAAGGTTATATTATCCCCTAAAGTGCAGTTTCAATCTGGATCTGCATTATTCTAGGGAGGAGTTGTAGCGGTGGTTGCAAGTGTATGATTTGGGAGGTGATTTCTTCAGTGGAGGGGAAAAAATTTCATCTGAAGGATCTATTGGAGAATATCTACATAATTATACATCATATTCAGCCATATATTATCATTTCTTTTGTTGCAACAAACCTTCATCCCTAGGGCTGCAACTCACATTGTATATTTTGTGTATTTTCCGGAAACCCTCTTGGGTTGTCTTGGAAGGATGATATAGAGCCAAGATTTTTATGTGTAATGTCTATTGAGGCATATATCATTATTTTTACATCATTGTATGATATCCGAATGTAGTTATTCTCACTATTACTGCATTGTAGAAGCTCTTCGACATTTTTTATAATAGCAGAATCTCACTTTTTTAGAGTGATTGTTTATGGGAGGCTTGTTTGCTCATATCATATGATTTGTGCCTCACTATTTTGTATTGATTTGTTGCTGATATTCATACCATAATGGCTCCATATTGGTCTCTTATGTTTTCATATTTATTTACACTGCTACTTTCCATTATTGTGTTCAAATATTGTTACTTCCCTATTTGGGAATACTACAGTGGTATCAGAGAATAATCTTGGCTCAGCATGTGGATCTTAGTCGTTATGCTATCAGGAGAGTAAGAAGAATAAGAAAGAGATCAGAAATGATGGAAGGAATGAACTTTGTCTCATCACTTTAAGATCTATGAAGGACCTCTCCAAGGAGTTCAAGCAAATGAGAATGGAGAAATGGAATGAGACCTTTAGAGGGTTTCAAGATGAGGAAGGTCCATGAAATTCCTATCAGCAAAAGAGAAAACCAGTATTGCATAGAGCTCCAAAGAAATATTCTATGTCCAATTTCTTTGAGGAGGAAGGTGAAATACATGGATATGGAGGAAACCTAGATCATGAGATTCTAAGAGAGTATCTTGCAGAATATAAGTCTCTGTTGGAACAGGGTCCCATAAAGCTACGAATTTTGTACAATTTTGTATATTTTTGGTATTAATTAGTCTAATGCAGGTGTTTTAGGCTGGGTCAAAGCCCCAAATGCATTGTAATGGGTCAAGGGTAGACCTAAATTCAGCAAAACACGGTTTTCGGACCACAGGAAAGCGTAGGCTAAGTCATTATAAATAGATGAAAATTTTGAGTCTAGAGGTAGGCAAGAATTAAGTCTTATGCTAAGTGTGAATTGTTAGATCTATTTTGAGTTATTTGGGAAAGGACTCCTGGTTGTGTGCGCATAGATCCTTAGTATTTCTGTGTGAAAACCCTACTAGGCTATGTACACGGGCTGTGTTTTGTTGTAAGTCGATCTGATATTAATGAAAGTGAAGTATTACTGAAGTATTTGTGTGTATCTGGATTGATAGTGGTTACTAAATGCATCTGTGATGGTTAATTAGCTGTGAATGTATCTATGTTATGCATATGTATATTTGTTATCTGTGTTAGCTGCGAGTATAAGGGTTTTGTGATGGTTTCTGTTTAGCTCTCAATACATATGTTTATGCAATAATCTGTGTTTATGATATCATGTACTGATAATTGTTGTTACACATGTGGATGCAAATATATTGAATAGATATGAATAGCTCTGTTGTGGTTAATTATTGAATATATTGTCAAAGCCTGCGAATAGACCTGCGTGAACCTGGTAGGTTGTGAACTCGGAGCTGCTCGACTAGCCTGATCTCTCTCAAGGTGTGGAAACCTAGTTCCAACACCCTCCCATACTGCTTCGGGTGAGACTTTGGCATGCCTAAGTAGGTCATTGCCGAAAGGGACAGTAGTATAGGGGTTTTTTGGCAAACCTTAACCTATGAACCTGGGTCAGGACCCCTCGAGGCAACAAATGGTTCCGTTTCTGGGGCCAAGAGCATTTTGAGAGAGAGATCGGGTAATGCCAAGGGAACATTGGAGACCTGAGAGGATAGAAATTGAAGAGTGGTTTGAAAAATAGGTTCAGGAATTTTCAGTAAAAGAGAATCCCAGCACGAAGTTGACAATGAAGAAGTGGAAGAATAAGTACATTTTCACTGAATTCTATGAAATTTTCTTTGTAACATTTGCGAACAAGCTTCAGGAGTGGCTAGCAAGGCTCGTAGATTTCTAAACATGTCGGAAGGACGAGCTGGTCATGCAGTGGACTCCAGAATTGATCCAGCAGTTAGAAAAAAACTGATAATACCATCACTCGTATGGTAGATCACTAGGTTGATAGTGTGCTAGGAGGTTTTGTGATGAATTTCACATTCAATTAGTTTGTGTCCTATTCTAAGGGAGAGCGGAGGTTCTTCAAAGGATTACGGGGTAAGTTCTTGAAAACGTTGCCATTACTGATTAAAATATTATTATGTGAAAAGGGAATTTTGTGTAGCCATACAGAGTGAATGAGCTCTGATCAGAGAGAGGGTACAACCAGAAGTGGTAATTACTACATAGTCAATCAAGAAGGGAACATATCCATTTACAGCCCATTAAGAGAACCGGATACACAAGAAGAAAAAAGCCCTCCTATGACACCACCTTTGAATCCACATAAGGGTAAGAACTCACCCACACCTCCTCCTCTGCCGCCACCTCCAGAATTAGATATGGCCATGAACATGAAGTACACACCTTCAAAGGTGTAGGAGACGAAGATATGGACTAATTCTGGTTTGTCGCAGAGTCAATATGGACTGCACTGAACGTGTCCAGCGATGTTGTAAAGAGGGCACAACTACCCCTCTCCTTCGAAGGAAGAGCATTAGATTGGTATATATAATACGTAGCTCAGCATGTGAATGCGACCATTCCAGAGGTTAAAGATGCCCTAAAACCATAGTTTCAAAAGGCTAAGTCCTACTCTCAAATAGTGAATGACCTAAAATATATCAAGCAAGGGCCCTATGAGTCTGTATGGGAGGCTGACCAACAGATAAAGAAGGTGATCAGAGAAGGGGAATTTTTGTCTGATGATAGACAACACAAGGAATGGTTCATCTCTATATTACGGCCTCACTTGCGTGTACCTATGGGTCAGAAAGCCATCGAATCTCAGGAAAAATATTTGGAGATTGATATGAAGTTAGAAGCCAAACCAAGAGATGATACCCAGTTGGGAGTACAAAAAATCCAAGGGCAGCTAGAGGCGATGCGCATGGAAATCTAGAACCTATGAAATGATCGAGGGAAAGAAGCTGGCCCAGATGCATGGTGCATACGATGCAGGGTATCTGGCCATACCAGGGATCAGTGCCCACTACTGACAAACTACCTATAGGCTACTAGTCCATTGCACCCTAGGGAGAGTATGGGACCAAGTGGAACAACATTGTGATGTGATGATTGTTGCGTAGCTGGCCTACATGATACTAACCATTGCCCCTGTCTGGGTGCATCTGTTCTAGAACTCAAGCAACAATGGTGCCAGTTTTTCCAATAAGCAGGACATCACAAACAAAAATGTTGAGCTTATGATTGAATGATAGACTGGGGAAACATATATAGGGTATAATAGGACCTTTCTTCATCGATATCCCCCTCAGGCATAGCGGCTCCCCAACTAGGGGCAGGTGAGGGGGCAGAGGTGAAAGCGTAGGCAGGGAAAGAGGACAAATAATTTGCTATAACTCTGGAGAAGCAGGGAAATTCACAAGGGACTGTCCAAACCTTACACGACAATCTTTCAGGTATTGTAGACAGTTGGACCATGTGATGGAAGACTGCTCGATTCTAATAGAAAGAATGGAGGAAAAACAACAGACATCTACGCAAAATGTGTAGAGGGTTAAGGCTCAACCGCATGATGAAGGACCAAGCATTAATGTCATAAAACACAACAGCATGGTCACTGGAGGATATGAGGAGAAGGCTATGGCCAAATCACTTACCCCAAAAGTAGCAGTCAAGAAGGAAGGCTTGGACCTACAAAAGGAGAAGGAAACCTATGTTGTAGCCCGCAATGACTTTACTAAGGATGAGGTGTCTATTTCCAAGACTCCAACGCACCTAAAAATGGATGACGAAGTTAAACCATTTGTGCCAGCATGTATGAACCTGTTGTGCAATCAAAAAGCAGTAGAAAATCTTCAAGCACTAATAGATAGGTGCGCAGAAAAATCTAGCCCCTTCACGAAATTTAAGGACCCGAACAAGTTGTACAAGCATAAGAAACACATTGGTAGGGAAATGCGGCTAACTGCACAGATTGGTGACTATGAAATGGATCGGGTTATTTTATACCTGGGATCAGATGTGAACATATTACCTAAGAAAACTTCACAAAAAATGGGAGAAGCTAAGTTGGAATGGTCAACTATCCAGTTGCATATGGCCAACCAGAAGAAGATCATACCATTAGGGAGATTGTCAAAGATCGTGGTAGATATCGCAAGAGTTAAGGTTTGGGCTGAATTTGAGGTAATTCACATTTTAGAAGATGCAGACCCCTACCCAGCACTCCTAGGACTGGATTGGACCATAGATATTGGAAGTATCATCAATCTAAAGAAAAGAAGCATGGTGTTTGAAAATGAAGGTACACGGGTGATAGTACCATTAGCCCCTACAAAAGGAAAACAGTATACAGAGCCAGTGCATGAAGAAGAGGATGTGGATCACATCTATAAGTTAACTGCACGGGATGAAGATTGGATCAATCCTATGGTTGATGGTGTGCTTTTCTAGGAAAAGGATAGTGAATGCTTCTATGACTCCGACGGGGAGATGGAAAATTGGCAGAGTTGGTTACATGATGTATCTTCACTGCGATGTCTTAGAATCACAAAGAAATTCTGATGCATATCCTTAAAGGTAAGAGAACTGCCCTACTTTGATGGTTCTGGTAGTATTAAGGAGTTTTTGCAAGCATTTTAAGCTGAAGTCCCATGCGAGTGGAGACTATGGGCCCTTAATCTAGCCATGCACCAAACACTTGCGAGGTGGTGGGACACACATAAGGGGGCGTTCCAGGATTGTGAAGAGTGCCATCATATGATGATCCTGTGATTTGAACCTCCAGTTCACTTGCCCATAGAAACATTCCTTGGCCAAGGGGACCCGCACAAACATTTGGTCACTTGGATGGAGAAATGGTGGGATCGAACTATAGAAGAATGGGTTCACCTATTTATTCATGCCTTGGGACTAATTCCCACCACATGGTATTTAGATGGGGAGCTACATCAATGCACCCGCCACTGGGAAACATTGAAGGATGAGTTTGTAGGGACATTCAGGTTAGTAGGTGGAACAGAGGCACTTGACGAAGCTCTGCAGGATATAGATATCTTAGTATTTGATGAATCACACCCTTAACTAGCACTTGGGGCACTAACATGGGAAACACATCTGCAGGATATTATCAACTGCCGCAATTTAGCAATAGAAGAATACGATGAAGATCCATGAAATGTCTCTATCTCGAAGTCAGAGGGAGAGCATGCAGTTGTTGGACCCCCACTACAAACTGTCAATGTTAGTAAGCCTATAAAGCTGCGATAAGTCAACATTGGCATGGAAGAACAACCTAAGTTGGATAAAATTGGGGACTACTGGGATGATGATACAGGAGGAAAAGTGGCAGAACTTCTCACGGAATACCAAGATTTATTTCCAACGAAGTTGTCAGAAATCAAGGGGATTACAGGGGACCTAGGAGTCATGCACATCACTTTAAAACTAGATGCATGCCCTATAAAGCAGCGTCCTTATCGGCTAAACCATAAGTATAAGCAAAAGGTTAAGGAAGAAATCAATAAAATGCTCACTGCAGGTATCATCGAACCGATTGGACAGTCAGATTGGGTAAGTCCGATGGTGGTTTAAGAGAAAAAGATGAAGGGCGAGATATGAATCTGTGTTTATTTGCACAAATTGAATGATGCCTGCATGCATGATCCCTTTCCCACACCATTCTCAGATGAAATCCTTGACATTATAGGTGGGAATGAAGCGTATTCATTTACAGATGAGTTTTTGGGCTACCATCAGATCAGGATTGCACCTGAAGATCGGAGAAAAACTATGTTTGCTACTAAATGGGGATCCTTTCAATATATTGTCATTCAATTTGGGCTCAAAAACACCCCTGCCATCTTTTCACGGGTGGTGGTCGCAATGTTGAAAAAGTTCATCCATAAGTTTTTGGAGGTATATTTCGATGACAGAACTATCTTTGGCTTGGTGCAGAAGCACGTATCGAACCTGCGCCTGATGTTGGATTCTAGTAGGAAGCACCAAATTTCCCTAAATATCAAGAAGTGCATATTCTGCGTACCCTTCGAAATCTTTCTTGGGCACATAGTTTTTCGGCAAGGATTGATGGTTGATCCTGCCAAAGTCATAGTTATCATAAACTTAGTAGTTCCTACAACTGAGAAACAACTACGTTCAATCCTCGGACATACAAGCTACTACAGGAAGTTCATTCAAGTGTACGCGTTGATTACGATGCCTATGGAAAAATTTCTTAAGAAGGATGTTTTGCTTTTTTGGGATGACGAGTGTTAGAAGAGCTTCAAGCTACTTAAGGAAAATATGGTCTCTTCACCTATTCTCATCTTTCCTGATTGGGCACAGGTATTCCATGTTCACGTAGACGCATCTGGGATCGCCTTGGGAGCAGTCCTTAGGCAGCCTAGAGATGGAGACATTGATCATCCTGTTGCATTCTCTAGTAGGAAACTATCTAGTGTGGTGCGCAACTACTCCACTATAGAGCGGGAGGGATTGGCCATGGTCAATGCATTATAGAAGTATTAGAATTATCTATTGGGAGGGCACTTCAAAATGTTTACAAATCACTCAGCTTTGAAGTACTTGGTGAATAAACCTGTGCTGAGGAGGGAATCTACTGATGCGTACTACTCTTTCAGGAATATGATTTTGAGATCATCATCAAGCTAGGGAAGTTGAATGTTGGGCCAGACCACTTGTCCCGAATTGAAAGCAGTGAAGAACCGACCAACCTGGAAGAGAGATTGCCTGATGTGCAACTGTTCACCATTAAAGTAGTTGATGCGCACTTTTCTGATATCATTCAGTTCCTGACTATGGGGATGGCACCTGTGGAATATTCGGTACAACAGAAGAAATAGTTGGTAACTCGTGTAGCAAATTTTACCATCATTGCAGGTCATATCTATAAGATGGGAGCTAACGAAGTGCTGTGAAGATAGATTTTGGAGCATGAAAGGCATGCTATCTTAATAGAAGCTCATGATGGCATAACAGGAGGTCACTACATAGGGAAGGCCATGGCGCAAAATATCTTGAGAGTTGGACTATGGTGGCCTACCTTGCATAGTGACTCTCACGACTATTGCAAAGCCTGCAATTAGTGCCAACGAACAGGAAGTCCATCACATTGAGATGAGATACCCTTGCAACCAAAAATGGTCCTGAAAGCATTTAACAAGTGGGCCGTCGATTTCATAGGGCCTATCAACCCACCGGGAAAGAAGACAGGTGCACGCTACATCATAACTGCCACTGATTATGTAAACAGATGGGCCAAAGCACAATTTGTGAAGCATTTCACTGCAAATACCACTGCGCACTTCATTTTTGAGCAGATTATGACCAGGTTTGGATGTCCAAATATCTTAATGAGCGACAGAGGTACGCAATTTGTTAATGAAACAATACAGGTCTTGACGGAATAATTTTTGATCCACCATGCGAAGAGCACTCCATATCATTCGCTAAGGAAAATAGAGCGGTAGAAACTTTTAATAAAATATTGGAGCAAGCACTAACTAAGGTCTGCAATGTCGATCATAGCGACTGGGATGTGTGTATCCCATCTATTATTTGGGCCTATCGAACCACCTATAAGAATCTGACTAGGAAGACACCATTCCAAATGGTCTATGGAAAGTAGGCCATTATTCCCATGGAGTATATTATTCCTAGCCTGTGCATTGCATCCTTTGCAAACATGGTAGAGCCTGATATCATGGAGGAGCATTTAGCACAAAATGTGGCTTTAGAGGAAGAAGGTTTCATTGCTAACTTCCATTAGCAGGTTCATAAGGCTCGTTAGAAGGCATGCAATGATCGAAATATTCAACAAAAGACACTTACGGAGGGCGAACTGGTCTTGTTGTATGATAGCCAATTTGCGAAACACCCAGGGAAGTTCTGTCAGCACTGGCTAGGTCCCTATATGGTGAACAAAGTCACAGATGACGAATTTGTTTGGTTAGATACCCTTCACAATGATATGTTACCAGGCTATGTCAATAGCAGCCGGCTCAAAACATATCGGATCAAACGACTATATGGTCGGAGTAGCTATATGGGGTGGAGTACACCCACCAAGGAAGGTAAATAAAAAAAGGACCATGGTACGCACAGGGAGCGACTGTAGATTTGGAAGCTAGGAGGTGTGCACAGAGGGCACAGTAGTGCGTTCAGAGTGCAGAAGGTGCGTTGGAAGCAAAGAGGTCTGCTAGGAGTGCAGGAGGTACGCTGGGAGTGCAGGGGTGCACTGCGTGAGGTACAAAAACTAGTTGTTGGAACTGTAAATCTGGGTAAAAATAAAATTTTACCATTGGAAGGAGTGAGTGGCTCGCATTTAATGACGCAATTTCTGAAGATTTTTATCGTTTACTTGATGGTAAGTCCGACATGAGGTTCACCCAACTGTTGATCGATCCCCGTGGCTATAAAAGTAGAAGGATAGATCAGACAAGGGTTCTGTATCTCTTGAATAGTTTTTAATTCGCGAGTTTTTCCTTGGAAATTTTGTGCTGTGAGGGATTTTTTACCTACTACATCTCGTTCACATCTAAGAATCCTACACGCTCTAACAATAGCAACCCGGTGTTCATTTTCCACACCAAAATGACAACCACCAATCCCACTGAAACCTCTGAACCTCTAACATCGAGAGAACAAGAATCTGAGTAAGTTTTGGAAGTCCACCACGAAGTGGAGGAGGTCGTGTCCCTACCCAACAAGGAAAATAACAAGGGTAAAGAAAAAGCACAAGGATCAGGGAAACCCACGAAATGGGTTGGGATGAAACCCCACACCTCACCCTGAAATGTGAAGTCCTGATGGGCGGCAAGTTAGGAAAGCTTACCTAGACAAGTAAATAGACCATTTTCTGCTAAGGAAACCACCCAGATGGCTGAACCAATCAATTGGATACCACCCTTTTTTTAGCCTCACAGGCCCTCGACACGCACACCAAAGAATCTTGATGGCTTTCACACCTATATATAGATGTTGCTGACTCAAGGTGAGGTCCCCATCATTGGAGAACCCTTTGGCAAGCTCCCTAAGGTTGAAATCGACGACCATGAACTGGAAAACTTGGAGGCATTCCCTGAGTTCACCCTTGAGCTATACCTCGAAAGGATACTGGAAGATGATGGGATAAAGATCGTCCCCATGTGCTAGGTGTGTGGGTTGGCTAGTTCTAGGCTCTTGAACCTGCTGAGGATGTTGCATTTTGGCCATTACAATATTACAAAACGAATTGTGCGCCAAATACTTGCCTTGGTCCATGACGACAACCTGTGGATTCAGGATCACATCCCTATTTATTCCGTGCTTATTCACCATATTAATGGCCTCCCCATGGATGGAATAGACCCTATGATATGTGTGGGAAAGAAGTACGAGTAGAAGATTGCTGACAAAGTGCACAAGGTTTACCATGTGCTGTAGAACACTCAAGGGTTCATATTCAACACCATCAGCAACCTTCCTATGCATATGGGCACCTTATTGCTAGCGTGAAAACTGATGCGAAAATGTCAAGTTGCCACTATTACTACGTATGTCATTCAGCTGGTGCGCCGATGTGAAAAGGGGGTGTGCTTCAAGTGGGCCCAATACCTATGCAAAAAATTCTTGTCAAATTTTCATGAGGAGCAGGATCAGGAGCATGCATTTTGCTACTCTTGGCTACTACTTCTCATTGCATTGGTCACATGGGAAGCTTCGGAAGATTCAGTCCTACCTGAGCTCATGCCTGATATGTGTGAAGGGGTGCGTTATGAAAATTTGTGGGAATCCAAGGATGCATAGCACATTAAGCACAATCAACTATTCTAGGTCTTGTTTTAGAGTGGGCTCGTAGCAGCTATCAACTCCTGGCCGCGTTTTTTTCCCACCGTTTATGATAAGTATAAAAGCATCTCCGCATTCCAAGTAACTATGCATAATGTACAAGTTAGAGGCTGTAAGGATCCATCATGGGTTTCGCTCCCCTATATCATTGCCAATGAAGAGATTGACCGTTTAGTGGCAACATGGCCTCCACATTGGAAGCTTGGATTCAAAACAAGTGTGAAGGGAACTAAAGGAATGAGCACCACGAAGGTCACCCCACTTGTCATCACCAAAGAAACCGGAGGATAGGGTAAAAGTATGGGGAAGGGCATGGAAGCATCATCGCAGAAGTATTCACAGCATGATCTGGGTGCAGAAGGTCAGGAGGCGGGAGCTGTTGACTCCCCTAGAGGAACAAAGTGAACTAGTGACCCGGCTAAGGGGCCATGAAAGAGGCAACACCCTCAATGACCAGAACGCAATGAAGGCATTATGCTGATCGAAGGGGACCTCAAGAAGATCGCATACGCGGTCACTTTGGCTACAAAAGACAAATGGCTAGGTTTGAAAGAGCAGTAGAAAGCCGCGGTCGACACCCTTTAGGCTGAGCTCTGCACTCTATAGTTAAATACTGACACTTTACAAACAAATATTATCCAGGTCAGAATAGCCCCAGCCACAAGCAGTGAAGTGATTAGTATGCCAGAAAGACACCTCTTCCCTCTACTTGGCGTAATGCTCATACTAAGTCCACATGACTTAGGAGTGCAAGTCCAGGCCTGCGCAGAGGTACAATTAGATCTCGCCTGCCTGCCACATGAACCGTTGCAGCTTCTTCATGTGTCCTTGTTTGAAGAAATTCAACATAGGGATCATCGATTTCATAAGAAGATCAATACATCTGAGAATATAATTGAAGAAAATACTGTTGAGGAAACTTAAGCACAGGCTTCCTGTACCCTCATCATTGCGCAACAGATAGAGATGGAGAACCTAATAAGTAGGCTCTATGGGGACGTTACCGAAGACATCCTAGCTACTTCCACCCCCAGGCCAAGATAGAGGGGTTGGTTGCAGTTATAAGAGCCTCAAGGACCGAGATCTAGGCGGTCAAGATGCAAATGGAACAATAGAATGCGAACTTACAGGCCAAGTTGCAACTAGAGACACCACTAGAGGTAAGGGCCCAGCGAGCATCACTGGTTATAAAGGCCAAAAATGTGATTATAGGTCAAATTGCCTAGGGTGCCCAATTATTGGAAACAACGATGCAGCAATGGAACAAGGTGCAGCATGAACCTCTCCCGCACGAAATCAACAAAGAGTTGTGCCATAAGGAAGAAGAGTTCAACCAGATGGAATCTAGACTAACCACTTTGGTCCCTGCTCAGCGATTGGGCCGACTACGCACCAACCATATGATCAGAGATGATGTTAGCCACCTATAAATTTTTTATAGCAAAAGGTGGCTAAAACTTTTTGAGCCTTCAAGGAACAAATTTTATTGCTAAAAAGTGTTGGCTCTTGAAGACTCTTAAAGGCCTCATGCCTCTATCCCATCTTCACTTCTGTGCCCATTCTACACTCAGAAATCCTGCTGATTCCCAAGAAAGAATACTACTACAAGGACCTTTTTCCCCTTTTCCCCTTTTCCAAACTAACCTCTTGTTCTCTCCTCTTTCCCCGTAAGATCCCTCATTTTCATGTTTTTCCCCCTTTTCCCTTTATCAAAATCCTTTCAAAAATGTTAAAGACTCCGTCTTAGCCTTATCGAAACCCCGAAAAACCTTTGAAAATCATTCAAAATCCATAAAAACCATATTTTTATGTATTGTAGACATAAGCCCCGTTGGGCTAAGTCTCTAACCCTTCCCTTCCATACGTCTTGGTTTTGGAACCGAGCGCCAGCCTTCCTAGCACTTATCGCATTGCCCAATTGCGATTAGCCCCTCCCTTTTAACCCCTGGTCATATGGCTTTCCATGTAACCTGTGGCCCCACAGGCGGGCACCTAACCATTTTGTATTTATATCCCACCCCCGAAAAATATTGAAACTTTATGTTATATTGAAACTATGGGGTTTTTATCATTTTTTAAAGTTTCCAATGGCGTAAAATTTCAGTCAATATCCAACGTCAATCTGATCCACAAATCGACGGCATGAAGTCCACCACCCGTCCCCGCCAACCACTCGCCGATTGCAAAAACCAAGCGGATTTCATCGCACTGCTTTTTGAGCCCGGGGCGGTTTTTTCCATTTTACAACGATTCCATACGCTGGCCAACACGTGTCTTGGGAACTTTTCATAAAATCGCCATCCATCATGCATTAAAGATTTGATGTGGACCCGGCACGATATTGACATCCACCGTCCGATCTGAGGCCGCCCATCAGACGGCGATTGCTCACCAAAGAAGCCCGACAGTTAACCATGCTATGGTGCGGTCATTAAAGCATCTCTATTGTCGATCTGATCTACAGATTGACGACCCATAATTCATCGCCCTGATTCCCCCACTTTAAATTTTCGCCCCCGCTCCTGACCTTCAAACTCTGTGCGACCAACGGATCTGATTTAATTCTTCCTCCCTCTCTTAATGACCTCCTCTAAATTAATCTCGACCATTGGATGATGCCATCCAATGGCCACGCTCAATCCACATGTCCTCTGAAGCAATATAAAATATACATGCAGGATTTCTTAATTTTTTTTTTTTATGAAGGGTTTAAATGTTTTTTCGCTATATCTGAAGGAAATTCAAAGGCATAGGGTGATGATACTCCCGCCTTCGATTCACCAGGGGAAACCATTCGCAGGGAGAAGCTCTATGTTTCATCAACGATTCATGAGGAATTGATGCCATACCACCCCTACGTAGCCCTGCACACCAATAAACACAACAAGTCAATCACAAATCAAAGAATATCAGTGTCGAGAGACAAAAATTCACCAGCACGAAAGTTTGAAGACAGATTTGTGGAGGATTATGGCCAACAATGGATTATTAAAAGCCTAATCCTCCCAAATAAATACAGTTTGAAGAAAGTCATGACTGATTTTCTCAGACAGAGAACCTACACTGCCACATCAGGGGCTAATTGAATCCCCCAGCTGTCACAGGGCCACCTACAGCCTCAAATCAATCAAAGAAAGGCCGAATTTATTAACAGACAAGAAATATTTTGCATCAATACAACTAAACAATTAATTCAACCAAAGAAATTTATTGTGAACTGTCAACAGAAGTTATTTCAAGGATAACAAGGAGCCTTGAAGTCAACAAATTTTTTCCAGCAAGCCTAAAAGTTAATGTAAACCAATTAATATAGGGGAAATACCAAAAATATTCTTTATTAAGCCCCTCAAAGGCCGAAAGACAATGCACTGTATTAATTGAATTTAGAAGATATTTTATCCCTTTCCACCTCCTCATTCTTCTATATATACTACTGCAGAAGATGAGAAAGTGTTGGTTGGTTGTTGGTTGATCACTAGTTGTAATATTGAAACTCTCTGAAATAATACATAGTCTGTTTAATTTGAAGAAAAAATTGAAGTCTTGGAAGCCTTGATGATATTGTTGCATGCTTATTCCTGAGAAGGCTCTATCATTGGATCCATGAGCTTGGATATTGGTGAAGTATTCTAAACTGTTCAATGTTTTCTCCTGTTTTCATTCTGTTCCATAATTTCTTACTACAGTAGGTCGAAATTTTTAGGCTAGGAAATGACTCTTGGAAGCACCTTAGACCTGTTCATCCTTCATTGTTTTATGTTTTCTTCTGCTGAAATATTTTAGAGTCTTTAATCTCTCTCTTTAGTCTTCATGCTTGTTTATTTCCTTAATAATTCGAATAGTTGGTTTCAGCATGATTTATGGTTCTCCCTGCTTGTCTGCGACCACTTTAAAACTGTTATTGAAGTCTCCCTTTGTAGTTTTCTGTTTACAGTGAGCAAAGGAGGTCTATTCTGATCTTGCCCTTTGTCCTTACTTAAACAGTTGTCTCAAAGGTCTTTATATTTGTAATCATAGATGTGTTAGGTGTTCCCTCTTCTATGACTGCAGTTATCAGTGAATCTTTTATGTTTTCTAAGTCATTTGAAATAAAATCTTTGAGGAAATAGGGTGTTCCTCGAATCTTAGAACTCATTTTAAAAGTTGTTTTGAAATCATTGTTTGTTTAAAGGTGTGATTTGTAGAATTTATGGTTAGCCCTGTCTATCAAAAATCTCTTTATTGTTCAAATTGTGTTTTCAAATTCCCTTTGTTTGAGAATTAAACTTCTCTTTCCAAATCATTGATGCCCATCTCATTCCAAAAACCAAAGGATCTTGCAGCCAAGTTAGAGTTCCCCTCTGATATCCCATATCCATTGATAAGTTTGTCATCACCTATTTTTTAATCCATTTCCCAATGAACCAGATGTTTCTCCATTCTATATATCTCTCCTAGACCTTTCATGTTCTGTTGTATCAATCCAACAAACCAAACAAACAAACACCTGCACTTAATAACTAGTCTAAAATCCATATTCTAAGCACACAAGATAAACCTTTGCAAACAAATATTCTAGAGATCCCTCTCTGAGAATAGGAGGACTAGATCCTGGGACTCTAAAGATTGGTTTTGATGTTGCCTTGTCTTTTTATTTGCCAAACTATCAAAAAACGGGACACCAACATAATGGCGATCACAGTGGGACCCTGAGTAAAATCTCTAAAATTAAACACTCACTGTCTAGTATAACATAAGTAACCTTCTTCAAGCACTACCAAGCATGATGGTAATCATGATAGGACTTAATCGAATCAGTGACAAACTAAGTAACCCTTAGGATTCTCATTAAAACTTATCAAACCTTGAATTTTTCAGTTACCAAGCTATAAGAGTAAACTCTATTTGTTTGACACCCTAACTAAGTGTTAAATTAGATTTAGGACACTCTCTTAAACTTGTAAGACCGAAATAACTCAGAAAAACCCAAAAAATTTATGTTTGGCTTCATAATAAACATGGTGGTGGGACCATTCAATATTTTACCTTCATAAAAGCTAAAATGTTCCCACCTGGTGACTCCACAATCCCAAAAGACCTAATGACTCCACTAATAGAAGACTCTGAACAAATTACTGAAATGCAACCAAGTCCCATAGCAGAGTTTCGTTGTGGAATATCAAGTATACTGGTGGAACTTAAATGTGAGGACCTTCCAAAGGTTATCCTTCTCAGCTCAAAATTCAATGATAAACCTGAGCTTAAGAATTTTTTTCTAGAATTGATAGTTGAAAGGTATGAAACTGAAATTTAAATTTTAAACTCACAAGAACAATCTTATCAGTCCAGAGACCCTACAACATTTTTTGAAAGTCTCCCTCCCCCAACACAAATAGAAATTTCACTGCCTTTTTATTTGCAGGAAAATGATGATGGTGCTTCCATGAACTACCCTAGAAATGAAGTGAACCAAGATGTCTGGCATATAGACAATCAGTCAGTCATGGGGGGCCTAAAAGAAGAAGATCCACATATTGGTCTCATTGATCCTGTGGCAGAGTGTGTGGAAGTCCAAATTGGCTCAAATTTTCAAGCATGGATCCTTTGCAAGAGTCAAAGACATAAAATGTTGTCACCTTCTGTGACAGCCTTGATTTTAAAGCTTAAAATTCAATATGTATGATGATTACCTCTGACTAGTAACCAGATTCTCTATTCCTTTTTGTCACTACTCAACTGGCTACATTGGCACTTTTGTATCATATAAAAATGTAAATATTCCAAGTTAGGCTAGGTTAGATAGGAATGCCAATAAAAGCTCTACCTTTTAGCATATAGTTAGCTGTTGTTTTCTTCTTTAAGGAAAAATCAAAAACATAAAATACAAAAACAAAGAAAAGAAAGAAAAGAGGGCAGATTGTGAAAACAAGAAAGGTATGGCCCCATACCAAAAAAGAGAAACAAATCTAAAAGTGTGCAAGCTCAAATTCCACTCCTAAAAAACACACTTCTAGTTAGTCAAACAGTTTAATCTTGACTAATTAGCTTTAAATTTTCTACTGATAGGATAGTGAATTCGATTTTCCAAAATGTTTAATCTTAGCTTATCAGTAGATAGATTAGGCTAGAAATTGAAGGTTCAAACAAGCGCAAAACCTGAACCTAAGTTTCCAAGCAAGAATTGAGTCCAATCTGTTTCAAATTCTGATTCAAAAAAGAGGTAAATCTGGTTCTAATCAGCTCAAAATCTAAACCAGAGAACAAGGAAGAAACATCTCAAACAAGAGTCAAAACAGAGCTGTAAAAGAATGAAGGAAGTATTTGAATTTTCAGATCTTAAGCCTTCCGTTTTTTTTTTTTCTACAAAATAAATGTCTATGTGCAGCTTGTCTTTTATGACATAGACCACAGCAACTCGAACAACTTAATCTTGAATTGACTGTTTTTAAATTTTTGGTGTAGAAATTAGAGAATAAAAATCTGTTAGACTGTTTAATCCTAACAGATTAGTAGATTAGGTAGAGAAGCATCTGAACTCAACTTTTTAATCTGAGTTCAGGGAGAAATAAGGAGTAGAAATAGATTATATTTCCTACTTTCAAAAGAATAAAATGTTGTGAGAATATTTTTCCAATCCAAGTGCACTCTAATGAAGAAAAAATGTTAGATTAGTAGGATTGGGTAGGTAGAAGGTTTGTATTGATGAAGCTCCATTGTTTCTATGACTGCTAATTTCTTTTTAGACCAAGATCATCCTGGCAAAGGAAGGGCAGCTCAATGGATGTGGCACAGGTCAGCCTCCTAGAGAATGCAAGTCTAAAGTTCTTGATGCATTCAAGAAGGCACCATCCCCAAGTGGAGCCACTGTTAGCCACCTATAAATTTGTTATAGCAAAAGGTGGCTAAAAATTTTTGAGCCTTCAAGGAACAAATTTTATTGCTAAAAATTGTTGGCTCTTGAAGACTCTTAAAGGCCTCATGCCTCTATCCCATCTTCACTTCTATGCCCATTCTACACTCAGAAATCCTACTGATTCCCAAGAAAGAATACTGCTGCAAAGACCCTTTTCCCCTTTTCCCCTTTTCCAAACTAACCTCTTGTTCTCTCCTCTTTCCCCGTAAGATCCCTCATTTTCATGTTTTTCCCCTTTTTTCCTTTATCAAAATCCTTTTGACAAGGTTAAATACTCCATCTTAGCCTTATTTAAAACCCCCAAAACCTTTGAAAATCATTCAAAATCCATAAAAACCATATTTTTATGTATTTTAGACTTAAGCCCCCTTGGGCTAAGTCTGTAACCCTTCCCTTCTATACGTTTTGGTGCTGGAACGGAGCGCCAGCCTTCCAAGTGCTTATCGCATTGCCCAATTGCGATTAGCCCCTCCTTTTTAACCCCTGTTCATATGGCTTTCCATGTAACCCGTGGCCCCGCACGTAGGTGCCTAACCATTTTGTATTTATATCCCACCCTCGAAAAACATTGAAACTTTATAGTGTATTGAAACTATGGGTTTTTTATCATTTTTTAAAGTTTCCAATGGCGCAAAATTTTAGTCAATATCCAGCGTCGATCTGATCCACAGATCGATGACGTGCAGTCCATCACCCGGGTGGTCCCCGCCAACCACTCATCGATTGCAAAAACCAAGTGGATTTCATCGCACCATTTTTTGAGCACGGGGAGGTTTTTTCCATTTCACAATGATTCCATACGATGGACAACACATGTCTTGGGCACTGTTCATAAAAACACCGTCCATCGCACGTTAAAGATCGGACGTGGACCCGACGCGATATTGACATCCGCCATCCAATCTGAGGCCACCCATCAGACGACGATCGCTCACCAAAGAAGCCCGATAGTTAACCAGGCTACAACGCAGTCATTAAAGCATCTCTACCATCGATCTGATCTGCAGATTGACGGCCCATAATTCATCACCCTGATTCTCCCACTTTGACTTTTCACCCCCGCTCCCGACTGTCGATCTCTGCGCGACCGATGACTCTGATTTAATTCTTCCTCCCTCTCTTTTTGACCTCCTCTAAATTAATCTCGACCGTTGGATGATGTCATCCAATGGCCACGCTCCCTCCACATGTCCTCTGAAGCAATATAAACTATACGTGCATGATTTCTTAATGTTTTTTGTTTTCTGTAGGGTTGAAACATTTTTTCGCTATATCTAAAGGAAATTCAAAGGTAAAGGGTGACGATCCTCCCGCCTTCAATTCACCAAAGGAAACCATTTTCAGGGAGAAGCTCTACATTTCATCAATGGTTCATGAGGCATTGATGCCATATCACCCCTGTGTAGCCCTACACACCAATAAACACAACAAGTCAATCACAAATCAAAGAATATCAGTGTCGAGAGAAAAAAACGCACCAGCACGGAAGTTTGAAGACAGATTTGTGGAGGATTATGACCAAAAATGGATTATTAAAAGCCTAATACTCCCAACTAAATAGAGTTTAAAGAAAGTCATGAGTGCTTTTCTCAGACAGAGAACCTACACTACCACATCAGGGGCTAATTAAATCCCCCAGCTGTCACAGGGCCACCTACAACCTCATATCAATCAAAGAAAGGCCAAGGATATTAAAAAATAGGATATATTTTGCATCAATACAGCTAAACAGTTAATTCAACCAAAGGAATTTCTTGTGAACTGTCAGCAGAAGTTATTGCAAGGATAACAAGGAGCCTTGAAGTCAATTTTTTTTTTTCCAGCAAGCCTAAAAGTTAATGTAAATCAATTAATATAGGGGAAATACCAAAAATCTTCTTTATTAAGCCCCTCAAAGGCCGAAAGACAGTGCATTGTATTAATTGAATTTAGAAGATATTTTATCTCTTTCCACCTCCTAATTCTTGTATATATACTACTGCAGAAGATGATAAAGTGTTGGTTGGTTGTTGGTTGATCACTATTTGTAATACTGAAACTCTCTAAAATAATACATAGCCTGTTGAAGTTGAAGAACAAATTGAAGTCTTGGAAGCCTTGATGATATTGTCGCATGCTTGTTCCTGAGAAGGCTCTATCATTAGATCCATGAGCTTGGCTGTTGGTGAAGTATTCTAAACTGTTCAATGTTTCCTCCTGTTTTCATTTTGTTCCATAATCTCTTACTACAATAGGTCGAAATTTTTAGGCTAAGAAATTACTCTTGGAAGCACCCTAGACCTATTCATCCTTCATTGTTTTATGTTTTCTTCTGCTGAAGTATTTTAGAGTCTTTAATCTCTCTCTTTAGTCTTTATGCTTGTTTATTTCCTTAATAGTTCGAATAGTTGGTTTCAACATGATTTATGGTTCTCCCTGCTTGTCTGCTGCCACTTTAAAACTATTATTGAAGTCTCCCTTTGTAGTTTTCTATTTACAGTGAGCCAAGGAGGTTTGTTCTGATCTTGCCCTTTGTCCTTACTTAAACAGTTGTCTCAAAGGTCTTTATAGTTGTAATCATAGATGTGTTAGGTGTTCCCTCTTCTATGACATCAGTTATCAGTGAATCTTTTATGTTTTCTAAGTCATTTGAAATAAAATATTTGAGGAAATAGGGTGTTCCCTGAATCTTAGATTTCATTTTAAAATTTGTTTTGAAATCATTGTTTGCTTAAAGGTCTGACTTGTATAATTTATGGTTAGCCCTGTCTATCAAAAATCTCTTTGTTTTTGAAATTTTGTTTTCGAATTCCCTTTGTTTGAGAATTAAATTTCTCTTTCCAAATTATTGATGTCCATCTCATTCCAAAAACCAAAGGATCCCGCGGCCAAGTTAGATTTTCCCTATGATATCCCATATCCATTTATAAGTATGTCATGACCTCTTTTTGACTCCATTTCCCAATGAACTAGATGTTTCTCCATTCTATATATCTCTCCTAGACCTTTCATGTTCTGCTGCATCAATCCAACCAACCAAAAAAACAAACACCTGCACTTAATAACTAGTGTAAAATCCATATTCTAAGCACACAAGATAAACCTTTGCAAACAAATATTCGAGAGATCCCTATATGAGAATAGGAGGACTAGATCTTGGGACTCTAAATATTGGTTCTGATGTTGCCTTGTCTTTTTATTTTCCAAACTATCAAAACACGGGACACCAACATAATGGCGATCATAGTGGGACCCTGAGTAAAATCTTTAAAATTAAACACTCACTGTCTAGTATAACATAAGTAACCTTCTTCAAGCACTACCAAGCATGATGGTAATAATGATAGGACTAAATTGAATCAGTGACAAACTAAGTAACCCTTAGGATTCTCATTAAACCTTATCAAACCTTGAAGTTTTCAGTTACCAAGCCATAAGAGTAAACTCTGTTTGTTTGACACCCTAGCTAAGTGTTAAATCATATTTAGGACACTCTCTTAAACTTGTAAGACCGAAATAACTCAGAAAAACCCAAAAAATTTCGGTTTGGCTTCATAATAAACATGGTGGTGGGACCATTCAATATTTTACCTTCATAAAAGCTAAAACTTTCCCACCTGATGACTCCACTAGCCCCAATAGGCCTATTACTTCACTAGTCCTTATCAGCTGTCCTAGGAATGCATTGAGCAAACCCAATCATGCTGTTGGTGGATAGCAAAGTTCAAAATCTTCCACTTGGTGACTCCACAATCCCAAAAGACCTAATGACTCCACTAATAGAAGACTCTGAACAAATTACTGAAATGCAACCAAGTCCCATAGTAGAGTTTCGTTGTGGAATATCAAGTATACTGGTAGAACTTAAATGTGAGGACCTTCCAAAGGTTATCCTTCTCAGCTCAAAATTCAATGATAAACCTGAGCTTAAGAAAATTTTTCTAGAATTGATAGTTGAAAGGTATGAAACTGAAATTGAAATTTTAAACTCACAAGAACAATCTTATCAGTCCAGAGACCCTACGACATTTTTTGAAAGTCTCCCTCCCCCAAAAGAAAGAGAAATTTCACTACCTTTTGATTTTCAGGAAAAGGATGATGGTGCTTCCATGAACTACCCTAGAAGTGCAATGAACCAAGTTTTCTAGCATATAGACAATCAGTCAGTCATGGGGGGCCTAAAGGAAGAAGATCCACATATTGGTCTCGTTGATCCTATGGCAGATTGTGTGGAAGTCCAAATTGGCTCAAATTTTCAAGCATGGATCCTTTGCAAGAGTCAAAGACATAAAATTTTGTCACCTACTATGATATCATTGATTTTAAAGCTTAAAATTCAATATGTATTACGATTACCTCTGACTAGTAACCGGTTTCTCTATTCCTTTTGTCACTACTCAACTGGCTACATTGGCACTTTTGTATCATATAAAAATGTAAATATTCCAAGTTAGGTTAGGTTAGATAGGAATGCCAATAAAATCTCTACCTTTTAGCATATAGTTAGCTATTGTTTTCTTCTTTGAAGAAAAATAAAAAACACAAAATACAAAACCAAAGAAAAGAAAGAAAAGAGGGCAGATTGTGAAAACAAGAAAGGTATAGCCCCATACCAAAAAAGAGAAACAAATATGAAAGTTTGCAAGCTCAAATGCCACTCCTAAAAAACACACTTCTAGTTAGTCAAACAGTTTAATCTTGACTAATTAGCTTTAAATTTTTTGCTGATAGGATAGTGAATTCGATTTGCCAAACTGTTTAATCGTAGCTTATCAGTAGATAGATTAGGTTAGAAATGGAAGGTTCAAACAAGCACAAAACTTGAACCTAAGTTTCCAAGCAAGAATTGACTCCAATCTGTTTCAAATTATGAGTCAAAATAGAGGTAAATCTGGTTCTAATCAACTCAAAATCTAAACCAGAGAACAAGGAAGAAACAACTCAAACAAGAGTCAAAGCAGAGCTGTGAAAGGATGAAGGAAGTATTTGAATTTTCATATCTTAAGCCTTCCGTTTTTTTTTTTTTTTTAATTTTCTACAAAATAAATGTCTATGTGCAGCTTTTCTTTTATGCCATAGACCACAACAAGTCAAACAACATAATCTTGACTTGAATGTTTTTAAATTTTTGTTGTAGAAATTAGAGAATAAAAATCTGTTAGACTATTTAATCCTAACAGATTAGTAGATTAGGTAGAGAAGCATCTGAACTCAACTGTTTAATTTGCGTTCAGGGAGAAATAAGGAGTACAAATAGATTATATTTCCTACTTTCAAAAGAATAAAATGTTGTGAGAAGAGTTTGCCAATCCAAGTGCACTCTAATGAATAAAAAATGTTAGATCAGTAGGATTGGGTAGGTAGAAGGTTTGTATTGATGAAGGTCCATTGTTTCTATGACTGCTAATTTTTTTTCAAACCAATATCATCCCAGCAAAGGAAGGGCAGCCCAATGGATGTGGAATAGGCTAGCCTCCCAGAGAATGCAAGTCTGAAGTTCTTGATGCCTTCAAGAAGGCACCATCCCCATGTTGAGCCACTGTTAGTCACATATAAATTTGTTATAGCAAAAGGTGGCTAAAAAATTTTGAGCCTTCAAGGAAAAAATGTTATTGCTAAAAATTGTTGGCTCTTGAAGAATCTTAAAGACCTCATGCCTCTATCCCATCTTCACTTTTGTGCCCATTCTACACTCAGAAATCCTACTGATTCCCAAGAAAGAATATTGCTGCAAAGACCCTTTTCCCCTTTTCCCCTTTTCCAAACTAACCTCTTGTTCTCTCTTCTTTCCCCGTAAGATCCCTCATTTCCATGTTTTTACTCTTTTTTCCTTTATCAAAATCCTTTTGACAAGGTTAAATACTCCATCTTAGCCTTGTTGAAACCCCCCAAGACCTTTGAAAATCATTCAAAATCCATAAAAACCATATTTTTATGTATTGTAGAGTTAAGCCCCCTAGGGCTAAGTCTCTAACCCTTCCCTTCCATACGTCTTGGTGCTGGAACCGAGCGCCAGCCTTCCAAGCGCTTATCGCATTGCCCAATTGATATTATCCCCTCCTTTTTAACCGCTGGTCATATGGATTTCCATGAACCCGTGGCCCTGCAGGCAGGCGCCTAACCATTTTGTATTTATATCCCATCCTCGAAAAATATTGAAACTTTATGTTATATTGAAACTATCAGTTTTTTTTTTCATTTTTAAAAGTTTCCAATGGCACAAAATTTCAGTCAATCTCCAGCATCGATCTAATACACAGATCGACGGTGCACAGTCCATCACCCGGGTGGTCCCCGCTAGCCACTCGCCGATTGCAAAAACCAAGCGAATTTCATCGCACCGCTTTTTGATCGCGGGGCAGTTTTTTCCATTTCACAGCAATTCCATATGCTGGCTGACACGTTTCTTGGGCACTGTTCATAAAACCGCCGTCCATCACGCGTTAAAGATCGAATGTCGACCCGACGTGATATTGACGTCCACCATCCGATCTGAGGCTGCCCATCGGACGACGATCGCTCACCAAAGAAGCTCGACAATTAACCAGGCTACGACACGGTCATTAAAGAATCTCTGCCATCAATCTGATCTGCAGATTGATGGCCCATAATTCATTGCCTTGATTCCCCCGCTTTGACTTTTCGCTCCCGCTCCCGATCGTCGATCTCTGCGCAACCGACGACTCCGATTTAATTCTTTCTCCCTCTCTTTTTGACCTCCTCTAAATTAATCTAAACCGTTGGATGATGCCATCCAATGGCCACACTCACTCCACATGTCCTCTGAAGCAATATAAACTATACATGCAGGATTTCTTAATGTTTTTTGTTTTTTTGCAGGGTTTAAACATTTTTTCGCTATATCTGAAGGAAATTCAAAGGCAGAGGGTGACGATGCTCCTGCCTTCGTTTCAACAGAGGAAACCATTCACATGGAGAAGCTCTACGTTTCATCAATGTTTCATGAAGCATTGATGCCATATCACCCCTGTGTAGCCCTGCACACCAATAAACACAACAAGTCAATCATAAACCAAATAATATCAGTGTCAAGAGACAAAAATACACCAGTACGGAAGTTTGAAGACATATTTGTGGAGGATTATGGCCAACAATGGATTATTAAAAGCCTAATCCTCCTAACTAAATACAGTTTGAAGAAATTCATGAGTGCTTTTCTCAGACAGAGAACCTACACTACCACATCAGGGACTAATTGAACCCCCCAGCTGTCACAGGGCCACCTACAGCCTCAAATCAATCAAAGAAAGGCCAAAGTTATTACCAAACAGGAGATATTTTGCATCAATACAGCTGAACAGTTAATTAAACCAAAGGAATTTATTGCGAACTGTCAACAGAAGTTATTGCAAGGATAACAAGGAGCCTTGAAGTCAACAAATTTTTTCTAGCAAGCCTAAAATTTAATGTAAACCAATTAATATAGGGGAAATACCAAAAATATTTTTTATTAAGCCCCTCAAAGGCCGAAACACAGTGCACTATATTAATTGAATTTAGAAGATATTTTATCCCTTTCCACCTCCTCATTCTTCTATATATACTACTGTAGAAGATGAGAAAGTGTTGGTTGGTTGTTGGTTGATCACTAGTTGTAATATTGAAACTCTCTGAAATAATACATAGTTTGTTGAAGTTGAAGAACAAATTGAAGTCTTGGAAGCCTTGGTGATATTGTCACATGCTTGTTCCTGAGAAGGCTCTATCATTGGATCCATGAGCTTGGTTGTTGGTGAAGTATTCTAAATTGTTCAATGTTTTCTCCTATTTTCATTTTGTTCCATAATTTCTTACTACAGTAGGTCGAAAGTTTTAGGCTAATAAATGACTCTTGGAAGCACCTTAGACCTATTCATCCTTCACTATTTTATGTTTTCTTATGCTGAGGTATTTTAGAGTCTTTAATCTCTCTCTTTAGTCTCCATGCTTGTTTACTTTCTTAATAGTTCGAATAGTTGGTTTCAGCATGATTTATGGTTCTCCCTGCTTGTCTGCTGCCACTTTAAAACTGTTATTGAAGTCTCCCTTTGTACTTTTCTATTTACAATGAGCCAAGGAGGTCTGTTCTGATCTTTCCCTTTTTCCTTACTTAAACAGTTGTCTCAAAGGTCTTTATAGTTGTAATCATAGATGTGTTAGGTGTTCCCTCTTCTATGACTGCAGTTATCAGTGAATCTTTTATGTTTTCTAAGTCATTTGAAATAAAATCTTTGAGGAAATAGGGTGTTCCCCGAATCTTAGATTTCATTTTAAAAGTTGTTTTGAAATCATTGTTTTCTTAAAGGTGCGATTTGTAGAATTCATGGTTAGCCTTGTCTATCAAAAAGCTCTTTATTGTTCAAATTGTGTTTTAAAATTCCCCTTTTTTGAGAATTAAACTTCTCTTTTGAAATCATTGATGTCCATATCATTCCAAAAACCATCCTGTGGCCAAGTTAGATTTTTCCTCTGATATCCCATATCCATTGATAAGTTTGTAATGACCTTTTTTTGACTCCATTGCCCAATGAACCAAATGTTTCTCCATTCTATATATCTCTCCTAGACCTTTCATGTTCTGTTGTATCAATCCAACCAACCAAACAAAAAAACACCTGCACTTAATAACTATTATAAAATCCATATTCTAAGCACACAGGATAAACCTTTTCAAACAAATATTCGAGAGATCCCTCTCTGAGAACAGGAGGACTAGAACCTGGGACTCTAAATATTGGTTCTGATGTTGCCTTGTCTTTTGATTCGCCAAACTATCAAAACACGAGACACCAACAGATGACATGGAGGCTCTCTGATAGTAGAAGAAGACATTGAGCGATCACCTCAAGCCATGGGAAAATGAGGCCCTCCAGTTGTTCCAGGATGTCAATGTCGCAGTAAAGCAACTGAACCAAACTCTGGAGAGAGTCGTCATTGCTATGGAAGGCCCAAGTTTGTAGAAGTTGGTAGAGATAGCCTAGAACACTGTTGTCCAAAGTGAATAAGTGTTTCCCCCACTAGTGGATGCAATCAAGCAGCTACAGGAAAAGATGGAGAACCCACGACTGCAGTGAATCAGGACGAGTCACAAGATTGTGTTGGGGGACTGTTGGAACAAGGTCCCTTAAAGCTGTGAATTTTGTACAATTTTGTATATTTTTGGTGTTAATTAGTCTAACGCATGGGTTTTTGGGTGGATCAAAGCCCTGAATGCATTGTAATATGTCAAGGGTATACGTAGAGTCTACAAACCACAATTTGTAGACCACAGGAAAACGTAGGCTAAGTCGTTATAAATAAATGAACATTTTGAGTCTAGAGGTAGGCAAGAATTAAGTCTGATGCTAAGTGTGAATTTTTAGATCTATTTTGGGCTATTTGGTAAAATAATCCTACTGGTTGTGTGTGCGGAGATCCTCACTCCATCTATGTATGGACCTCACTAGGCTGTGTGCGCGGGCTGTGTTTTGTTGTAAGTCGATCTGATATTAATGAAAGTGAAGTATTACTAAAGTATATGTATGTATCTGGATTGATAGTGGTTATTGAACGCATATGTGATGGTTAATTAGCTATGAATGTATCTATTTTATGCATATGTATATCTGTGAACTGTGTCAGCTACGAGTATAAGGGTTCTGTGATAGTTTATGTTTAGATACAAATACATCTGCTTATGCAATAAGCTACGTTTATGATATCATGTATTGATAATGTTTGTTACGCACGTGGATGTGAATATATCAAATAGATATGAATAGCTCTGTTGTGGTTAATGACTGAATATACTATGAAAGCCTGCAAATAGACATGCGTGAACCTGGTAGGTTGTGAACTCAGACCTGCTTGACTAACCTGCTCTCTCTCAGGGTGTGGAGACCTGGTTCCCACACCCTCGCATACCTCTTCGGGTGAGACTTTGGCCTATGCAAGTAGGTCACTACCAAAAGGGCTAGTGGTATAGTGGTTTGTCGGCAAACCTTAACCTCCAAACTTGGGTCAGGACCCCTCAAGTCAATAGTCTCAATCAAGAGCTTTTAAGGAGAATCTAACTCTCCAATAGTTTATTCATATCAAAGAAGAGAGGAGAACTTGCAACTATAGACGGAGAAAGTATAATAGATTTATATTGTCTACATTTCATGGGTCACCCACATGCATAGCAAGGGCTTCGAGAAAGGAGTTGGATGCATTCTTCCTGCTACAACCAGTAGTAGAAAGAGAAGCGGTTGAGATTGCAACACTACACCTTGAGGGTGAAGCAAACATTTCGTGGTTCAGCCATTTGAGTCATGCCAGAGTGATCACTTATGCAGATTTTACTCAAATATTGTTCAGGAAGTTTGACAAGAAGAAACCAAAAGAAAATAAACTTCCACCACCACTTGTTGTAGGGATACTTACATCAGGAGAAGGAACACTTGCACCTTTGCAAATTGTTCTTGATCTATTGACATTTAGAGTCCCATGCATTATTCAGGAGATCCATGAGGAGGAGGTGACTTATACCAGTTCTAGTGAAATAATAGAGGAGCATCCATCATCACTAGTAGTTGGGGAAGTCATCACACTAGTGGGAGGAACCCTTGTAGCAGTACAAGATGTTCCCAAGCTAAACCAAGGTATGCAAATGTTTCCACATTCTATTATTTTAGCACATCTTATGGAATTTTGTAGGGACATGCCATTACATGACCTAGGGTCAAGACACACTACTAATTTGGAGCAGTATACTATCACTGTACAGAGGACCCTTGAAAGCCTCAAGGAGGAGATATACATTTATCCTAGAATTTCATTTTTGAGCTGCACACAACTCTTGGGGTTGTAGTGTATATATTTTGTGGATAGGATAAGTATTTTCCTAAACAATCCAATGCATAACTATATGTTCAACATTGAGCATGATCATGAGACAGCAAATTCACCATTATGGAGATCAACAATGCTTTCATTTAGAAGCAGTGATGAGTTGGGGGTGTAACCATTATTGGAGCATTCCAATGACCATTCTACATGTGTAGCAGAGGATATATACATCTTATCTCACATTACTATGATAGATCCTTCTTAATGAGAACTTCAAAGCTCAAGGAGAATTATTTTCCTTCATCATACATGGATCCTTATGGGTTCAACATGGTCATTTATGAGTGGTATTTATATGGAGATCACCAAGAGGCCACACTTCAAAATCCCATGAAGTGTAGAGATAGTTATTTGATTTGGGAGGATTGTATTCTCCATTGGAGGAATACCCATTTGGAGCATGAATGTAGACACTCACCATCAGTTGGATGGGTGATGTTGATGTGTAAGAGGCTGGTGAGCCACTTGCAGATCTATGACACGGGGAAGTAGGAGGCATGGCTGTGCTGGCTACTCTTGAAAGAGGTTGGCCATGATGTAACATATCCTATCTTAAAGGGTGTGTTAGTAGTTGGGGCATGACATGACACTTGCATGATAGGGAAGCAAAGAGTTTGGTTGAATTGGGGTGATATGGCATCTTTTATGTCAATCATCATATTTTCAGTCCATGGTTTGTATGATGGAGATGTGAGGAAGGAAGAGCTATTTTTGATTTGGTTACTCTTGGGAGATTATGGGTTGATTTTCTCCCATAATTTTCATGATATTTCATAATTAGAGGATGGCACAATCAGGGTGCAAAGGGGCTACTCTTCAACATTGGAAGATTGGGGGGTACTTCCACATAGGAAGGAGTCTCCCATATGTAGCAGCATCGTGGTATGTGAATTTGGAATTAGGGATGTCAAAGAGGGAATTTATGAGATGGAAGGAGTCTTATCACAGAGGCCAAAAACATTGTCACTTGGGAGTATGTATCTATTGATGGAGTGTCCCAATGGGAGTATGTATGACTTCACATTTCATACCACTATGAGGAGATTCTCATGGGAGGGCTCATCCATGGACCTACTTTTCAACCTACTCATAGTGTATGGTAAGAGTTGTGTTTTTTCACTTATTAATGACCTAATAACATATTTTCATTCTCTCGCCATGTATGTATAGTTCATTTCTCCACAAGAGGGCAAGTCTCTATTTTGGCTTCATGGTATTTATATGACCAACATCAGTGATGGAGGAAGCCATTTCTTGTATGACTTTGGGCAAGTGATGTTCTATTCTTGGTGTGTTAAATTGACACACAATTCCATTTACAACCTCGTAGTAGATGAGATAACATGCACAACTAGCGAGTGGTTGGGAGACAACTTGCCATATGATGATCAGAGACAACATGCAGCAAAACTGGACTGTAACCACTTGGGAAACTATTAGTACCATCCAGAATTATACAAACCTTCAATACCTTTCTCATTTGGATTTCATATTGTAATGATGACCTATTTATTGTATATGAGATAGGTTGGGCAAGCAAGATTCGAGAGGGGGTCTTTGAATATCCAGCTGTCCTTTTGTCCCTTGAGGGCAACATCATTGTAGCCCAATATCAACAGCAACTCTACACTGCTCATAAGTGGAGAGAGACACAATGTGGGGTAGGCCATTTGGTCTATCATGTTCAGTTATGCAACCCACCTACATTGCAAGAGCCAAATGTGGAGGAATTTTTCCACGAGTTACCATTTTGGAGGGTGACTCACTTTATGTGGATGATAGCTTCGGGTTTGGAGCTTCACATGGGAATGAAGGTTCCCAATAATTTTCTGATTCCATGCCTCAAGAAGGCATCTAGACCACATATATTTGCCTCCATGGATATCCCACTTTTTCATAATGAGATCCATTTAGGTTTGTCAGCAAAGGCTTACTTATACACTTGGGAGGAGAAAATTGAGGAACTATTGATGAGAGAGCATCTTTCTCATTGGAGGAAATTATCATATGAGGATGACATAGGAGGAGGAGAGGAGTTTATACAATTATATCCTTGCAATTGCTTTAGGACAAGCAACATTTGGGAGGGGAGGATTGTAATATTCCTAAATTAGCATACAACTAATTTGAATATTAATTTTTTATTTTGCTTCTTAGTTAGAAGAATAAGAGGGTATGGAGACCCATAAATCTCCTTAGTATGAATAAAAACACTCCTAATGTGAATGGGGGTTATATTATTAGCTTGATTAAGCACCCTTTTGTGTGAAAATGGGTTGGAGCATGTAGACTGGGTCAACTTTGACCAAATCAACAACGTTGGAATGGAAGGAGTGGAATTCACTGAAGGACAACGCAGTTTTGGAGGGAGATTACATGCATGATGATAGTGGCCTTAATGAGTGGGGCCCAAGGTGAGGAAGCTCACCAAGTATATAAGGAAGGGGATGGTGGTCATAGAGGGCATGATTGGATTATTATTTTGTTTATGGTTTGTATGAATTCTTTCTCTCTTTAGCTATTTAGCGTAGACTATCGTTTTTTTAGCAGAAGGTTGTTCCCGAGCGGGAATCCCACCTTCATCCTCGAGGGACTTCGAGTTCCCATTTGGAAGAAATATTTGGTCTACATTTCCACATTTCTACATTAGGCCAAGCTACACTTTTCTTCAACAGTGCAGCTTCTTCTTAGGGTTGTGCTGTGTTGCAGGTTGTAGTAGTGGAGGATTGTATTGGGATATTTCTGGGGTATTTTTCAGTGGAGGAAGGTTTCCTTCCATTGGGAGGCTAGCAAGGAATCCCCTTGAGATTTATTGCTACATTTGGCACCAAGCCAAGGTGATATTATCACCTACACCATTTTTTAAATCTAGATCTACGTTATTCTAGGGAGGAGTTGCAGGGGTGGTTGCAGTGCATGATTTGGGAGGTGATTTATTCAGTGGAGGGGAAAACCTTTCATCTAGAGGATCTAATGTAGAAGAGCTACATAATTCTATATCAGCTTCATCCATATCTTCTCATTTCTTTTGTTGCCACAAACCTTCATCCCTAGGGCTGTAGCTCACATTGTATACTTTGTGTATTTTCCGCAAACCCTCTTGGGTTTTCTTGGAAGGATGATATAGAGCCTAGATCTATATGTGTAACATATATTGAGGCATATATCATTATTTTTAAATCATTGTATGATCTCCAGCTGTATTTATGATCACTATGACTGCACTGTAGCAGTTCTCTGGCATTTTGTATAATATAAGCATCTCACTTTTGAGAGTGATTGTTTATGGGAGGCATGTTCGCTCATATCATATGGTTTGTGCCTCACTATTTTTTATTTATTTACTGCTGATATTGATAATATAATGGCTCCATATTGGTCTCTTATGTTTTTATATTGATTTACACTGCTAATTTCCATTATTGTGTTCAAATATTGTTGCTTCCCTATTTGGGAATATAACATGGAGACAGTGGAGATGCACCTTCAAAGTAGACATACACCCATCACAACACCAAGAGAGGGACGCAGTCACCGATAAGATGACATAAGAAGAGGAAAGAAACAAAGAAGACAAGAATTGAGCCTCTTGTGTTTACAGAGGGTGATTTTGACAAGATTGGCAACGCTATAAAAATAATCACAGAGGAAGCTTGGAGTACCATCAAGAAATAGTACAAGACCATCCTCGATGATGTGTAGAAAGGACTTTAGCAACTAAAAGTTCAAGTGAGTGAGATTTAGGTGAGCATGAATTAAGCGAGCGTAATTAAAATAACTACACTCTGAGTTAGCACCCCAGTTTAAAATTCCACCATAGAGATTAGATTGATTTAGATTTTGGGTGCATCACTCCACTCCTCTCGCCTAGGATAGTGCACCACACCCTATGTTTGGTCAGAGATTGGAGTCAACTCGGATGCACTACCCAGTAACCAGTTGCAAACGATCCACACAATGATCACATATGAGTTGTAGTATCGAGAGTATTGTGCATTGCGCTCCACTACAAAAAATCATAAACATGCCAAAAATCTATATCAGGGACAACAGAGAGCTGAACAAGCATGGAGCATCACAGAAATCTAGCGTGCACAAATTGAATCCCTCATAAACAGAATCCTCTATGAGATCCCCAGATTTCTAGTATCAACTGTTTCTGTGGTAGTTGCACTAAAGGATTCACATACATAAATAGAGGTAGTGCATGTAGACCTAGAGTAAAGGATTGTAGACCTACAGACCAAGCTCCAGCATGAGACACCCCCAGAAGTTCAGGCACAACGAGCTACTATTATTCAACAAGCCACATCTAGTATTACCACCTTAGTGGAAAAATGAAACAACCTATTTGAATATTCAATGGGGATATGGTCCTCCATCCAAGAAGATCCATTACTTCAACAATTGTGCATCGAAATTTAAGAGAGAAAACAACAATTTGACAAGATTGAAGTCACCGCACTAACCCTATTCCCTACACAAATATTATCTGAGTTGCAATAACAACAACATATTCAGGATTATATGGATGTGTTTCACTACAATTAGAAGCTCATGGAAGCAAGAACCCAGCCTTCGGCTAATGAATCACTTCAATTGTCACAAAACATTGAGGGTGCACTTAGGGGACTTTGTGAGACTCAACAAAAAATCAACTTGGTAGTTGAGGGGCCAACAATATAAAAATTAGTCAAAGAAGCACAAAGCGTTGCCATGTAGAGTGCCAAGGCCATCCAACATTTGCACAAATCCATCCATGTGCTCAAATCCAAAATGCGGGAATTTGGAGCAGAGTGGCTAGAGGACGAGTCATGAGTTTGCATTCGGGGCATAGTGGGCTAGGGTCCCCTAGGTGGAGTATTCAGTCATTTTTTGTCATTTTAGTTAAAGTGAAACACACAAGGGGATTTGGCATAGGTCAAAGCCATTTTTTGTAACAGGAAAAATAATTAAACATGGGGCTCAAACCACGGTTTGAGTCCATGGATTTTGCGCATATAAAATATATAAAAAGGTTTGTATGAGTCAAGTCAAGAATTATTCAGTCATAACATCATAGATCATCCTATATTTTTCATGTGATTTTGGGAAAGTTTATGTGATAATTCGGAGTAATAGGCTCCTATGGCTATGTGCACAGAGGCCTAAGTCCTAGGATATCTCAAGGACACTACAGTTGTGTGTGCAAGACAAAGGTATAGTCATTGAAGATCTACTTAATAAAGAGTATTTTTGGAAAAATTATTGGTTACTTGCATGATCTCTGTCTTATGTGTTAATGTATTGATTTTCTTATAGATCAACTGCAGTTTATTTTATTTGATGTGTATTTGTCTGAGTTAATTATATAATCATAGATGTCTATAATTGCTCAATATTTATACCAGTGTTACGATTTTTTGTTAAAGTAAACGTGAATAAGATTATATCTCTATATTTTCCCAAGAACTGCACTAAAGTTACAATTTTCATTGCATTAAGATCTGAATTAGGTTACAAAGAAATAATGCAGCATAGTAGTGATTAGATTAGATCAGAAGGGTTATATCCACATCATATTCCTCCCTCAGGGTGAGGAAACTTCAGGTCAGACTTTGATCAGCGTAAGCAGATCATTGCCGAAAGGGCCAATAGTTGGAGGGTTTTGTTGGTTGTGCAACAAACTCTGAACTTGGGTCAGGCCCCATTACACCAACACTAGTTGAACAAGTCTCAACTCTATCATCAAACTCTAGAAAGGTCCAACCGCATCCATGGCACTAGAATATCTTGATAGTGGAAGAGCATAAGATAAAACAAGGGATCCTCTCCTTATAACTTCTAGCAACTGCTTGGTCCCATTCATCAACACCTATACACACCTCCAAAACTTTTCCAAGCTCTATGGCACTTCATTAAGTGGGCCAATGTCACAACAAATTTACACCACCAAGTTTACCTAGAAGCCAACTATTTAAGGGTTGGCATGAGTGCCACAATCCATATACTCTCCTCAAACACTTGCACAACCTGCAAGACCTATACACAACTCTATACTACTGATACAAGCAACAAACAAAATCATCATGAGGTGAAAACACTTCTGCAACAAGTCATGAATAGGAACATAAGCATGATCATGAAGTCCTAGTAGGTCAAACTCCTCAAGAAGGATCAACATCAACAACCTATCCAACTACATCCAACACTTGCAGTAGCATCATCAACCATCAGTTATTGCACTAGGGAGTAATATTCATCACATCTCTACTAAATCTCATGTTCGTACATTAGGTCATAACCATGTTGAAAAAAAATCATCAACTATACCATCAAAAGGTTAGAATTAATTCATCATGAGGCCAACACAACGTTGACATCAATGCCAACACAACTAGCTCAATTCCAACACAAGTAGTTTTAACGAATCAAACATATGCATGACTAAACATCTACAACACATGGTACAAGGTTGATATCATTTCCAACACAAGATAACTACAATCATGAAAAAAATTCCAACAATCTCCCCCTTTGGCATTGATGACAATCGCACACAATCTCTATAAAACCAATATCCTCTCAGTCCCTTTTTGAGATCAATGGAAAAGGGTCAAATCCATCTAATAAGGCAACAAGAACACAAGCATAAGCATTAGAGAACCTAATATTTACATGGATGAATATGAATTCATGTCAAAAAATATCAAAGCATCTCACATTAGCAGAAACAAGAAACATAAAAAAAACAATCATTAAGCAGTATCTTATGAGTATCATACCAAACCAATCAAATCTTGCAGTATGAACAATATGCACATGAGGAAATCATAATAAACATCTATGAGTAGGAGGCAAGAAGCTAATGGGACAAACAAGAAGTTGACGGGACAAGCACCTTTCAGGATACTGTATGGATAGGAGGTTGTTATTCCTATGGACTAGATTATACCAAGCCTACACATCGTAATCATAACCAACATGGCTAACCAAGATATTATGGAGGATCATATGTCACAACTTGTTGCACTAGAGGAAGATAGATTTATTGTTGGTTTTCACCACCACGTGCATAAGGCACGTGAAATATCTTGTCATGATTGAAATATCAAACAAAAGACTTTCAAGAATGATGATTTGATGTTGCTCTATCACATCAAGTTTGCGTGCTTTCCAGGGAAGTTAAAGCTGCACTAGCTCGAACCCTATAATATCAAGAAAATTATAGAGGGAGGTGCGATGCAATTCGCTAAGTTAACTGTTGAATCACTACCAAGATATATTAATTATAGTCACCTAAAACCTTACAGGGATGACCCCATCCATCCACATGCTAAATTACTAAATGGACGAAAGAATGTATTAATGCTTCGGAAAGTTGCAAGAGGACACAGGACTTCAAATAAGTCTATCAGAAGTTATCAAAATTCTTGCCAAGCTTTGGTGCAATGGATATTGAGGGAGCATAGGTATCAGTGAAGCCAACACAAAATCTGCACTAGGAGGCTATTACAGTAGTGGAAAAGCCATAAATTTTTTGTTGGAATAGTAAATCTGGACATGACAACTTTATTACAGTTTGGAGGAGCAGGTAACTGGCATTAAATGAGGAAATTGCGCTATATTTTGAGTCTTTTGAGAATTAATGAAGCTACATCGTTGAAAATAAGGACGTTTAGGCTGTGGCATCACTATAAATATGGCATGGAGGTTTGCATAAGTCCCCTTTTCCTTTTGATTTATCTGATCGAATTGTTCCCTCTTCTCTCGCTCCCTTTTCTGATTCTTATGTCTACAGAGTGGGAACCACTTGAAGAGACACTGCACCAATAGGGCTTAGGCCGTTTGATTCCAAAAATCATGACTACAACTAAGCCTACCCATACTGTGCCGCGAGCACCTGGTGCCACTGGCACACAGAAACAAAATAAATTTCAAACAAAACTAGAGACAATTTCAGCCACGCTGAAGGATTCACATACAGAAATAGAGACAGTGCATGTGGACCTAGATCAAACGATTGTATACCTACAAACCAAGCTCCAACCGAAGACACCCCTAGATGTCCAAGCACAACAAGCTGCTATTGTTCAGCAATACACATACAATATTACCACCGCAGTGGAAAAATGCAACAACCTATTCGAAGATGCAATGGGGATTTGGTCCTCCATCCAAGAAGATCTAGTACTTCAACAGCTGCGGATTGACATTGGAGATAGACAAAAATAGTTTAATGAGATTTGAGTCTCCACATAGACCCTTGTTCCTACACAAAGATTAGCCCAGTTGCAATAGAAATGACATGTTCAGGATGATATCGATGCATTTCACTGTAATTAGAAGGTCCTGGAAGCAAGAACCCAACCTTGGGCTAATGAATCACGTCATTTGTCACAAAACATTGAGGGTGCGCTCAAGGAAGTTTGCTAGACTCAATGCAACATCAACTTGGTAGTCGAGGGGCCGACAACTAAAAAAATAGTGGAAGAAGCACAAAGCATTGCCACATAGAGTGCCAAGGCCATCCAATGTCTGCATAAATCCATCCATGTCCTCAAATTCGAAATGCAGGAATCTAGAGTAGAGTGACTCGAGGACGAGTCATGAGTCTGTGTTGGGGGCCTATTGGGCTAGGGTCCCCTACATGGAGTCTTGAGTCCTTTTTTTTCATTTTTGTTAAAGCGCAACATGCAGGTAAAGGGGATTTTGGATGGGTCAAAGCTCGTTCTTTTTGTTGTTGGAAATATGATGCAATGAGTTGTCCTTGATGGCAACCTACTTGATGAAGTTGTCCTTGATGGAAACTGACTTGATGAGTTGTCTTTGATAGCAACCTATTTGCTAATGATGTATCTACAGATCAGTTCAAAAGGAGCAGAAGAAAGAAATTCCAGTAAGTTCCAGAGAAATAATAAACAGGATATATCACAAAGAATACCTAGGTTTGTAACAACCAAGTCGCGTATGTACGCGGATTAATACGACCTAAGTCGCGTATGCCCTTTTGCGCTCGAAAATTACAATGCCAAGGGGAATTACCATGGTTTTGGCACACAGTATTGATCGTTGTATGGTTTATTTGATTCCATCCAAGAATACCATCAGAAGTGGTGTGGTTTTGGCTCATGGTATTGATAAAAGCTAAATCTATTTAAGGAGAAGAAGATCATAGTGCAAGGTGTGCATGAGTAAGGGTTGTTGATGAATAAATATCTCTAAGGAATATCTGCATGTATGAACTCTGTTCTTAATTGATAGATCTGAATCAATGATGCACCCATGGATCTCTAGATCTGATGATGATGAATCTCTAAGATGATCTGTAGAAGAAGAAATGGTGAAGATCTGGCGCAAATTCTACTGAAGATAATGAAGAAATCTGGGTAAGTTCATAGATTTGAGATATTTTGAAAAGTTGTCCATTTACAGATCTATACGCTAGCTTTTCTCGGCAAAAGCACGTGTATACGTGTGTTCTCTTAATGAAAAGCACGTATAGGGTTTTCTAAATAATAAAATACATAGAAGTATACGCGGGTTGGTGTGCATAAAAGCGCGTATGTACGTGCCTTCAGTAAAGCAAAGTAGCGTATGCTATTTGAATTAATGAAAGATCAGGGTTGAGTTTGTATCTACATATCTATTCTGAAGCCTGTGTTATTTCTGATATTTTGGTTATAGTGGTCTCACTGTTCTGTTTGAAGTATTGGGCAAAGTATGTTTGTTGATATGTAAAGGGTTGTGATGAAGCTGTTTGATCCAGTATGAAAATTGATGAAACGTGTTCTATAGTGGGTCTGAAGGTTGAAGCCTTCAGTATGGAAGTAGAAGCTTTCAGCTAGTAGAAGTTGGTGCTGAAATCAGGGGATTGAAGCTCTGTTCCAGGAGAGGCTGGTAAATGAGATCACGGGGGTTGGAGCTCCCTTCCAGTTGTAGTTGGAAAACAAGAGAAGGTTGTAGCCTTCTGTAGGTAGAAGCCTTCGTACTGGTATAAGTTTGCATCAGTACAATATTGTAAAAGGTTTTCTATATAATAAAGATTGAAGATAGAGACGACAGCAGCGATGGTTTTCTCCTAATTTGGGTTTCCACCTTAAATATTGGTGTTCATGTGTGTGATGTTTTATACTGTTGTTTACTGATCATAACTTATGATTATCTAGCCTTATTCATAACTGGTAAATCTAATTAAAAGAGTGATTCTCTAAATCTGAAATATAAATCACTATATGCTAGTTTCCTTCTACATTTCCGCGTGCATACGCTAGTTCAATTCATAAAAACTGTGTATGGAAATCTGATCAAAGAAAAAGTAAAAATTTTCAGTCAGCTAAAAATACTAATTCACCCCCCCCTCTCAGTATTTTTCCAACAATTGGTATCAGAGCAGGTCCTTCTGAAAAATATTAGCTGCTAGAAGGAAGATCAAGCAAGATGAGCAATCAAGATGGAACAGCATCTATCAGGCCTCCGCTCTTCAATGGAAACAATTTAATATTATAGAAAACAAGGATGAGATCCCATCTTCAGTCTCTGGGAGCAGATGTATAAGCTGTTGTTGAAGGAGGATATCAATATCCAGCCGTAGTACCAATAGATCCGACGGAAATAAAGAATTATGAAACAAATGCAAAGGCGGTCAATTCTCTATTGGGAAGTCTAGCTGAATCAGAATTTGTCAAAGTCATGCAGCTGAGTACAACAAAGGCAATATGGGACAAAATCATTCTAAGTTATGAAGGTGATGCAAAGGTAAAAAGTGCTAAACTCCAAACTCTCAGAATTCAATATGAGAATCTAAAAATGCACAATGAGGAGAGCATTACCAATTTATTTTTATGTCTTGATGATATTGTAAATCGTATGAGAAATTTGGGAGAAACAATAACCGAATCTACTTTGGTTGAGAAAATTTTAAGATCACTAACGGAAAAATTTGAGTCAAAAGTTTCGGCTCTTGAAGAAAAGCAAGATCTTCAAAATATTACTATGGTGCAACTTCATGGAATACTAACTGCATATGAAATGAGAAGAGGATGATCATCTGAAGTCAAAGAAGCTATCTTTAGAGCCTCTACAAAATGGAAAGGCGTACAAGAGACAGAAGGAACAGGGTATATCTCAGAAGAAGATGAGGTAAATTTTGTAAAGAAACTTCAACTTGGCACAGGACGGTTCAGAGGTAAGCTTCCTTTAAAATGTTTTTCTTGTGGAAGAGTTGGTCATTATGTTGCTAAGTGTCCTCATAAAGAAACACATGAAAAAGGGAAGGAAGTAGCAAGAAGGAATAAGAATCGGTTTAGCACTAGAAAAAGTTACTATACTCATGAAGATAGTGATGGGTTATCTGATAGTGAGGAAGAATGTGAACATGATCTTAGACTTCTCATGGCATTTGAAAAAGAATCTAGAGAATAAAAAGATACTTTTATGGATGCTTTAGAGGACAATGATTTTCTTGATGAAAACAATCAACTCAAAATATGCTTAGAAGAAGTAAAATAACCATAGAAACTCTGAAAAATCAGCTTGAAGAAAAGGAGAAACACAATGAGAAATTAGAATGTGAAATAGTAAGTCTAAGAAAAGAAATTAAGAAATTAAAGACTTTGAATCTTAGATTTTCTAAAGGGTCTGAAACCTTGGATGAGATTATCAAGGTACAACGTTCTCCTCTTATAAAGATAGGTCTTGGATATATTGGAGAATCTTCTCAGGCTTCAGCACCAAATTATCTAAAAGCAGCTATAGCCAGTATACAAGATTCTGCCACTTAGAAAGGGAATAAAGAATCATTACAGGTAAAGTATGACCATCTCAATTCAAAGAACACTAACAAGAATACCTTTGAAAGAAGCACCAATCAACAGGTAAATTCAAGTAGAAGATTTCATGATCGCAGAAATTTCTTCTTCAATGGACAATGTTTCTCATGTCACAATTTTGGTCATAAAGCTATTCAATGTGTTGCATATAAAACCATCATGACAAGAGAAGCAAGAAAGAAAAGGATTGATATTGGAACAAAGAAGAATACCTATAACAACTTTATCCTCTTCAAAATGAAGTTGAATGTGCTTATTGCAATAACTTTGGCCATGAAGAATCTGAATGCTGGAACAAAGTCCAGCCAAAAGAGAAATTTCCTTCAAGCTCCAAAGTGTGGAAAAAGAAGGAATTACAGGTTGAAAATTGCGGCATAGCTTTATTTGCAGAAGGTGAAGAAAATCAATGGTATATTGATAGTGGATGATCAAAACATATGACAGGTGACAAAAACAAACTTCTTGCATATAGTGCTCTAGAAAAGGAAACGAATCTTTCATTTGGAAATGATACTCCTGTTGTCATTAAGGGAAAAGGGTTTGTTTTTCTAGAAGAAAAGGTGAAAGCTAATAATTTCATGTATGTGGATGGATTAAGGCATAACCTGTTAAGTGTAAGTCAAATGTGTGATCAAGGAACTGAAGTTGTCTTTAGTTCAAAATAATGTGTGGTACGTGACCTTGATACAGGTAAAACAATTGTAAAAGGAAAAAGAACTCCAAGCAACCTGTATGTATTGAACAACTGCAAAGAACAATTTTACTTGAGTAAATCTTCAGAAAACTGGCTATGGCATAGAAGGTTGGGGTATCTGAGCTTCTCTCAAATCAACAAATCAAGTAGACTTAAATCTGTTCGTGATCTTCCCAATATTACTCTACCAGAAAGTATCATATGCAAATCTTGCCAATTAGGTAAGAAAACCAGAGTGCAATTTAATGCCAAGGAAGGATCATCAAGTAAGCCTCTTGAACTCATTCATACTGACATATGTGGACCTCTGAGGAAAAATTCACCACGTGGTGAACAATACTATATATTATTTATTGATGATTTCTCTAGAATGTGTTGGATTGGGCTACTTAAACACAAAGATGAAGCATTTGAGAAATTTCAAATCTTCAAAGCACTAGTTGAGAATGAATTAGATCTAAAAATCAAATGTCTCAGATCTGATCGAGGAGGAGAATATACATCAGATGAATTCCTTGAATTTTGTGAACAACATGGCATAAAAAGACAGTTTTCTGTAGCTGGCACTCCACAAAAAAATGGTGCTGTAGAAAGAATGAATAGAACAGTTCAACAAATGGCTAGATCTATGCTTGATGACTCCAAAACACCTGACACATTTTGGGGAGAAGCAACACATACAGCAGTAAACATTCTTAACAAGGCACATGTTCGTGTAAATAGTGATAAAACCCCATATGAACTCTCGTATGGTAATACTCCCACTGTAAAGAACTTTAGAATTTTTGGAAGCAAATGCTTTATAAAAAATAATGATGAAAAAATTGGAAAGTTTGAACTCAGAGCAGATGAAGGAATTCTTCTTGGTTACTCCTCTAGAAGTAGAGCATATAAATGTTACAATAAAATACTTTGGAATATTGTTGAATGTATTGATGTTGTTATTGATGAGTCTCCTGTAGCTCCAAAAGAAGAAAAAAAAACAACAGATGAAGACGAAGATGACACATATCCTTCTACATCAAATAGAAATGATATAGACAGTGAAACCAATGAAGAACCTGGAGATGATTTATTTGAAAAAGCACCATCCAAATATGTTCAAAAGAATCATCCAGAATCTCAAATTTTGGGAGATAAGGAATCAAGTGTACAAACAAGAAGGACCCTGGTGGGATATTCTAGCTATCTGGCATTTCTATCCACTATTGAACCACATCATGTCAATCGAGCTAGCAAAGATGAATGTTGGATTCAAGACATGAATGAAGAGATTGATCAAATTGAAAGGAATCACACTTAGGAACTAGTACCAAGACCTCATGACAAAAATGTCATTGGAACTAAATGGATATTCAAAAACAAGTTAAATGAGAATGGGGATGTTATAAGAAATAAAGCTAGACTTGTCTACAAGGGGTATGCTCAAAAAGAAGGTATAGACTTTGAAGAAACTTTTGCTCCTGTAGCTAGACTTGAAGCCATAAGAATGTTTCTTTCTTTTTCAAGCTTCCAACAAATCAAAGTTTATCAAATGGATGTTAAATATACTTTTCTCAATGGTGATCTAGAAGAAGAATTTTATATAGAACAACCAGAAGGATTCGTTTTGGGAAATGATGAAAAACTTGTTTGTAGACTTAAAAAGGCTTTATATGGTCTCAAACAAGCTCCAAGGGCATGGTATTATCGTCTTGAAAAATATCTTCATCAACAAGGATTTTCAAAAGGGTCTGCTGATAGCAACTTATACAAAAAAACTGAAAATGATAAACTATTCATTGTGGTTGTATATGTTGATGATATCATTTTTGGAAGTAATGAAGAATCTATGAGTCAGAAATTTTCTTCTCTTATGCAGCAAGAATTTGAAATGTCTTTACTTGGAGAACTAACATTCTTTCTTGGCTTGCAAGTGCAACAAGAAACAGATGGAATATTATTATCACAAGAAAAATATCTTAAGAAAATTATGAAGAAGTATGGCATGGAAGAGTGCAAACATGTAAGTACACCAATGATAACCGGATGTAATCTCAGTTCTCATGATGATTCTACCGCGGTGAATCAACTAGAATACATATCTATGATAGGAAGTCTACTTTATCTCACTAGGACTAGACCAGACATTATGCATGCAGTTGGGATTGTTGGACGATTCCAAGCTAATCCAAAAGAGTCTCACCTTCAGGCTATCAAAAGAATATTCAAATATCTACAAGGAACTCAAGACTTTGGACTATGGTATCCAAAGAATGCTGATCTCACTCTTCATGCTTACACTAATGCAGATTGGGCTGGAAATGTTGATGATCGGAAAAGCACTAGTGGTGGTGCATTCTATATGGGGCCCTGGTTACTATCTTGGTTCAGCAAGAAGCAAAGCTCTATTGTCTTATCTACAACAGAAGCAGAATATGTGGCTGCCGCATCATGTTGCACTCAACTTCTTTAGATGATGCAAAGCTTACAAGACATTCAAATAAAATGTTCACCTCTTATCTCCATTATGTGTGATAATATAAGTGCCATCAGTATCTCAAAGAATCATGTTATGCATTCCAAGACCAAGCACATTCCCATCAAGTATCACTTCTTATGTGAACAAGTGCTTGAACAAAAGGTGAAGTTGGAGTATGTTCCCTCCAAAGAACAAGTTGCTGATATATTTACCAAACCTTTACCCATGGAAGCATTCGAATATCTCAGACAGAAGCTGGGAGTTGTCTCTGCCTCTCAGAAGATCAGATATGCTTAAATTTAGAAGATTAATTTGGATACACGGATTTCCTGAAGGAAAGTCGTGTATATACGCGAGTTTATACACACAAAACTGCGTATGGGTGTTTGCTGACAAATTCTGGGTCAGCATTCTTCAGCACAGCTGCAATGCTGTTTGGTATCTCTGATGATGTTTTAGCTCCCATATTTCTGTTTCATTCTCTGATATTGGATGAAGATGCCTTGACGATTTGCTGTTGAAAGAATTTAGGATGCACAAGCTAAGGGGGAGCTTTGGTCATATAGAAAGGATGCATTGTTGGCATTATTCGATGTGGTCTGATCTCATGCTTGAGATTCTTTGGTCTTGATTGTATAAGTCATTTATATAATTTGATGAAAAGGTCATGTTAAGACCTATGATGTAAAATTGTAATATTCAGTTATGTAAGGACTCGTTCCAACAATGTAACCCAACTTGATTGGGTAGTTGAGTCAATTGTGTAAATCCACTTGGTTGGATCATTGATATAACTATCAGTCATTAGTGATAGGAAAGGTCATAGAGTCATGTCCTTCTTTCAAAAATATGGTTGAAGATTCAGCGTGAATTTAGGGGGAGCATGGTAACTTCAGTGCACATCAGATCTACAGAGCTCATTTTTCTACAAGGAAAGAGAAACCTTGTTTTGGTTTTGATCCGCCCTTTGCCCTTGATGTCAAAGGCGGAGAGTATCATGGTGTTTGGTGTTTATTATCATGGTGTTTGGTGTTTGGATAATGGTTATAATCAATGTATTTATCTGTTGTGGTGATCAAACACCATCTTGGTTTCCATCAAGTCCAAAGGAAGAGATTGTTGGCAATATGATGCAATGAGTTGTCCTTGATGGAAACCTACTTGATGAAGTTGTCCTTGATGGAAATTGACTTGATGAGTTGTCTTTGATAGCAACCTATTTGCTAATGATGTATCTACAGATCAGTTTTGAAGTAGCAGAATAAAGAAATTCCAGTAAGTGCCAGAGAAATAATAAACAAGATATATCACAAAGAATATGCGGGTTTGTAACAACCAAGTCATGTATGTACGCAGATTAATACGACCCAAGTCGCGTATGCCCTTTTGTGCTCCAAAATTACAATACCAAGGGGCATTACCATGGTTTTAGCACAAATTATTGAGCGTTGTATGGTTTATTTGATTCCATCCAAGAATACCATCAGAAGTGGTGTGGTTTTGGCTCATGGTATTGATAAAAGCTAAATCTATTTAAGGAGAAGAAAATCATAGTGAAAGGTGTGCATGAGTAAGGGTTGTTGATGAATATAAATCTCTAAGGAATATCTGCATGGATGAACTCTGTTCTTAATTGATAGATCTGAATCAATGATGCACCCATGGATCTCTAGATCTGATGATAATGAATCTCTAAGATGATCTGAAGATGAAGAAATGGTGAAGATCTAGCGCAAATTTTGCTGAAGATAATGAAGAAATATGGGTAAGTTCATAGATCTGAGCTGTTTTTCAAATTTTTCTATTTACAGATCTATACACTAGTTTGTCTCGGCAAAAGCGCGTGTATACGTGGGTTCTCTTAATGAAACACACGTATGTACGCGGCTTCAGTAAAGAAAAGTAGCATATGCTATTTGAATTAATGAAAGATCAGGGTTGAGTTTGTATCTGCATATCTATTCTAAAGTCTGGGTTATTTCTGATATTCTGGTTACAGTGGTCTCACTGTTCTTTTTGAAGTCTTGCGCAAAGTATGTTTGTTGATATGTAAAGGGTTGTGATGAAGCTGTTTGATCCAGTATTAAAACTGATGAAACGTGGTCTGCAGTGGGTCTGAAGGTTGAAGCCTTCAGTATGGAAGTAGAAGCTTTCATCCAGTAGAAGCTGGTGTTGAAATCAGGGGGTTTAAGCTCCCTTCCAGGAGAGGCTGGTAAACGAGATCAGCGGGGTTGGAGCTCCCTTCCAGTTGTAGCTAGAAAACAAGAGAAGGTTGCAACCTTCTGTAGGTAGAAGCCTGTGTACTAGTATAAGTCTACATCAGTACAATATTGTAAAAGGTTTTCTATATAATAAATATTGAAGACAGAGACGACAACATCGGTGGTTTTCTCCCGATTTGGGTTTCCACCTTAAATCTTGGTGTTCATGTGTGTGATGTTTTATACTGTTGTTTACTGATCATAACTTCTGATTATCTAGCCTTATTCATAACTGATAAATCTGATTAAAATACTGATTCTCTAAATCTGAAAGATAAATCAGTATACACTAGTTTCCTTCTACATTTCCGTGTGCATACGCTAGTTCAGTTCATAAAAACCGCGTATGGAAATCTGCACAAAGAAAAAGTAAAAATTTTCAGTCAGCTCAAAATATTGATTCACCCCCCCTATCAGTATTTTTCCAACATTTGTAAAAGGAAAAAGGGTAAAACATGGAGCTCAAACCACAGTTTGAGTCCATGGATTTTGCACGTGTAAATTACATAAAAAGGCTTGTATGAGTCAAGTCGATAATTAGTCATTCATAATATCATAGATCATCTTATCTTTTTTATGTGACTTCTAGAAACTTTATGTGATAAGTCAAAGTAGAGATAGGCTCCTGCAGATGTGTGCACAGAGACCTAAGTCCTGAGCTATGTGTGACTGTAGTTGTGTGTGCAAGATAAAGGATTGTAGTCATTGAAGATCTACTTAACAAAGAGAATTTTTGGTAAAATTTTTGGTTACTTGCTTGATCTCTATCTTATGTGTTAGTGCATTGATTTGATTATAGATCAACTAAAGTTTATTTTATTTGATGTGTATTTTTCTGAGTTAATTATATAATCATAGATGTCCGTAATTGCACAAGATTTATATCAGTGTTAAGATTTTATGTTAAAGGAATTGTGAACAAGTGTATATCTTTGCATTTTCAGAAGAACTGCACTGAAGTTAAGGTTTCTGCTGCATTAAGATATGAATAAGGTTAAAAAGAAAAAATGCATCATAGTAGTGATTAGATTAGATCAAAAGGGTTATATCCACATCATATTCCTCCCTCAGGTTGAAGAAAATAGGTTCCAACACCCCCCATACTACTTTGGATGAGACTTTGATTGGCGCAAGCAGATCACTGTTGAAAGGGGCAATAGTTGGAGGGTTTTTTTGGCTGTGCAACACAATCTGAACCTGGGTTAGGACCCCTTAAGCCAACAATATTTGAACAAGTCTCAAATCTACCATCAAACTCTAGCAAGGTCCAACCACATCCATGGCACTAGCATATCTCTATTGTGGAAGAGCATAAGAGAAAAAAACGGACCCTTTGCTTAGAACTTCTAGCAACTTCTTGGTCCCATTCATCAACACCTGTACACACCTCCAAAACTTTTCCAAGCTCTGTGACACTTCAACAAGTGGGCCAACATCACAAAAATGTTCCACCACAAATTTTACCTAGAAGCCAAAAATTTAAAGGTTGACATCAGTGCCACAATCCATATATTCTCCTCAAACACTTGCACAACCTGAAAGATATCTACAAAACTCTATTATACCTATAGAAGCAACAAAAAACATCATCATGAGGAATTTTTTTTTTGCAAAAAGTCATGAATAGGAACATAAAGATGAACATGAATTCCTAGTATGTCAAACTCCTCAAGAAGGATGAACATCTCTAACACCAGTAACAACATCAAAGACTTGTCCAACTACATCCAATACTTGTAGCAACATCATCAACCTTCAGTTATTGCAATAGGAAGTAATATCCAACACATCTTTACTAAAGCTCATGTTCCTACATTAGTTCATAACCATGTTGAAAACAATGCATCAACTATACCATCACAAGGTTGGAATCAATTCATCATGAGGCCAACACAATGTCGACATCAGTGGCAACACAACTAGCTCAATTCCAACACAACCAACTGTAACCAATCAAACATATTCATGACTAAAAATTTGCGACACATGGTAGAAGGTTGATATCAATGCCAAAACAAGCTAACTGCAATCATGAAAAATATCCCAACAATCTCCCCCTTTGGTATTGTTGACAATCACACACAATCTCCAAACAATAAATATCCTCTCAATCCCCTTTTGAGATGAATGGAAAAGGGTCAACTCCATCTAATAAGGCAACAAGAACACAAGCATAAGCATTGGAGAACCTAATATTTATCTGGATGAATATGAATTCATGTCAACAAGTAGTGAGCATCTCACATCAATAGAAACAAGCAACATAAAAAAAAAACATTAAGCAATATCCTATGGGTAGCATACCAATCGAATCAGCTCTAGTAGTACCAACAATATGCACGCGAGGAAATCATAATAAAAATCTATGAGTAGGAGGCACGAAGCTAATGGGACAAACAAGAAGCTGATGGGACAAACACCTTTCAAGATGGTATATGTATAGAAGGTTATGCCTATGGACTAGATTGTGCCAAGCCTACAAATCGTAGCCATAATCAACATCGTTGATGAGGATATTATGGAGGAGCATTTGTCGCAGCTTGTTATGCTGGAGGAAGATAGATTTATTACTGCCTTTCACCACCAGGTGCATAATGCGCGTGAAATGGCTTGTCATGGTCAACATATCAAATACAAGACTTTCAAGAATGATGATTTGGTGTTTCTCTATGAAAACAAGCTTTCACATTTTCCAGCCAAGTTAAAGATGCACTAACTCAGAACCTATATGATAAGAAAATTATAGAGGGAGGCGCGGTGCAATTGGCTAAGTTGACTGGTGAATTAGTTCTTGGATATATTAATTATAGTCTCTTAAAATCTTACATGGATGACCTTATCGATGCGTGTGCTAAATGACTGTATGGATGAAAGAATGTCTTAGTTCTTAGGATAGTTGCGAGATGGAGGAGGACTTTAAAGAAGTTTTTTAGAAGTTATCAAAAATTTTTCCATGCTTTTCTATGAAGAATATTGAGGAAGCACAGGTATCTGCGAAGCTACCGCAAAATCCACACCAGAAGGTTGTTACAGTCAGACACAAGCCAAAAGTTAGTCATTCGAATAGTAAATCTGGACAACACAACTTTATTACGGTTTGGAGGAGGGGATAACTAGCACTTAATGAGGATATTGCACTAGATTTGGAGTCGTTTATGCATTAATGAGGCTGCATCAATGAAAATAAAATCGTTTAATCCATGGCATCGCTATAAATAAGGCATGGTGGTGTGCATAAGTACCATTTTCTTTTTGATTTATTTGATCAAAATTTTCCCTCTGCTTTCACTCCCTTTTCTGATTATTATGTATGTAGAGTGGGAACCACTTGAAGAAACACTGTAACAATAGGCCAATTGATTCTAGATATCATGACTACAAATAACCCTACCCCTACTATGTTGCAACCACTTGGTGCCCATGGCATGTAGAAATAGAAGAAAGGTCAAACATATAGTACCAGGAAGTCTCCATGTAAGTATACCCTAAAGTCTAAACCGAATTTGTGTGCTGATAGGCAGAAGAAACCGATAGCAATTGAACGAGAGATAACTGCACTGTAGGAATATTTTGTTGAGGAGGTTGAGCCAATATCATAGTTACCTCCATATATTCTCAAGAACGCATCGATACACCACTACTACCTAAGAATGTTCCAGTCGATAGTGACCTACTGGGTCGGATCCCCTCTCTGAAGTTGGAGGATTGGGATTTAGCAGACCGCGCAAAGTTTCTTGAGCTTCCACCATCGCAGAATCTAGACCAACTTCCATATGAATAAAATAGATTAATCAAGATAGAGCCGAAGAAATGGGCTTTGGTACTGCAGAAGGTCTACCTCTTCATCCTGTTACACATCACCCATTTTGGTCGTGACACCATTAATTATGTCTATCTGTGCTAGTTGTTGATGTCGATGCAAGATAATTACCTTTGGTTGGGAATTTTGATTCCCATTCATGATATTCTCATCCACCGTATTACAAGCTTTCCATACCAAGGAGAAGACCCAGCAGAAGCATTAAGAGGGAAGAGTTGGGAGAAGGAACACATAGAGAACATAAAGAAATAAGATGGAGTGGTTAGGAATACAAGGGGATTTTTTTTTAGCACCATTAATGACCCTACTGTCAAATATGTTACACATATATTTGCATGAAAATGTGTCAAAGAGGCAAATACAACTGGGCCAATTACTTGTGCTAAGAATTATTGGAGAATGTATGGGCGTCTTAGGAGGAAGGGAAATTGTTCCACGATGACTGGATTTTGTTGCTCATCGTGCTAGTTGGCTAGAAGCCACTATCACAATCACAACTCCCCATAATTTACCATGATCTATGTGAAGAAAAACACTATGCATCTATGTCGGTGAAGAAGAATCCATCATGGGTGACATAAAACAAAATATTTTGGGTCTTATTCGAGATATAACTTTACCAGGCAGTAATGTCGAAGCGACACCTATCGCCCACGTTATATGGTCAATACAATCATATTGCAAATTTCAAGGCCTCATTTCACAACGTGAATATCCACGCAAAGGAAGATATGTCCAAGGTATGGTATGACCTTCCTTACCTTATCACAAAAGACAATCTTACTCAGGTGACCACCAAGTGGCATCCCACCTAGTTGATTGCAGCAACATATGCCAACAGAACCTATTATGACATGCCTAAGTCCTCTGTGTCCAAGCCAAGTACCAAGAAAGACACAAATAAAGATCAACAAGAGCCCATGATAATGAAAAATACAAAGGAATAGCGAAGGGAAACTGCGGATGTTCCCAACAATGAAGAGTTTGAGGATATGGATGGAGACAGTGCAGACGCACCTTCAACATAGATAGACACTTGTCACGACACTAATAGAGGGCTCCAATCACTAATAAGCCCACGTAAGTAGAGGAAATCAGTAAAGAATATGGTAACCAAGCCTCTTGTATTGACAGAGGGTGATTTTTACGATATTGGCAATGCTATAAAAATAGTCTCAAAGGAATCTTGGAGTATCATAGAGAAACAGTAGAAGACCGTCCTCAATGATGTGTGGTAAGGACTTCAACAGCTAAAGTTTCAAGTGAGGGAGATTTAGGAGAGCATGAATAAAGTGAGCACAATTCAAATGAGCGCGTTGTCAGTTGACACCCTAGTCACCAAGTCCACCATAGAGATTAGAGCAATTCAGACTTTGGGCACATCACTCCACTCCTCTCACCCAGGATAGTGCACCACCGCCTCTGATTGGTCCAAGATTGAATTCAATTTGGATGCACTACCTAGTGGCTAGTTGCACATGATGCACACAATGATCATTGATGAGTTGCAATATCGAGAGTTCTGTCCATTGCATGCCACTACTGAAGAATAGAAACCGGACGATAAGATATATGAGGGACATAGGAGAGTCGAACAAGCATGGAGCATCACATAAATCCAACACACACAACTGGAATCCCTCATCAAATGAATTTTCTTTGATATTCTCGGATTTCCAGTATCAACTAATGTTGTGGCCATTACAAAGCTCGAGAATCTCGCAGCCATGATGAAGGGTTTATAGAAAAAAATAGAGACAGTGCGTGCATACCTAGAGCAAAGGATTGCAGACCTACAAACCAAGCTCTAGCTAGAGACACAACCAAAAGTCCGGGCACAACAAGCTACCATTGTTCAACAAGTTGTATCCAATATTACCATCGCAGTGGATGAATGCAAAAAACTGTTCGAATATGAATGGGGATATGGTCCTCCATCTAAGAAGATATAGTACTTCAAAAACTTCAGTCCAACATTTGGGATAAAGAACAATAATGTCATGAGATTTAGGTCGTGGCGCAGACCCCGATCACTGCACAAATATTAGCCTGATTCCAGGAAGGATGACATATTCAGGATGAGGTGGATGCATTGCACCACAATTAGAAGCTCCTGGAAGAAAGAACCTGGCCTTGGGCTAATTAAGAAGTTAAATTGTCACAAAAAATTGAGAATGTGCTCAAGGGACTCTGCCAGACTCAATGCAACATCAAATTTTTAGCGGAGGGGCCGACAACAATTAAATTAGTCGAAGAAGCACAAAGTGCTGCCACGTAGAGTGTCGAGGCCATCCAACCTCTACACAAATCCATCAATGTGCTCAAAGCCAAAATCCAGGAATTTGAAGCACAGTGACTCATAGATGAGTCATGAGTTTTTTTTTAGGGCCTTTTGGGCTAGTGTACCCTAGGTCGAGTTTTGAGTCATTTTTTTGTAATTTTTGTTAAAGCACAATATGCAAGTAAAGGGAATTTGGGGTAGATTGAATCTCCTTCTTTTTGTAACGGGAAAAAGGGTAACACATGGGGCTCAAACCATAGTTTGAGTCCATGGTTTTTCAACATATAAATTATATAAAAAGGCTTGTATGAGTCCAGTAGAGAATTAGTCAGTCATAACATCATAGATCGCCTTATATTTTGTATGTGATTTTGGGAAATTTTATGTGATAAGTCAGAGTAGATATAGGCTCATGCAGATGTTCACGTGGATACCTAAGTCATGGGCTACATGCGAGGAATCTGCAGGTTTGTGTGCAAGAGAAAGGATTGTAGTCATTGAAGATCTACTTAATAAAGAGAAGCTTTGAGAAAATTATTGGTTACTTGCATGATCTCTATCTTATGTGTTAATGCGTTGAATTTTTCTTATAGATCTGTTGCATTTTATGTTATTTTATCCGTATTTGTCTCAGTTAAATATATAATCATAGATCCTTGTAATTTAACAAGATTTATATCAATTTTAAGGGTTTATGTTAAATTTAATGTGAATAAGAGTATATCTTTGTGTTTGCGCAAGAACTACATTGAAGTTAAGTTTTTTGTTGTATTAAGATCTTAATCAGGTTAAAAAGAAATAATGCAACAAATTAGTGATTAGATTAGATCATAAAGGCTATATCCACATCATATTCCTCCCTCGGGGTGCAGAAAATTGGTTCTAGCACCCCCCCATACTGCTTCGGGTGAGACTTTGATCTGCGTAAGTATATCACTACTAAAAGGGCCAGTAGTTGGAGGGTTTTGTTGGTTATGTGAAACACACTCTAAACATGGGTGAATCCCCCCTAAGACAACATTAGTTCAACATGGCTCAACTCTTCCATCAAAATCTAGGAGTAAGAAAATCTCAACATCAACCATAAACAAAAAAAGCCACAAATAACATCCTCTCTACTCTAGAAAATAGTGGGTCGAACACATACATCATTCCTCCTAAATGTTCACTCTCAAAACATCTCTACAATATAAAATAAATATGAATATAATAATTCAAACCTTAACACTAATCTACAAACCAAAACTAAATTATGCAATGAAAAACTCATCAAACACTACAAAAACAAGTAAAATATTATGGAACATTGCCATTCACATCCTTTCGTACACACATGAACAATTAGCATGTAGAAAAAAAATAACCTCTTGTGAAAATTCTTCTTTCGCCATAAATTTGAACTGCATAACTATTATATTTGATTCAATTATATGTTATAGGCCTTCAATATTTTCAGTCCATTTACACTTGAACTCATGCTCTAAGGTATATCAAGTCACCATTAAGTCTGAAGCATTCTTCCTCCTTTCCTACCTATCTGAATATCAATCAAAATAACCAAACACATCTCAAATCCAAAATGAAGTATCTATAAAATGTTGGGTGAATTTCAATTTTAGACTGAGATCAAAGGTGAAAAGAGCTGACGAAATCCATCCATTACCATCACTAATTTCTCACTAAAGGCATTCACACCCATTCGATGACAATTTCAACCACTTTAGGTCTTATCCAATCAATTTCAAACCTTTTAGGAGTTTCCATGTTGAATTTCTCGTGATATGCATGAGGAATGCAGAGTAATTTTTGTGTAGAGCCTTTGCCATATGCACAACATGGCCAAATATGGGATGACAGGCTTACAAACACATGAAAAACACTAGAAGATCTTAGTTGAATGGTTCTAACTGCATCCATGGAACTATCATATCTCGATTTTGGAAGAGCATAAGAGAAAACAAGGGATCCTCTACTTAACTTTTAGGAACTGCCTGGTCCCATCCATCAACACCTATATACAAGTCCAAAAAATTTCTAAGCTCTGTGACACTTCAACAAGTGGACCAACGTTATAATAGAGTTACACCACCAAGTTTACCTATAAGCCAACTATTTAAGGGTTGACATGAGTGCCACAATCCAGATACTCTCCTCAAACAATTGCACAACCTGCAAGACCTGTATATAACTCTATAGTACCTATACAGGAAACAAACAACATCATCATGAGGCGAAAACACTTTTGCAATAAGTCATGAATAGGAACATAAGCATGAACATGAAGTCCTAGTATGTCAAACTCCTCAAGAAGGATCAACATCACTAACACTAGTAATAACATCAAAAACCTTTCCAACTACATCCAACACTTGCAGCAGCATCATCAACCTTCAGTTATTGCACTAGGAAGTAATATCCAACACATCTCTACTAAAGCTCATGCTCCTACATTAGGTCATAACCATGTTGAAAACAATGCATCAACTATAACATCACAACATTGGCATCCATTCATAATGAGGCCAAAACAAGGTTGAGATCAATGCCAACACAACTAGCTCAATTCCAACAGAACCAAATGAAATCAATCAAACTTATGCATGACTAAACATCTGCAACACAAACTAGTTGCAATCATGAAAAACATTCCAACAATATCCCCCTTTGTCATTGATGAAAACCACACACAATCTCCAAACAATCAATATCCTCTCAATCCCATTTTGAGATCAGTGGAAAAGGGTCAAATCCATATGATAAGGAAATAAGAACACAAACATAATCACTAGAGAACCTAATCTCTACATGTCTGAATATGAATGCATGTCAACAAGTATCGAAGCATCTCACATTAGCGGAAACAATAATCATAAAAGAGAAATCATTAACCAGTATCATATGATTTTCATACCAAACAAATCAACTCTAGCAGTACTAACAATATGAAAATGAGGAAATCATAATAAACATATATGAGTAGCATCAATATCCAACAACATGTGGGATCTATGAGAAACACACATCTCCAATAGCAGCATCAATGATCATCATCAACCTCTCTACTCATATATTGAGGTCAATAACCCCAACAATCATAACATAGCATGAGGTACATCATGAGCACCTCCAAGTGGAACATAATTCCAACAATGGATGACTAAAGAAAATAATAGAAAATAAGATGCTCCCTGGTAAACATATGCCATCCCCAACATCATCTCCATGATTTCAATGAATCGCTTCCACCACAAACATTTCTTCCTTTCAACAAGACATAAGCATAATGTGGACTAAGACTCCACATGACCATGACTAAATTACATATATCACTAGAAATACATGGCTTTATAAATGACATAATACCTCATACATGACTATATCATGACCTCATGACTCCTCTTTCAGTCCAATAGAGGACCCAATGATAAAAATAATACAAATACATGGATTCGTGAAGATTATGCACAATTTACGAATGAGATAAATTGCTGCTATTGTCATATCCTATGGACCAATGAATCAAAAAAATAACATGAAATGACTAATAAAACATGATTAGCCCATACACATGGCTATGAAAAAGAATCCATGTGACTCCTCCAAAACATGCCTTTCACCATGAAGACTCAAACCACTAATGTCTGGAATTTCAACCAGCATAAAATGATGGAAGAATAATAAGTACATGTCTGAAATGATAAAAACATAATAACCAACACATGGCTGGTCCATGTCTCAAGTGTCCTTTAGGCATGATCATGACACAATGTCTTCTCCTACTGCATACCATCATCAAATGTTTCTAAAACAATAAACCAAATAAGATACATGTACATAGGCCAATTCAACCATAACATCAAAGATAACATGTAGAAACATATGGATGAAGATATCGCCATCCTCTACACATGGCTAAAAAAATTTCCGTCTTCTTCTATGCATGGTCGGTACATGTGATTTTCAACCAATTGTTAGTGAGAACCAAGAACACATTTATGCATGAAAAGCGTACTCTTTTAATCATGGAAACATATAAGTAGCTACTACAAAAATAGAGTGAAAGGAATGAGGAAAATTCCAAATGGCCGATGAAAATCCAATACCATGCATAGCAACCCCTGAGCTCAATACACCTCCTATAGGAAGGTTTATCCTACAGGCTTGAATATGCATAAGGCTGAAATTAAGTCATTATATGATGCTAGTACAACTTGTACATATACCACACTCCCTTAAATTGATACCATATGTTCCCTCTTAGGTTATGCACCTCTCATAAACTCTACATACTTCTATAAATATGCATGACGTGACCATGGAATGTAGAGGGGGTTGATCTCTATATTACTGGATCCTACTCTTTCTTCCTCCACATGTTCTTTGGCTACTTCATTTCATTCTTCTCTTGTTTTTGACTGGAGATTCTTTGATTCTGGTGCTCTTGCTGGATTTTCCTTGAAGAACAAGGAAAAATACAATATCTTTCCATATGAAAAAACTTATGGAATGTGTAGGACTCCACATGGTCAAGATATGAAATAAGGGGATCACATCTCCTACTACTCATGGTGGATCTATACCTTTCAAGCAATGTGTCTCTCCTCAATTAAATATATCTATAATGAATTTCCTTATGTACAAAAAGGTTACATGAGTAACAATAAGCATAAAAATTGTAATTATACCTGATGGCCAACCTCCTTGGTTTCTCATACTACTAGAAGCTCCAATATTTAGCTCTGTACACTCTCCTCCTGTAGTTAGTTGCAACATGTCCAAGCTTGTCACAGTTGTAACACTCTACCTTGTGCATCAAAGGAACAAAGGGACTTTGATTTTTTTGGAGTTTGACATATATTCCACAATCCTCTCTTGGAGCAAAGGATCTTCTGAATGTTGATGCTCCTTTAGGTTTTCCTCTCTGTTTTTGTTGGATCTGCTACTTGTTTCCTTCTTTTCTACTCTTGTTGTTGTTATTTATTTCTATAGGTTCTTTGGTTCAAATTTGTTGTTTTTCCCTGCATGCAAACACAACTCACCCTTTTGAATCTAATATTAGATATTTCCAATGATGATATTTGTATCTCAAGCAAATTATCTAAGGCTACAATATTCTTCTCCATTTTTAGTTGATTCCTCAAGGAGATCACTTCAAATTATAACTTCTCACACTGATATTCATTTTATTTGTATTGTTTTCTCATCCCTTATTCAACTCTTTCCAATTATGCCAACTGAGCCCTCTAGTCGATAATATCCTCCTTGAGCTTGGCTTCCTTATCATCACATATCTGCAATAGTTTTTCTTGATCCTTGCATGTAGTTGATAGTGTACTAATATCAACAGATAATTTCTCTACAAATTCCATAGCATACTTATACTCAACTCTAATAACCTTTGTATTATCCTCATGTTCACTAGGAAATTTAGTGTGACTAGAATATAAACCATCCAAAGTATATATCAAAATAAAATCATTTGTATCGATACCCGTGGATTCTTCTGCTACAATACCTTTGATTTTTTATTTTCTGATTTCTTCAAATTATCAACTAAACTATTTGAACTAGGATATGAGTCTCCCGTGGCTAAATTTATTGCTTTTGAAGGCCCTTCTTCATTTTATTTTTTGTTCTATTATTCTCACCCTTTCTATTGTTGCTTATACCATATCCAAACATAGTCTCTAGTTTTTCTCACAACTCTTTAGCATATGTTAGATTAGTTAACTTGTTAAATCATTATCATGAATATTTTGATAAATTATGCAGCTAGTTTGAGAATTCGGCTGCAAAAATTTAGGTGCTAGTGGATCCTCAACAAATCCTTCACAAACCAATCCCAAAAAGTTATATCCACAATAAAATAATTGATATTTAACAATCTCATGGCATACCATGAAATTTGCAGTAGTGAGGACATATACTCCTAAAGAATTCATTCTGCAAAATGAAATTTGCAATTCTTTTTCCTAGAAAAGCCCAGATCTACTCTCAAGTCATCAAGTTGAAACCAAGAGCCTCAATCGGATACCCACTATTAAAAAACTTGAGAACTACTTTGGGAAGTGAATCAATAGTGTGTTTTTTTTATATATATTTTTATCAATTTAAACTTCTCAATTGATTCATGCATGAACTAATCAACAACAAATTAGTATATCATCATATAACTATATAACCATGTAATTAGCTAAACCAAAACATACATAAGAGGCGCAAAATTGAAAAATAGAATAATCACACACATGTGACACAAGGATATATGGTGGAAATCCTTCTAGGAAGAAAACCACCCTTACTATAGTTGCGCTACTCTGGATCTATATTATGTCAAGTAAATTGTATTTTACATAGAATGCAAATTACCAATACCTAGGAGACTCGGCCTCAAACAATATTTATCCTATAACCATATACTAGGAGATTTGATAACAAAAATATAGTGACATTATGACCGACAACTATTCCAGTCATCACTTGGTAGAAACAACCATTTCTATAAAACTGCTACTAGCAATCACTAGCACATAATCATTGCTCCAACTTAGCAAGAGCCCACTATTAAAAAAAATCAATGTAGACCTTTATTTTATTAATTTTCAAATTGGATCCAATAAAATAGCTCAAAAAGGCTCAGCTCTTCCATCAAACCCTAGTAGCAAGACAATCCCAACATCAACCACAAATAAAAAAATAACACAAACAACATGCTTTGTACTCTAGAAAATAATGGCTTGAACAAATACACCAATCCTCCTGCATTCTCACTCTCAAAACATCTCTACAACAACAAATAAACATAAATATAGTAATCATTAACTCATTAATAATCTACGGAGAAAAACCAAATTATGTTGCAAAAAAATTATCAAACCCTAAAACAACATATAAAATATTATGGAACATTTACATTCACATCGTTTGTTGCACAAACAAACAATTATCATGTAGACATCGTAGCCTCTTGTGAAAATTATTCTTCTGCCATCAAACTAAAATGCATCAGTGATATATTTTCTTCAATTCTATTTTATAAGCCTTCGTTCCACTTACTCCATTTCCATTTGGAATCCCACACTAAGGTATATCATCTCATCATTATTTCTAAAGAACTATTCCTCTTTGCACACCTCTCCCACTCTCAATGACACTAACCAACCATATCTCAGATCCAAAATGAAGTATTTATAAAATTTTGGGTGAATTTCATTATTGGAATGAGATCAAAGGTGCACAAATTTGAAAAAATACATACATAATTATCATTAATTATTTGCTAGAAATTAATTAACGGAGAAATGAAACACATAAAATATTGCAAAAACAAAACTACAGAAAATCATAAAACAATAGTGTAATATTCGTAATTAGCTTTTAGTTAATCAGAATATTAATTTTTATTTTCTTAATTTATTAGATGAACAAAAGGTTGGAGGGACCCATAAACCCAGTATTGGAATAAAAACCACTTCCTCAGTGTGAAAGTGGGACAACACAATAGTTGGAGGGGCCAAGAGGCCAAGAGAGCAACCCAGTAAATGTGGAGGATATGGACCAAGAGTACAACGCAGTTATGATGTGAGCCAAGGGGTGTGAGGGTTCCAAAATAATAAAAATGTGGTGAGGGAATCCATTGAAAGCATTATGAGTTATTTCATTTTCCTGTCGTTTACGACTTTAGAACGCTTGAGCTATTTAGCCAAGTCTACAATGATTTTTAGCACACGGGTTCCTCATGCGACTTGTGCCCGCCGAGGAAAGGATTACTACTATCCTTTAGAGAATAATTCATTATTCTAGAATCAGGCCACTTAAGCCCCTCTATAGCGGCACATTCACTCAATGACTTACGCAATCCAGCAACAGAGGCATTCAGGAGAGGGTGAAATTCCAAGGCACTTTAGCGTTGAATCAATTGTAGGGATCAACCCTTCAATTGTTGAGCTACGGGGGATTTTTTGAAACATTTTATCTATTAGTTCAACCCATAGCACTACATACCCAGCATTTGTGTGTTTTCAAACCTTAAGAGGGTGATTTTTCGGGGTTAGCCTTTCGGGAAATTCATTCTATGTTTTTCTGGGTTTTTTTACTAGAGTCCCTGGTTAAAATTCTGACATTTTTTTAGCACAAGATAAACCTCATATACGCATCCCTATTCAACTAGAAACAACATTTTCTAGCATTTCCAGCAGGGCGGCATAGAGGGAGAGTCCAACAGAACATCAATTGAGCAATGTTTCAATGAGAGAGCTTAAGGGCCATCCAAGCCATCTTTTCCAGCTTGAGTGCTATCATTTTTTAGCACTGTTGTATTTACTTTTCACCTCCATATTAATAAAATGGTACATTAGTTTCTGGCTCTATTTATGGTGTTTTGATGCATTTTCCATATTGCTATATATTTATTTTGTGTATTTTTTGTATTGTTGTCGTTTTCCTATTTGGAATATTAAAATGGTACCATAGCTCATAGAATTGGCTCAGCCTGTGGAGCAAGAGGTCTATGACACCTGATGATAGATAATATTTTTTTGACTGGACAAGGCAGTACAAAGATAGAGAATGTAGGCTTGAGATAACATCCAACAAATAATAATGTGTTCCAGTATACGAAGATAAAGGGAAGGCATCAGTGGAAGAAGAGGATGATGGGAAGGTGTTTGTAAACCTCCTCCTCAAATTGGTGCAGGAGCTCATGAAGAAAATATAAGAGATGGGAAAAAGAGTTTCCTAAGAAAGCAGACAGAGGGAAATCCTGAGGGGGTTCCAAAATGGAGAAGGATTAGGGACTTCTCACCATTAGGCGGAGCAACCAGTGATGCCACAATAATCACAAAATTCCACCATGCCCAATTTATTAATAGTGGGTACGGGAGCAAGAGGACCTCAAGAGATGGATAATATGGGTGATTATTTCATGAAGTACCAATCTCATACCTAGGATTCAAATATCACCTAACTTTCTAGGAATTATTGAAGATTAAGGATTACTAAAGACCCCACAACTATAACAGGGAGGAGGGTACATGCAGGGAAATAACCTGTAGTGTACCATACGTAGAATTGTTTTGCCTACTTTTGATGGGTCTTCGAAGAGTATGAAAAAGTCTTAGGTGGAAAACTTAGAAATCTGTTTTCAGCTTAATTCAATGGCAGAGGTAGAAGCCATCAAGGTGGAAGCACTGAACCTTGAAGGAGAAGCTCAAGACCGGTGGTTCCATGAGATTTCCACATTGGGTCATGCAGGGGTGACTGCATATGCAGATTTCACCAAGAGGCTAGTAGAGAGATTTGACCAAATGGACCCAGAGGAGCATTTCATCGAGTTAGCCAAACTTAAGAAGAGAGGGCACCCAGACACTTATATCTCCAAGTTCTTGAAGTTATCGGTAATGGTTCGAGATAATTCCATGGCCAAGAGGGTGTATATGTTTGTTGACAGATTGGCAAAGCCTCTGTGTGGGTTAGTCAGATCCACTAGACTAGCTACACTTTAGGACGCGATTGGAAGGACCAGGGATCTACAGGATGCCTTGCATAGGGCAAGAGCTTCATTCCCCAGAATTTAAAATTTCACCTGAAGGGGAAATAAATAAGGATTCCACACCTAAAGGGGAACTAGGGTAGAGGGCCTTTGGATGATGATACCTAGAGGGATTTAAGACCAAAGAATTTATGCTTCACTTGCGAGGAGCCATGGACACCATGTCAGCAATGTGTCATGGGGAAGGCACATTACATTGACGTCTTCTGTAATTGTGAGGTGGATGAGGAAGCATATGAGGAGTTGGAGGGAGATGCAGATGTTGATGCACCAAGGAGAGATCATTCAAATCCACCACCACCACTAGCAAGGGATGATAATCTTCCCCTAATGGACGAGTCCTTGCATATTTGCGAGGGGTTCCCAAGTATTTGACATTGAGGGCCTGAGGCATAGTCCAAGGAGAATGCGTAACAGTATTGGTGGATAGCGGGGCCACACATAGTTTCATTGATTCTCAACTAGTGCAGAGGAGGGGCATAACCAACCGAGATTTTTGATGGATTTTGTGTATTATTTCCACGTGCCAGAACCTTTTAGTTCTTGAGGTATGTTCCAACATTAACTATAACCATGTGAACCTATCCGGTGATGAATCATTTCTTTGTGGTTGACATTCTAGACACCAATGTGACATTGGGTGTACAATGGTTGATTACGCTGGGAAATTTCACTATAGATTGGGAGACATTGGAGATGGAGTGGATAGATAAGAAGAGAGGGAAGTGCCAGTTGATCAGAGGAATGAACACATATCCACCCCAGACAGTCTCGACACATCGAATGGAGGTAGATTTCCAGAAGGGGAACATAGAGTGGGTAGTGGAGCTACGTGTTTTATAGGGAGGAGCCATAGGCTAGTTTGTACACCCCAATGTGCAGTTGATATTATACCTCTACCCTTCAGTATTTGGGGACATACCACTAGGGAGACCACTGGACCGAGGGTTCGAGCACACTATTGAGTTATAATAAGGGATCCAAGTAGTAATCACCACAACTTATAGGCATCCTAAGGCCTATAGGGATGATATTGAAAGATCCATCTAGGAGCTCTTGGCACTAGGACACATCTAACCAAACACTAGCCCCTTTGCTTCTTTCATGGTTTTGGTGAAAAAGAAGGACGAAAATTTATGGATGAGCATCGATTACAGTGATCTGAGTAAGAAAAAATGAGGAAACGATACCCAATCCTGAGGATTGATGAGCTGGTGGATGAGCTGAGGGGATGGAAGTTCTTATCAGATCAAGATGAGGGACCAAGATGTCCCAAAGACTGCATTTAGATGCCACTATGGCCACTTTGAGTTCTTGGTGATGCCCTTTGTGATGACCGATGCTCTGGCCACTTTTCGGTCTTCTATGAACCACATATTACATGGTCAGCTGAGGAAGTTTATGTTGGTGTGCTTTGACGACATTATCATTTACAACCAGACTTGAGAGGAGCCCTTGCATCATATTGAGGTGGTATTGTGCATCTTGGAGAAACAACATTTTTATGCCAAACTATCTGTTGAGTCTCAAATCTGCATCTTTCCGATACACCTTTCTAGACCTTTTTCATTCACCTAGACCTTCTAAGTCATCAATATCATTGCATATTAATTGTAAAAGAGCATATAAAATGGTTTTTAACTATGTTTTGTGTCTGCTGTTTGAATTAGATTTTTGCTCATTAAGCTGCGGAATCTTGTCACTTTCCGCAGCTGCTGCAACTTTCCACAGCCATTTTGTTAAATTCTATATTGCAGGTGTCTTCAGGAAAATCGAGCCACATGGGCAAGTTATAAATGACACGGACATGGATCGTGTCCTATTGGCTCAGTCGAATTCACCTAAGAAGGCTGTGGTCAAAGGTAGCCAAGTGGTGGTCAACCGAAGAGTCCCACGGTGACAGAACTCTGTTTTTCATCACGTGAAGACTTGCGTGGCCATTTCTAAATCACGGGAGACATATCAACAACTGTAAACGGCTCCATAAGCCGAATCCAACAGCCACTTTCCATAGATTTAATCTTCACGGCAGCCATGATGCTAGATTTCTGGACGTGGTTGTTCACGTGTCTTCTATCAGCGCAGACTTTAGGGAATTAGTTATATCACCCTCTGTTATAAATAATGCGTTCTCATACGCATAATAGTTAGCTCTGTAATGTAATTGCGTCGCCATTGTGCTGTGACATTATTTCTCTGTTATGACCGCATTTTAAATATATGAGAAGACTCTATTCATAAGCGTAATTCGTATTTGATAGCTGCTTCCCGAGGATTGTGCAGAGGGCCCCTGCACACACCGAGGTTTTGTGTATTACTGTATAGTTTCATGCTTCATTTTTTTCCTTATGTTCATTGTGCCATAGTCACTCACATGTATATATACATTACATCTTTCATGGTATTTACGTTTCATCTTTGTCCATAATCTTTCATGCTTTACATTTTACTTCTGTTCATAATCTTTCATGCTTTATATTGTTGTTAACTGATCAGTGTTTCTGTTCCAGATTACAATAGACAACCCGGGCATTTGCACATAGTTTTTGTAATGACTAATGAAATGGAATTAATTTTGTCCTTCTGCTAATTTATTTTCTTAGTTTTTAATTCCAGCATTTTTTTATTCATTTCAGTTTTGTACATTTGTTTTACTAGTTAGATTAGATATTAAACTGCTCATGTCATTATCAGTTACCTCCGAAATCCATAGCGATACTAATGGTGAGGGATTGAATTATGAATGTGTAGTTTGATATTAACTTATTTTTCTGCAAGATTAGATATTAAATTTCTCATGCCATTATCAGTTACCTCCGAAAGCCATAGCGAGACTAATGGTGAGGGATTGAATTATGAATGTGTAGTTTTATATTAGTTTATTTTTCTGCAAGTTAAGATATTAAATTGCTCATGTCATTATCAGTTACCTCTGAAAGCCATAGCGAGACTAATGGTGAGGGATTGAAATATGAATGTGTAGTTTGATATTAGTTCATTTCTTTCTGCAAATTAGATATCAGATTGCTCAAGTTGTTTATGATTACCTCCGAAAGCCATAGTGAGACTAATGGTGAGGGGCAGAATATGAATTGATGTAATTTGATTTTAGCTTTACTTTACTTGCAAATCTTTGGATTTCTTTGAGTACAGTTTCTTTTGTGTTTACACAGCAGTAAGGGTAATGGTTTCATGATCAATAGTTCATTGTTTGTTTGATTAGTATAGTGGTACATTTTCATTTTCTTTTAGGAATTAGTTTTGTTATTGTATATTTTAAAAATCCATTTGAAGTTTGAAGTTTGGGAAATGTGTAGTTTGATATTAGTTCATTTCTTTCTGCAAATTAGATATCAGATTGCTCAAGTTGTTTATGATTACCTCCGAAAGCCATAACGAGACTAATGGTGAGGGGTCAGAATATGAATTGATGTAATTTGATTTTATCTTTACTTTACTTGCAAATCTTTGGATTTCTTTTGTGTTTACACAACAATAAGGGTAATGGTTTCATGATCAATAGTTCACTGTTTGTTTGATTAGTATAGTGGTACATTTTCATTTTCTTTTAGGAATTAGTTTTGTTATTTTATATTTTAAAAAGCCATTTGAAGTTTGAAGTTTGGGAAATCATTATAAAGGATATCATTTCCTTGAACATTTATATCCATACTTGTATTTTAGAATTTCCATCTCACATTAGGAAACCAACCAAGATAAAATAAAAATTAAAAAAAATCATCAAAAACGACAAAAGGTAAGAGATAGGTTATCTTGCACATATAGTGCGCCACAGTTCGTCAGCTTACGAATCCCGGATTGACAAATTAATGTAGCAATTTAGGATACACTAAATTTACCAAACATTTTGGCGCCGTTGCCGGGGAAGTGTAACTAGGTAGCCAATTTCTTTAAAAAAAAGCAATAAAAAGAAGGGAAAACTTGATAACTTCTTGAAGTATGCTCTCCTCTTGCACCTAGTGTGATCTGGAGGATCAGAAAAGAGAGTTATTGGTTCAATAATTTCTTAAGTATGCTCTCTTCTTGCACCTAGTGTGACCTGGAAGATCAGAAAGAGAATTATTAGCCCAACTTAAAAAAATAAAAATAATAAAAATGACATGCATAGAGCAAGAGATTCTAGGGGAAGGTTTATAGCTAGAGCCAAGAGTTCGATTTTCACAACTCCATCTTCTTCAAGGCATAGACAAGATTCACCGCCATCTACCCCTAGCCTTAAGATTCTTGGAATTCAAGGAGCAGCTGAATTAGAGGATTCTCCTACACCACCTACCAAATCTCATTTAGAAAAGGATCCTTTATTTACTTCTACAGGAGAGTATATTGTAATCAAAGAAGTAGAATCACCTGAAGAAGAAAAGGAAAAGACTCCCTCTCATCCTCCCTTGATAGAAGAACCAGAGGACTTTGAGGACTCTAAAGAAACTATCATGGCAGAGGAAATAATAGATGGATTGAGAGGTAGAGGTAGAGGAGGAGGAAACAATGGAGACAACAATGGTGAAGGTAATAATGGAAGAAATAGGGAAGGAGACAAATTGTTTGGATTCCCTATAGTTGATGAGGAAACTCATACAACGATGAAAAACATCTCACCATTTTTCCTCCCAAACTTTTATGGATTGCGAAGTGAGGATCCTGAAACATTTCTGTTTGAGTTTGAAGTTGTGTGCCGAACCTATGACTATATGGAAGACTCTCAAAAACTCAAATTGTTTCCTTCAACATTGAAGGGAGCCGCTTTGGAATGGTTCATGGGATTAGCCACCCAATCTATTAGGACTTGGAATGACATGAAACAAACATTTTTGGATAGATACTTGGACTATTGCATGCCCACCAATCACAAGGATGAGGTATTCAAAATGGTGCAAAAAGAAGATGAAAATCTGGAGGATTTACTTGAAAGATTTTAATACAACTTAAAAAGAGCAAAGATGAGTAATTTAGATGATGAAACTTTGAAAGCCCTTATATTAAAATCCATCAGAGATGAATGGATAGATATTTTAAACATGATGGGGAAAGGAGACATTTCTCAACTTCCACTTCGTGACATAACAGAACTATGTGTCCATCTCTCAAGAGGAAAATCTAAAACAGGAAAAGGGAATAGGGATCCTTCTCTTATCAGGGCTAACAAATCTGCAACTGGATCAGTATGTAGGGCAGAGATTGGCAATATTCTTGATGAATTCAAAACTGATATCTGAGGAATCCTTAGTGAACAACTAGACACCCTTAAGATCCAAAACATGCAGAAAGCAGAAACAGATGCTCTAGCCATCTTTTGTCCGAAATGTAGGAAGAAACATGCTTTAAGGGAATGTCCCTTGGATGAAAAAGTTGTAGAAACATGTATGATTTGTTCAAAGAATCATGAGACCAAGGATTGTCCTTCAATTCCCAGACTCAAATTTGTCTTTCAAGAAGATCCAAATTCAGTAGAATCTCTCTGTTTTGTTGCAAGAAGACCTTGGCAGGGGAAACAAACTCAAGGGTTTAACAACCCTATGAATCTTCAAACCCCACCAAATTGGAATCCTTGGCAAAACCTTGGCCCCAACATCAAAATCCATATCAACCATGGGTACAAGGGATGCAAAATCCTTATGGGAGATTTGCTCAATTTTATCAATATCCTCCATCTTTTCAAAATCAACAAGCTCCACAACTTCCAAACCCAAATCCACAAATTTCATTCCCATTTCCACAACAACAACCTTCTCAAAAAAATCCAAATCCTCAACTCATGCTTCCATACCAACAAAAGACAAATCAACTTCCAGCTCAGCCATTGCCAAATCCTAACAATAAAAATCCTCAGAATACTTACATGATAGAAGGATAACAATTTCCTACCTATATGATTGTTCCTCTCAATGATGTACAACTCAGGTCTGGTAGAGTTTTAGAAAAACCTTCTATAGATGTCTAAGAGCAAGATACCTTTGAGGAAGATTCTCTTAAAGCCAATAAGGGTTCTGAGGAAGCATCTCTTCAAAACTCAAACATTCAAAAAGAGAAAGAAAAGTTAATCCCCAAAACTCCTATAGTTGATTAACTTGCATCTTCATCCACACCTCCTTTTCCTGAAAGACTACAAATTGATAAGGGGGTGGAAAAACAAATCTTGTTGCCTAACTATGATTTTCTAGATGAATTAAAAAATGTTTGTATCAAGATTCCCTTGCTACAAGCCATTCGAGAGATTCCTATTCTAGCAAAAACAATAAAGGAGTTGAGTTTCAAAAGACCAGGAAGGAAACTAAAAGGTACAAGAAGAATCCACCTAGTAGGAAAAATTGCAGATATCATGATGGGAAAAATTACCATGCAGAAGTATGTAGATCCAAGAAGTCCAATTGTCAAGACACATATAAATGGGATAGAAATTCCAAACACATTGATTGACTTAGGGGCTGCTATCAACATTATGAGTAGACATACTATGGACCATCTTAAACTTCCTAAAATTCTTTTTACACCTACTTTACTACAACTTGCAGATCGATCAATTATTAAACCAGATGGTGTATTAGAAGATATTTTAGTCTCCTTAGATTCTTGGGAATATCTAGTAGATTTTATGATTTTGACTCCCAAGAGTAATCTAGGAGGGCACCCACTTATCTTAGGAAGACCTTGGCTAGCCATAGCTGATGCTTTAATTAGTTGTAGATCTCGGGATATGTACATTTCTAATGGTAATTTGACAAAGAAATTCAATTTGTATCCTCTAGCAAAAGAAATAACAGAAGTAGGAGACAATGAATGGGTTGATGATGAGGATATTATACAACCTGTCTTTACCATTTCTGAAATCAGTGAGGATAGTCAAATTCTGAACACATTAGAAAATTTTGAGATATCTTCAGAATATGACCCCACACAATTTCAGTTGGAATCTGACATAGAATATTTATCATCAAGACAAATGTCTCTTTACTTTATGGAAGAGTTTGGTAGTTCTACCATTGAGATTTTTCCAGGAAAAACATTGAATATCAACAAACATTTGGAAAAGTCACAACAAGAAGAACTAACCAAAATCTTGCATGGGAGTATACTGACATGAAAGGTATTGATCCTAAGACTTGCATCCATCATATCTATATTGAGGAAAACAGTAGACCAATCATACAACCTCAAAGAAGGATGAATCCAAATCTTAGGGAGATAGTGAAAGAAGAGCTCCAAAAACTACTCAATGTAAACTTCATTTATCCAATTTCAGATAGCCAATGGGTTTCTCCTTTGGTTATAGTACCTAAAAAGAATAGTAAATGGAGGTTATGCATTGATTACAGGGAATTGAACAAAGCAACTTTAAAGGATCACTTTCCTTTGCCCTTTATTGATTAGGTATTAGATACATTAGCAGGAAAAAAGTACTTTTCATTTTTGGATGGTTTTAGTGGCTATAATCAAATTCAGGTAGCACCTTGAAGATCAAGATAAGACCACATTTACCTGTCCATGGGGAACTTTTGCCTATCGAGTGCTTCCTTTTGGGTTATGTAATGCACCCGCAACATTCCAAAGGGCAGTACTAGGAATTTTTTCTGATCTAATCCATGATTGTGTAGAGGTTTATATGGATGATTTTACAATTTATGGTAATTCATTTGAAGAGGCATTAGAAAATTTGGAAAAAGTTCTTATAAGATGTAAAGAAACAAACCTTTCATTAAGTCATGAAAAATTCTTTATGATGTTTACTGAAGGTATTGCTTTGGGGCATCATATTTCAGGAGATGGGATTAAGGTTGATAGATCAAAAGTTGAAGTCATCTCCAAGCTGCCTATTCCAAATTGTCAAAGAGATGTTAGAATTTTTCTAGGATTTACTAGATACTATAGAAGATTTATAGAAAACTTCACCAAAATAGCATCTCCACTCTTCAAACTGCTTACAAAAGATTGTGAATTCAAATGGGATCCTGATTTTCAATCAGCCTTTGAAACTTTGAAAACAAGAATATCTGAAGCACCTATCTTGAGAGGACCAAATTGGAAACTCCCTTTCCATATTTCTACAGATGCTTCAGATACAGCTCTGGGAGCTGTGTTGGGTCAAAAAGATTTAGTCCCTTATGCCATTTATTATACTAGTAAAAATTTAACTCCCACTGATTTGAACTATACTGTGACTGAAAAAGAGTTTTTAGCTATTGTTCATGCAATCAATAAGTTTAGACATTATATAACAGGCTATGAAACTTTTATTCATACTGACCATTCTGCAATTAGATATCTAATGAACAAACCTGTTACTAATGGCAAAGTGACAAGATGGCTCCTACTTTTGCAGGAATTCAATATTACTGTGTTGGATAGAACAGGGAAACAAAATATAGTAGTTGATTTCTTGTCTAGGATTCAAAATACTAAAGAAGATTCTCCTGTAGAGGATAAGTTTCCTAATGAATACTTGTTTGCAGTAACTATTAAGACTCCTTGGTATGCAGATATTGCTAACTATTTGGTTACAGGGAAACTTCACATTTGTTTCCAAGTGAAAAAAGAAAGATTATTCAGGAGAGTTCAAAATATTCATGGATTTCTAACGAATTGTTTAAAACAGGGCCAGATCTTGTGATCAGAAGATGTGTCAGGGAAGATGAAATGCATGATATCCTTAAGGCATGTCATGATGAACCATGTGGCGGACACTTTGCAGACAAAAGGACAGCCTATAAAATCCTCTCTTTAGGATATTATTGGCCTTCCCTCTTCAAAGATGCAAAACAATATGTCAAAAGGTGTAACAGCTGCCAAAGAGTAGGGAAACCTACCCTTTCAAATGAAATGCCATTGCAAACACAGGTACTCATTGAACCCTTTGAAAAATGGGCTTTAGATTTCATTGGACCTATTAATCCACCATCTAAGCAAAAGAAGTATACATTGGTTTGTACTGATTATGTTACTAAATGGGTAGAAGCCAAAGCATTAGTATCTGCTACTGAAAATTCAGTTGTTCATTTTCTTTATGAGGATATTTTTACTCACTTTGGTGTTCCAAGAGAAATTGTGACAGATCAGGGGAGCCAATTCACATCCAATTTGGTGGAGAAGTTGATGGAAGAATACAAAATCAAGCACAGAAGACCTACTCCTTACCATCCGCAAGCAAATGGTCAAGTGGAGTCCACAAATAAAGTTCTTGAAAGTATCATCACCAAAACTGTTCATCTACATAGAAGAGATTGGGCAGAAAGGCTTCCTGAAGCCTTGTGGGCCTACAAAACTACATGGAGAAATACAATAGGACATTCTCCCTATGAACTTGTTTATGGGAAAGAAGTCTTGCTCCCCATTGAGTTCCAATTCAAGACCTTCAAGATAGCAGTTCAGTTGGGGATGGACTTATCAGAAGCCTAAAAGCATAGAATGGAGCAGTTGAATGAGCTAGATGAGATCAGACAAGAAGAAATTTTAAGAACTGATCTAGTTCAACATCAAAGAGCTAAATGGCATGACAAGTACATCAAAGAGAAGAAGTTTCAAGAAGGAGATTGGGCATTGTTATTTGATTCCAAGTTTAAATATTTTAAAGGAAAATTTCAGACTCATTGGCTTGGGCCATATGAGATTGACAAGATCTTTAGCAATGGAGCGGTAAGAATCAAGACCATTGATGAATTTCAAACCCCTCTTATTGTGAATGGCCATAGATTAAAAGTCTATCATAAGCCACTCTCAAAAGAGGAATTTGTCAAAATGTTTCAAGAAAATTCTGCAACCAGGCTGGTACAGAAGAATTCTTCTTCTCCACCAGCCTAGCCTTTGTTCTTTTCATTTAAAAAAAAAAGAAAAAAAAGAAAATTGTATAAGCCTGAAAACCAATCATTGATTGGCAGTCTTATACAGAAAATGTAGGGTGAAAATCAGGAACACTTGACACCCTTAATTTTCCAAAAAAAAATCTCTATTTCATTTCATAAGTTTTGTGACCACCCACTCCATTCCATTCCACTTCATTCCACTTCATTTCACTCCACTTCATTCCATTTCACTTCATTTCATCTATTTCATTTCATTTCACTAATAAAATTTTCTTTCATGACCATTTTCATTCAGTCAGTTATCATCCATCTATTTCCATTCACCCAAATAATAGCTGTGTCAGTTTCCGCAGCTGACACCAGTTTCCGCAGCCAGAAGCAGTTTCTACAGCTACCACTCTGTTTTTCAAAAAAAATTGTACAGCCAGATGTTAGTTCAACAATCATGAAATCAAATGCAGGTATGAAGACATATTATGAAGACATGGGGCATTCAAAGACATCAATGAGGAGCAACTGATTGAAGACCAATGAAAAATGGCAAGAATTTCAAGGTATGAGTAAAAATTTATTTCAAATGGCATTCAAGCACATTTTTACATAGTTATAAACCATAGCTCCATTATATGCAATGATTGTGTTGAAAAACTCCGTAACCATTCCACGATCTCTATATGATCCTCCCACAATCCTTGCATTCATTTTCAAACGGTCCCATAATCAAGCCTCCAATCTTCACTCATACTCCGATACTCCACCTGTGATGATGAAACGTGGTTGATTTGACTACGGCTTCTTTCAGCCGCATAAAATCTGTAGTCGTTTCATAAACGTGCTTACATTTACTCTGCAGCCACCCAATTTTAAATACTGTCAGATGCGTTATACTCCTCCTACTGTTCTATTGATCTCACAGCTGCATTTCCACTGTGCTCACGTAACCCTTCTCTGTTCTGCTTCACCCCATTTTTTTCTCTGTTACGCTACATTTCGTATACCTATTCTCTGATATCCGCTTACAGTCACTGGTCTCCTTCATAAATCGTTCTCATTTCTGCTCATTCAGCCATCTTACCTCCATTAAACCCTCCTCACGCAGACAAGTTTTAAAGAGTAGAAGGAAGGATGGGTCAATTTTTGAGGACGAAACCAGAGGGACCCAAATTCATGGAAGGATACCTGCAAGTCAAATATATATTGAAAAATGCAAAATGGCTTTGGTTTATTCAAAATTTTAGAGGCTACCATAAAGAGGTGACAAAAGCTTTTCCAAGGTCTTTCAATGGTCTGGAGGTAGAAATTGGGGACCTAAAATTTACGGTGAATGAGGCATCCATAGCAGCTGCTACAGAACTCCCTCAAGAAGGTGAACGCTGGTTCAAAAACAAGAGCATTAGTGATGAAGCCTGGAGAGTGATCCTACGTAACCCAGGTATGGATGTAACTATTTTTAAAAAGGGAATTCCTGTTCATGCTTTGAAAGAAGAGTGGGCCACTTTACTGTTGGTTATTCAAAACTTTATCACCTGTGAGGGACGTTTTGGGTCAATGTATATGTATCATACCCGACTGTTGATGAATTTCCTAGACAACCAGGCCCTTAATCTACCATATTTTTTATTAAATAGTTTGAAAAAGATGTCTGTGACCGTCCCAAAGCATCTATGGGACGTAGAACCACATTTGTATCACCATGTTCTTGCGAAAATTTTGATTGAAAAATAGTTAAAAGAGAAAAAGGACACATGGGAACAATTTTTGATTAGAAATTTCTTTGAAGAACCCCAAGAAATTCCTGAAGGCAGTACATCAAGAAGGAGTAGGAGAAAGAGAACAAATGATGAAACTCAAAGTACTCCTACTGACACAGTTGAAAGAACCAGTAGAGAGGAAAGACTGTCTAAAAGGAAGAAGGAAAAGATTGAAGAGAGAAAAAGCATTGAGGCTATGCATCAAACCCCTTCTTCAGAAGGAGACCATCAAATATTGTCTAAGAGAATATTTCACCTTCAGGAATAGTCAGCTATCGCCAAAAAGAAAGGGAAAGGAAAATAGAAGCAAAAAGACAGTAGTCCACAGTGTGTAAGAAGAAGTTCCAGGCTTAAAGGGAAGTTGAGGAAAACACAAACGAAAGGACCCCATTTTATTGATTTGGGAGAAGAAACACGTGAAAAAACTCCAGCTGGCCATAGTCCATCTCATTCTCAGTCAGACATTGAACATAGTCCATCTCATTCTCAGCCAGATGTTGAACATAGTCCATTGCATTCTCAGTCAAATGTTGAAATTAGTCCTCAAGATGTTGACATGAGTCCTTTTCCGCCAGATTTTGAAGTCAATTCTCCTCCATGGCATTTTGGGGACAACCCAGTGAAAACAACAGCCGAGATAGACCCAAAGCAGCAAGAGGTGTAAGATTACATATAATCCTTAGAAAGGACAGCTACGGGCCCCAACACCTCATCCACTCGGCCTCATACAACACAAGAAGCTCTAGTCCAATCATTGAAACAAGAAGTCTTTGAGTTGGAGGTTTTAAATAGACACATTAAAAATGAAAATGAGGCATTAAAGGAACAAAGAAAATTGGACAAGATCATTCATGACAATACCATGCTACATCTGGGACTATGGTAGAAAAAGAACAGGAAACTGAAGAAGAAATGCCAGAAGATATGTAGAGCACTAATTAATCTCAAATACAAATGCTTGATGAAGAATCCCAGGATGTTAGCAGCACCAAGGAAGAGGAGAAGAGGACTGGATGTACTGGCAGAGGTGTCAAGGCATATGAATTGAAGAAGGATTATCAAAATTTTGGTTGCATGAGGACATGCAACACCTTCACAATGGGGGTATGTTGAGTCTCAAATCTGCATCTTTCCTATACACCTTTCTAGACCTTTTTCATTCACCTAGACCTTCTAAGTCATCAATATCATTTCATATTAATTATAAAAGAGAATTTAAAATTGTTTTTAACTATGTTTTGTGTCTGCTGTTTGAATTATATTTTTTCTCATTAAGCTGCGGAATCTTGTCACTTTTCGCAGCTGCTGCAACTTTCCGCAGCCATTTTGTTAAAGTCTATATTGCAGGTGTCTTCAGGCAAATCGAGCCACATGGGCAAGTTAGAAATGACATGGACATGGATCGTTTCCTATTGGCTCAGTCGAATTCACCTAAGAAGGCTGTGGTCAAAGGTAGCTAAGTGGTGGTCAACTGAAGAGTCCCACGGTGACAGAACTATGTTTTTCATCACATGAAGATTTGCGTGGCCGTTTCTAAATCACGGGAGACACATCAACACCTATAAACGGCTCCATAAGCCGAATCCAATAGCCACTCTCCATAGATTTAATCCTCATGGTGGCCATAATGCTAGATCTCTGGACGTGGTGGTTCACGTGTCTTCTATCAGCGCAGACTTTAGGGAATTAGTTATGTCACCCTCTATTATAAATAATGCGTTCTCATATGCATAATAGTTATCTCTGTAATGTAATTGCGTCGCCATTGTGTTGTGACATTATTTCTCTGTTATGACCGCATTTTAAATATATGAGAAGACTCTGTTCATAAGCGTAATTCGTATTTGATAGCTGCTTCTCGAGGATTGTGCAGAGGGCCCCTGCACACGCCGAGGTTTTGTGTATTACTGTATAGTTTCATGCTTCATTTTTTCCTTATGTTCATTGTGCCATAGTCACTCACATGTATATATACATTACATCTTTTATGGTATTCATGTTTCATCTTTGTCCATAATATTTCATGCTTTACATTTTACTTCTGTTCATAATATTTCATGCTTTATATTGTTGTTAACTTATCAGTGTTTCTGTTGCAGATTACAATAGACAGCCCTGGCATTTGCACATATTTTTTGTAATGACTAATGACATGGAATTAATTTTGTCCTTCTGCTGATTTATTTTCTTAGTTTTTAATTCCAGCATTGTTTTATTCATTTCAATTTTGTACATTTGTTTTACTAGTTAGATTAGATTTAAATTGCTCATGTCATTATTAGTTACCTCCGAAATCCATAGCGAGACTAATGGTGAGGGATTGAATTATGAATGTGTAGTTTGATATTAGTTTATTTTTCTGCAAGATTAGATATTAAATTGCTCATGCCATTATCAGTTACCTCCGAAAGCCATAGCGAGACTAATGGTGAGGGATTGAATTATGAATGTGTAGTTTGATATTAGTTTATTTTTTTGCAAGTTAAGATATTACATTGCTCATGTCATTATCAGTTACCTCCGAAAGCCATAGCGAGACTAATGGTGAGGGATTGAATTATGAATGTGTAGTTTGATATTATTTCATATCTTTCTACAAATTAGATATCAGATTGCTCAAGTTGTTTATGATTACCTCCGAAATCCATAGCGAGACTAATGGTGAGGGGTCAGAATATGAATTGATGTAATTTGATTTTAGCTTTACTTTACTTGCAAATCTTTGGATTTCTTTGAGTACAGTTTCTTTTGTTTTACACAGCAGTAAGGGTAATGGTTTCATGATCAATAGTTCACTGTTTGTTTGATTATTATAGTGGTACATTTTCATTTTCTTTTAGGAATTAGTTTTGTTATTGTATATTTTAAAAATCCATTTGAAGTTTGAAGTTTTGGAAATCATTATAAAGGAAATCATTGCCTTGAACATTTATATCCATAGTTTTCTTTTAGAATTTCCATCTCACATTAGGAAACCAACCAAGATAAAATAAAAATAAAAAAAATCATCAAAAACGACAAAAGGTAAGAGATAGGTTATCTTGCACATATAGTGCGCCACACTTCGTCAACTTACGAATCCCGAATTGAAAAATTAGTGTAGCAATTTAGGATACACTAAATTGACCAAACACTATCTGAGTGTGAATTTGGACTTACAGAGATGCTCTACCTAGGGCATATCATTGGATTATATGGAGTAAGGGTCCATGAGGAGAAGATTTAGACCATTTGGGATTGGCCTCTACCAAAGGATGTGATAGAACTTTGGGGATTTGTAGGCATTTGCACCTACCATAGGAAGTTTTTCAAGGGGTTTCACAGCTGGCAACACCCATCACGGATCTCACCAAGAAGGGAGCCTTTGGGTGGATACTCATTGTAGAGAGGGCCTTTGAAAGGCTCAAGGAGGTAATGCACAACTTTCTTGTGTTGGAATTACTTCATTTCATGCAAACCTTTGTGTTGGAGTGTGATTCTTCAGGACAGTGAGTTGGCGCAGTATTGATATATGGGGGTCATACTATAGCTTTCGAGAGTCGAAAGCTCTTCTTTGCATGAGAGGTTGTATTTGATACATGAAAAAGAGATACTAGCCATCATGCATGTGTTGGCCAAGTTCCAGTAATATTTTGTGGGTAACAAATTTCAGATGAGGACTTGATCACAACAGCCTCCAGTTTCTTCTTGAGGAAAATTAGTTGCAGGCGAGGAAGAAAATGTGGGTCAAAAAAATATAGGCTTATGAATTTGACATTGATTATTTCAAAGGGAAGAACAATGTGGTGGCAGATGCCTTATCATGAAAACCAACAATGTTTTCCTTGATGGGAATTGATAAAGATTGGAGGGCTCAACTATTAGTAAAGTATTCTAATGACCACTTCGCATGTGATATATTGGATGAGAAGGTGACTGGTGATGGGTATCACGTGATTGATGAGGTCATATATTACTGGTACAATATTTTCTTTACAAGAGCCTCTCGGCTCAAGGAGAAGATCTTGCATGCATCGCATGATTCATCGCTTTCATGCCATAAGGGGTTCACCAAAACATGCTGGGCCATCAGAGAGAGGCTCTCATGGAAAGGCCTCAGAGAGGACGTACTCCTGCATGTCAGGGAGTGAAAAGTTTTCCAGAAGAACAAAAGAGATTTGAGACATACCACAAGGTTTTTACAATAGCTTCCTATTCCGAAGGAGAAGTGGGAGATAATTTCCATGGATTTTATCACAGGGTTGCCTATGGTACATGTCAAGGATTGTATCTATGTGGTTGTTGATCAACTGATGAAGTATACACACTTCCTCACCATATTCGCACAGTGTTAGTTTTAGCCTTCGCAGCCTTCCTGCAGTGATCAAACATGCTCTTACAAAGTGATTTTAAGGTGTCAAGGTCAAACTTTGTCATTTCAGTGAGTCTTCAAGCAAAATTTGGTCACTAGGTATTAGGTCTAGGGTTTTCTTTGATTCCTTTCAGAGTTGTCCAAATGTTGGTCCATGTCACCATTCAACTGAGTGTACCATAATTCATAGGGTTTTCATCATCATGCCAGATTCCAAAGGGTCATTTTACACCTTGTTCATGCTTCAGTTGTGCCTAGGTAAGGTTCATTTCCCTCTCCTAGGGTTTTCGAGGTAATTGCTCTTGGATAGTCAAATCATCAGAAAAAATTGTATCCTGATGTTCATATAACTTCCCCTATCCTTAATGTACCTTATTAAACACTTCCCATCACCGAGATCCCCCAAATTCCTCATTTTTTCACAAACCCTAGTTTCTTGCTACAACTTGGCAATTTTCTAGGCTAGGCCTGTGTTTTGCCCTTTTGGACCCCTTCCCCTGACTCAATCTCTGAAATTCCACCTGGGTTGGAAAGTAGACTCAAATATATTTCCAATGAGCTATCCCGCACCCCATTTGGACATTAGGAAGGCCTCCACAATCCTCCTGCAAAAAGGCACTACGCGTTGGGTTTGTGGTGCAGCGCATAGAGCTGCAAGCCCAATTTCACCATAAAATTCTCCAAAATTTGAAAGGATGCTCAAATATATGGTGTGAAAGCAAGTGAAGAGTCTTTCTCAGAATTTATGGTGGTTTAGCGTGCGAAAGCTCATCATTCAGCTCAAAAATCAGAGGAAAGAATAAAAACAGAGTTTCAAAATGAAGTGTCAAAGTTTGCAACATGACAAATTGGTTTTTGAAATCAAGAGTTAAATCCTTGGCATATATATCATTTTTTTGTTCCAAGAGTTCATTTTCATATTAAATACATCAAAGAGCCAAATTGAAAACGTGGAGGAGAAATGCAATCAAGTTGAAGGCAAACTGTATGTGAATTTAGGTGCGCGGCGCATTGGCTGTGTGGCGCGACGCACTGGGCGCGCGCGGTGCATAGGGAAATTTTCCGCAGTGTAAAATTACATAGGCGCGACGCACATGGTGCGTGGCGCACAGGGCCAGAACACCTAATTTTTTCCTCTGCTCCATAAAAACTCAAAATTGACTCAATCTTCTGTGTTTCAAGTAAGTTTGTGAGTTTTTGAAATGCTATTAGCCAGTGTTTGGGATCGTTTGGAAAGGGAATATGAGAATTTTAATGTCAAGTTATAAACCCTATTCACTTGTTAGAAATTTCTCCCTTAGGGTTTGAGTTTGAGTGTTGAAGTTTGATTTTGGTGCCAAAAGCACATTTCCCCACCTGTGGATCTTTTCCTCCTCACTGTCACAATATCATCAACACCCCTCCCCTATTCTCCTCTGTCTCAAAATCACTTATATCCCTTGTTCCAATTTTCCTTATCCCTAAACCCTAATATTCCTTATTACTTTCCCTTCCCTATATCACTTATAAAATTCCCAAAATCTCAAATTCCCCAAGCAGTCAAGTGACTGTCCACATTGTAAACTTCACTTGATTGAACCTTATCCTTTCCCATCACTGTAGTTTTATCATCATTCCCAATCCTATATTCCCCAAGCCACTCATACCATTTAAATACTATTTCCCTATCATTTTCAAATATTCCTAATTCCTAAATCGCCATACAGTCAAGTGACTATTAGCACACATTAATTTCACTTGATAAACCCCACTTTTCCCACTGTTCCCTATTCCTCACTGTCCCTCATTTCCCTTTGGCACATTTGGCATTGAAAACAAAACACCAATTTCTCATTTTCAAACCAAACATATACTTGACATATACCTTGCAAACACCATGGAGACGAACACCAACACATCATATGACCGAGACAATGATTCAACCACTGAAACTGCATGCACCAGGAGGGCACTGAAGCGTCACAAAAAGCATGATCCACTCCAAATCTTGGCCGAAAATTCTTTGGATGAGCGTGATACTTTATGGGGAACCTTCACCCCAAATTTCAGCAATTTTGGGGAAAATTTTGTCATTTTTAAAATTTTGGTCGCAAAACAGATTTTTCTGCCAGACGCGTCGTGCCACTTGGCGCCCGCTTATGATTGGGACATCTTCTGGAGGAAAAATTGATATTTTTGAGTTTTTTATGATAAATTATGCATGTTCAAAAATGGCTGAGAGATTTCATCAAGTTCTGGGTGGTCTTAAAGGTCAAAAACACTCCAAAAAATGGCCTTTCTGCCACCTTTTGCACCAGCAGGAACCAGTCATGGGAGATTGCAGTTTTGGAGGGGAAAATGAACTCCAAATTGAAAGATTCCACTTGGGTTGGATAGTATACAGGTAGGGCTTTCCAACGCACTTTCATGAGCTCAATTTGGACTTTGGAAAGTGCCTCAAAATCACCTCCAAAGTGGCGCGACGCATTGAGTTTTTGGGCGCGACACATAGAGAAATTTGGCCCCATTTTCACTCTTCAGCTCAGAAATTCGCCCAGTTTTGACCAGTTTCACTTTTTGATGTAACTATTGATCTACCTTGATGTAATTTCATTTTCATGATGTAATTTTGGCATATTTTTACTTGTTCTAGAAGATTCATTCGCTAAAGGGTGAAATGTGAGTGAATGGATCAGTTTCCTAGCATATAGAGGCAAGTTGTTTGATTGTCTAGATTTCAGTTCCTAGTTTAGAATTGGTTGAAATAGCCCCTAGAAGAATGAGATCGACCTCTAGAGGCATGGGAATGGGTTAGGCATGTCTATATGATGTATTTTGTCAGTCATTTTCAGGGTTGGATACTTGGGAATAGTTTGGCACCTCATTGTACATACACTTCTGCATTTTTTGGCAAAGGAAAGACCAGAGTTTTGCAGCACTTGTTGGGATCCTTGTGGCTCTGAGTTTTGATGATTTTTTTCTCCATGTATCTGTAAGTTTCATTAATTTTATATGTATGCCATTTCCCTTCGCTTTTCTTCTGAATTAAACAAATGAGTAACTAAGGTAGAATTCATTAGTTTGTTGGTGCTCTGCCTTAAACTTTTGTTTAGTTTTATATGTTTTCGTCAGTTTGAAGAGGATCCTTGCACCCTCTTGCCCTCTTCAACTCCTCAGAAGCCTTTTATATCCATTCATTGAATCTAAGACATCAAATCCATTTCCTTCCCTGCCCCAACTTGAACTCTGCAAGAATTTGGCCTCATTCCCAAGCCCAAAACTGCCTTTCCATTTTTCAACAAAAAACCCCTAAAAATCATTTCAAACTCCTTGATTAATATACCTAGCCTAAAATTAGCACTAATTTCAGTCATCTCAAGCCCTATTGATACATTTTTACTGAGATTGACCTGGAGAGAGCCCTCTCCTGTTCTGGTAGGGCTAGCTACCAGACTGAGCGTGGTTTGGTGTTACCCTGAATCCTGCCTTCCTTTAGCCTAAGGTGGATTTGGGAAATAACATAGTGGCGACCATACTGGGGAACGAAAATGGTATGCTTGTTGGTGTTATTTGTTTTTACAAGCTATAGACAGAGCCTGAAGTTAGCCAGGTAGCCTTCGAAACACTTTTTCTTTGCATTAGCGAAAGCAGATAAACGCTGCTTCAGTCAATCTCTGGTCTAGCTTGTGAACGTGAAAATTGACTTATAGATTGTCTTGCCCCAGTACATGTATCAAGTTCAGATCTGATTGTTGATGGTGGACAAAGATAAGACATAAGAAGGCTGAAATCATTCACCTGGTAACTCCAACTCAATGTAGAGACTCCACTGGAGGACTAACTCTTTCTCTGCGAAAATGGAAGGATCTTACACAAAGTTCAGGTATCCAAAGTGGAATGGTATTCAGGATCTAGTCTGCTTTCTTGTAAATTACTTCTTTGCTATTCTTGAAGCTATCCTGAAAGTTTTTCAGAATTTTTTGTATGATAAAGGTGATCAAAATCTTCACTCTACCTATTCAAAAAGTGTAAATATTGAGTTTCCCTTTGATCCCGGCCTCCTTACTTTTCCCACATCTTATGATGACTCTCTTTAGAGTGATGAGCTTAAAGAAAACAAGACTGATCTCGTAGCTCTTTTATATACTCCTACACCTTATATAGTCCCAGATAGGTATAGACCTCTTGTTCTACCTTCTATTCTTCATGCTTTCCCTACGAATTATTACCTATATCTACCAATATTTGACGGTGAATGTGACAACGTCAACGCTGAGCAACATGTGCAGAATGTTGAGACTTTTCTTGACCTTTTTGAAGTTGATGACGAAGATTTCAGTATTAGGCTTTTTTCTCTTTATTTTCAAGGAAAAGTCAAGAGTTGGTTCAAAGCCTTGCCTGATGCAACCATCTCAGATTTCTAGCAGTTCGTTAAAGTTTTCCTTGACAGGTGGGTGATCGGACATAACCTTTTCTTGATTATAGAAGAGTATAACCAATTGAAAAGACTGCCAGGGGAGATAGTACAATAGGTTTCTCCCAGATTTAACCAAGTATATTTTTTGATGCCAGCTGATATAAGACCTTCTCCTAGATCTACCCTCTTGCACTACCCGGGTGCCTTTGATCTGGATATCACTACAAGAAAAAAGCACATTGGTGAGGGTCATGCTTGTGACGGACCTTTAAGGTCCGTCACCAATGTCACATATGGTGACAGTCATTAAAAAACCATCACTGTAAGTGTATATAGTGATGGTCCTTTATGGTTCGTCACCAAAGACATTTTAAATGACACTTTTGGTGACGGTCGTTAAAGGCCCATCACTAATTCTCTCTTTGGTGACACTTCTAGTGATGAACTTTTAATGACCCTCACCGATGCTCTTTTTATTACTTTTGGTGACGGTCAAAAAATGTCCGTCATCATTGATCACTAAAAACCGTCACTGTAAGTGTATATAGTGATGGTCCTTTATGGTCCGTCACTAAAGACATTTCACTTTTGATGAGGGTCGTTAAAGGCCCATCACTAATTCTCTCTTTGGTGACACTAGTAGTGACAAACTTTTAATGACCCTCACCAATGCTATTTTTGTTACTTTTGGTGACGATCAAAAAATGTCCGTCATCATTGATCATTCCAATGAGTTTTTGATGACGCTATGTGCCTGTTAATATATTTTTTGTCAAAAGATAATGATTTAATACCATTATTGTTGAGTATTTTTTATAATATGTCCAAGGCAATAGTGGTTAGGGTCAGTCAATTTTTTAAGAAGTAATAAGCGTGTATCATTTCCCTCAAGTAATGACTAGTTGAATAAAGATTTCCTATGAGTCAACACATGATTCATATCTATTAATTTTATTATCTAGAAAATTCCATTTAGATAAAGTTACACTATTTTGTGTAGGAAATATATTATTTAATACATAATTAGGCTCTGAAAATTCTATTAATGAGAAAGACCTAACAATCCTCAACAATCTGGGCACACCTTAAATTGCTGCTTTGGCACACACTAACATTTTTTATTACCCCGCATGTCTTGAAACATCTTTGTACCTAGAACATATTTTGATGACATTGACGCCCAAGCACATGGTGGCATGCGCTAACACAACATGGAACTCTCCTAGCATGTGTTGGCATGCTGCATATAGTCCCTAGCATGCCCTAGAACACCTTGGTTGAAAGCATTGACATACATTAGCACTTGGCACACAATGCCACTTGGCATGTATTGGGACCTATTATTAGTGTGCCTAGCATGCCCCTTTTCAAAAAGATAAAGTCCTGACTTATTAACCCTCTTATTGCTTCTTCCTTTTGTTGCCTTGACACATATTGATATACCCTGGCACCCTGCGCCACATCCTTAGCACCTAGCATGTATTGGCATATATTGGCACTATTAATCGGCACATGATATAATTAGCACACCCTGGAACTCCCAAGCACACTTTGGGAATTCTTAACATGCCTTGATATTCCCTAGCATGCCTTACCAACGCTTAGCATACCTTGTCACTCCCTCCTTGGCATGACAACTAACACTGACCATTAACACTAGTCTCTGGCAGTACACATTCCTCATATTCATTAACTTCCATGAATTTTTACCTAGTTCTCCCTTAATTTTTTTCCTAGTACTCCTTAACACTCATCAACATGCATTATCACTCTCTAGCACACCTTAGCACTCTTAAACATTCCCTTCCACTTCATAACATGCATAACACTAGTCCCTGACACATATTGGCACTTGGCACGTGTTGGTGCTTGGAAAGTCTTAACTTGTATGGAATACGTTGAGATGCCTTGGTATGATTTAGCATGGTTTAATATTAAATTATTTGTGATGATCAATTGTTGGAAAGTAGATGAGAAGCAACAAAGGAATACTTGGCACTTAGAATGCATTAAGACTTTGCACTTGGAACCTATTGCTGCCTAATGTTATTGTGCCTAGCATGCCCCTCTTGGAAAAGGTAAATTGATGACTTATTAACCCTCTTATGTGTTCATTTCCTTGTAGTTTAAATTTTTTCTCCCTTTTGTTATCTTGAAAGTCCCTGACACGCGTTGACACACCCTTGCACATCTTAGCATGTTTGACATGTATTCCCACTATCTGGCACATCAAGGGGGTGAAGAGAGATGTAGTCATAAAGTAGGTCAAGTACGAGGGCCGAGTAAGGGTTGCTAAAGGGAGGTCATGATCATCTTCCAAGAGCAATATCATCATAAAAGGGTTCAAAATAATGTTGCATACCTTAATGGTCAACTTGTGCTAGGAAGTAGGATGGCATATTGTTGGTTCTCTTCTAGCAGATCAAGCTTAAGAGAGGTTTCTCATGAGAATCTGGGCATGTGATTTCAATGGTGTCTTTGTGTGAAGGCAACATCAAATTCTTAAATGCTGAAATTTGCAACAAGAAACAATGAGATTGGAAACCATAAAGGACAAAAAAAAATGCACCCACACTGGTGAGGAATTTTGATGCACCAGGAGTGAGGAATGTGGGGCATCTAATTTATTTTTCCCTTGAATAAATTGGACAATAAATTGTAATTTCATCTCATAACAACTTGTGTCAGTTAATTAAGTCATGATGACCGAGTTAGCTCAAGAAATTCGAGTTGAGGGTCTAATATGAGGCATCTAGAGGGATTCTAATATTTTTGGGGTCTAGTTGAAGTTGATGCATTAGTGGAGTGCAAGTGTAATTAACTCAATTAAATGAGTTAAAATCAATTTAACTAGTTCTAACTGAGTGATGAGCTAGTGAGAGGTCTAGTGAATTAAATTAGATTTAATTCACAATGAGTGATCAATCAGATAACTGATAATTCACTATTATAGTTTCATGCATGTCAGTTTCGAGGAATACCCAGTTGAGACAGAGGTTAAAGGGAACATAACTATTAGTTTTATTTAGAGAAAGTTTTCCATGTGCAATTATAAACTCATTGGGATGCCATGATGGATTGTGCAATCAAGGAAGACTGATTTTCCTAATTAATAAGGAGTTAATTCCCTAGGAATTGCATGAGTAGGGCAGGCTGAAGTAAGGATGAGAATTGGCTAAGTACTAGACCGAGTTTGCCTATATCAACAGAAGACAATTGACAGAGTGTTGGAGAATCTCATGAGAGATTAAGCATTGTATTGTTTCATGATTCCTTGACTTAATACACAATAGAGATAGAGGGGTTTTGATTAGTTTCTTTCTCCAACTACATCATGTTGTTATGCGATTGATAATTTATTTCTCCTACTTATATATGATTGTGCAATCATGTTTTGTTTCTGTAGATTGTAGGAAGGATTCAGTATCTTGTTTTAGTAGATTACAAGATCAGATTGAATCTCGTTGGTTAGATTTTCTACATGGTATCAGAGCAGGATTTTTTTGGGCGGCGAGTCTGCAGAGAATATTTGAATATTTTGGTGTAAAATTTTCAAAAACAAATAGAATATTTGGATTCCTTGCGAAAATCTACCCAAATGGAAAAATAAATAAAAAAATCGGTCAAATTTGAGCTCGGATGAGGGAGATATCATCGATTTAAAATCAACTCTTTTTTAGAAACTTTTTGTAACTTCGGGACAATTACACTGTGCGCGAGTCAAGAAACTATATGCACTTGAGGTACCGAATGCATGCAAAGCTTTGAGGAGAAAGGAAAAAGTTAGAGACTTGGTGGTTTAGAGGGAGCGTAAATTACCTCTCAACATGCATCCTCAAGAGAAGCAGTCTCATAAGGTTGTGGAGTAGCTGCGACAATTGGAGAAGCAGAGAGGAGACCGAGTGGAAGCGTCCACTCAAGAAGAGACCTCCATGAGGGGGAAATTTCAAGCCAGATGGGAAGAGGGAGTAGCCATACCTCGAGGTGTATGGTGGGGTTATGTGTAGACATAATCCCAAGATAAGAAATTTGGGCAAGGTCCATTGAGATGGTGTGTCTCATGGATCGAACCTGGCTACGAGGAGCCCACAATACAGAAGTAGTAAGAAGGATTAGTTAGATAGTGTTAGTGTCCCGTAATTTGGTAGATTGGTAATCCAAATGACAGGGTAACATCGGACCAACTTTGGAGTCTTAGGACCTAGCCTTCCTAGACTCAGAGAGGGCGCTCTCTATTATGTGCAAGGATGTGTGCTTGTTTGCTTAGTTTGTTTTTAGATGTTAGGCTAGTTATGAAGTATGTTTTTGGTTTGTTTTGGTTGTTGAGGGAAAACTAACTGAAAGGATAAATAGATACGGAGATTTCAAAACAATTGGGCTATGGGGTCAAATGAGGTCAAGATAGTCTTAATGACCGATAAGGTATGACTGCAAGGCCGATTTGGTCGAGATGAATAGATTATTTTGGTGAAAATGAAATGGGATGAAAAATAAGTTTGTGAATAACGAAGAGGTTCTAAACATGAATAGTTAATCAGCAATCATTCATAAGTTAGGGCTAAGCATGGTCCTATATGAATGAAACAATAACTAATCAATGCGTAAAATAAACATTCAGGTGATGCATATAAGTATAAGACCCTTTAACTTTGGGAAATCACCTTCGGACTTTGGGAAAAAAATAAAACGGAAAAAAAACTCAATCTATGAAGAGGGAACTCCTAGACATCATATTTTGAGCTATTGGGAACTTTGAAAGCAAGAATGCAAAGTTTTAGGCAAAGGGAAAGATCGAAACAAGACCTCCTTGGTTCAACTAACACAATCAACCATTCAAAGAGAGATTTCAGAGACAGAGCTTTGACTAGCCATGAGTAAGCAGGGTGTACCATGAATCATACTTAGCATGCATAACAACCATTAATGAAATAAATAAACAAGTTCTTAGTGATAAAAGAGCAGTTAAGAATTCTTTGATATGACTAAGAATGAAGAAAACATAGAAGCTGCAAATGAATCAGGAAACTTGAGGTGCCTCCATGGGCATGTCTCAAACTTATCTTTACTGAACTACAACAAGCAAGAAGCATGGAAAAATATGTGAAACAGAGGAAACATAAACAAAATAAGAACACTATACCATTCACCAAGCCATGGAATCCTACATACAATCATTCTCCACCATCCAAGTCAAGAAAGAGATCATCAACATCACAAGACAAGTGTTTCTTAAAAGCTCATAGTGCTATTGTATTTCTCTCTAACATAAAGTTCTGCTTGCTATTACAATGAATCCTCTTGGAATATATAGGCCAAAGAGGAGGAAAACCAACCAATGCAACTAGCTAGCCATTGGCTCAAAAACAAATATCTTATCTTGTCCTTGAGGCTTTGCAAAGCCCAAGGCACAAAATATCCAATAAAATATCTCAAAATGCTAAAAAATGGAATAAATTTGACTTTTTATGATTGAAAATGTCCCAAAATAGCTTAATGCACATTTGGAGAGGCCACTTCAGAAAACTGCCTTTTTTGGTCAAAATGCCACAAGGGCACATTAGCAGAAAATTTCTTGTCTTTTGGAAGACTTTTGAAGGTCTTCCCGATGTCGAAATGAAGCCCGTGATAGCTCGTTGGAAAGCCCTGGATGTCTACTTTCTGGAACAATCTGAACTTCCTCAAAATAATTCCTGGAAGTTTGTCAAATACTTAACTAAGTAAAAAAAAAAAAACCCAAAAAATAGGCCTTTGCTGATATGTGGGCAGAGTGTCGAAAAAGTGAGTGTTTTTTGCCTCTTTGGGGGACCAAAACATCTTCAATTGATCTGAAAAGTTTTGAGTAGATGCCCCTAAATTTAATGCATCCAATGGTACCACTCTCAATAGTTTAGGATGCTCCAAACAAAAATGGTGGCGCCCATGGTTTTATGCAATTAGGCCCAAAAATGTCAAAAAACAAGAACATGTCGAAATTTGCTCAATTTTGGTGAGAAAGTCCCTCAAGGATTTTTAGAAACATGTCTATAAGCTTGGGCCAAAATTCCAAGCCCAGAGGCATCTTTTCCTCTTTTTCCTCCTGGCGCCCTCTTTGGGCGATTTTGAGTTTTTCTTGTGCATCTTTCAATTTCCTTTGGGAAAACTGATTTGGATTTTTGTAGCGCCCGTTGCTTCTAATACTCTTCATTGACTTACCAAGACAAAATTTTCAAATGATCATTGGAAAAAATCTTCAACCAAGACACCTTTTACTCCTTGCAAATCAATGTGTTTCTTTGATGCTAGCAAACAAGTATTTTTCAAATGAGAACAAAATCACTTTTTATCACTGTGTTTGAACAAAAGGTTTTAAACAAGATATGTTTGTGGTTTTTGTTCAAAAGGAATTTCCTTTTGTTTTGGCATGAAAACCCTTCCCCTTTAAACACTGCCCCTTTTCTATCATTGTTTTTAAAAGGTAAACAAGACTTTTTTCAAACTGATACAACCTCTACCCCAATCACTGTGTTGATCTTTGATTTAGAAAACAAGGTGTGCTCTTTTGAAAACACTATTAGGACACCTTTTAAACTAATTTGAAGACCTCTACAAAGAAAATCTGTTTTTCCTTCTATCAACTGTGTGTAGTCTTAGCTATCTCATAGCACAAAAAGGACTTTCAAATTTGCACATTAACCCTCTTTCCTTTCACTGTTTCTCTGTGGTTTATTTGAGACAAAAGGGACTCATTTAAAACACTGTTTTAAATACTCTTCCAAACTAATTGAAAACCTTCTAATCAAACTGATGTTTTTCTTTTAGAGACTATGCATATCCCTAGCCATTTATAGAAAGAAAATCTCTTTCGAAGTGACACAATGACCATTCTCTCTTTCACTATTTTTATGTCCTCTGTAATCATAGTAGAAGACTTCCTTCATCCTCTTTATAAAAGTCTCTTGATGCACTTGTTGGTGTCTTTCTGCTAAAAATTTGACTTTGGCATCTTTTGAAAAACTGTGTCGCGGTGGCCTGGGCGCCCGGGCGCTGGGTCGTTCAAGGGTGACTTGGGCCATTCAAAAATAAGCCTGTAGGGATGAACCAGGAGAGGTAAAAATGATATGCAGAGTTTGATACGTGGAGGGTGAGATATTGGTGTGAAGAAAACCACTTTGCAGATTTATGAGATGATGGATTTAGCAGCGGCCCAAGCGGGCAAGACCATGTTCAGCAGTGGCCCGGCCGCCGGGCCGTTCAGAGGTGGCCCGGGCTGTTCAGGAATGGGCAGTGCAGAGGCTATGAATGACACTTTCAATGACTGAAAATGAGAAATGATGAGGGAAATATTAGAGGGCAGGTGGTAGAGACCTTTTCCACTTCTCGAGCAGTCAATGGAGGGAAAAAGTTTTACAGGTGCCTCGTTCAGGAGTAACATTGGGCGTTCATGAGCAACACTGGGCACCGGGTTGTTCAGGAGCAATACCGGGCACCGGGCGCCGGGCCGTTTAGACATGGCCTGGGCCATTCAAAGTTGGGCGTTACAGAGGCTTAAACCTGTTTTTGAAATGGATGCTAACGAAAGATCATGAGCATATGAACCTAAGATGTGTGTAGGGATAGCTTACCAGTGTTTAAATGCTTGGATAAAGTGTTTGAGAGCTCGGGCGCGGTGTTCAAAGGCAACACCAGGCCGTTCAGACTTAACACTGAGCAACGAGCACCGGGTCGTTCAGACATGGCCCGAGCCATTCAAAATTTGGTGGTGTAGGGGTGTTTTAATGTCAAACAAATGGTGGGTAGATGTTAAAAAAATTTGGCATATTGTAACACAGTTCAGAGGAACATAACTATCAGTTGTATTTATAGAAAATTTCCCATGTGCAATTATAAAGTAATTGGGATGCCATGATGGATTTCACAATCAAGGAAGGTTGATTTTCCTAATTAATATGGAGATAATTCCATAGGAATTGCGTGTGCAAGGTAGGCTGAAGGAAGGCTCCTTGCCCTTCACGGACTTTCATCGATGGGTGGAGTCCCGATAGTTTAGGAAGTCACTTGTAGAGTATAGGTCAATGAATAGGTGGGAAGTGACCCTCGAAACCATTTCCCTAAGATAAAATAAAGAGTGGGACTTTCTTTCCTTTTAAGCAAGGGAATTATCTTCTAGGGAGAGAGGAGGGGGATCGAAGGGTTGAGGGAGAAGAATAAGACTTATGAAGGAAGTTCTCAATCCCTAAAATCCTTTGGGAACTTGGATTCCCAAATGGTCCTTGATGAAAGGCCTTTGACACCAAATGGGACCACATGGGGCCAAGTGGACCCAACCTAGGTTCGGGGATGGAATTTAGCAACCAATGATGTTCCTATCTTGGATAAGGTGATGGGAAAGGATCAAACAAGTGTTTTTACTTTGATAGGTAAAATTGATCCTACTAGGTTCTATCCTTGGGAACACCTAGGCAAAACTTGATCCTAGAGCTAGGGCTTGAGGTATCCGGAGATTCCACCGTTGGAATTGGCCCATGTTCTGAGGAGAGTGAGGGCACCCAGCAACGTATCTGCCTCTAGGAGATAGAAGTTTTCCTCTAGCTAGATTCATGGGAAATTGTTGCCCTAGGTGACCTAATGGGGCTAGACCTAGGGAATGTGAAAATTTCTTAATCTAAGAAACCCTATTGCAGTATCTTGATTTTCTTCTCCTACTTGAATTAAGTTACAAGTTAATTTTTGAAATATTCAATAAATTAACGAAGTAAATAGTAAATATAACTAGCAAACTACACATACAAATCAAATACTGAATAACATGCTCATAGACAAAGTGACACACGAATTTTCTAGACAACTATCCCCAGAAAAAACCAAATGTGGGAAAACCGGTGTAGCTAGCTCTCGAGGGTTTTCATTATTATGCAAAATCCAAGTACAACAATCCTAGGCACCAAAACTGGTTCACCCAACAAAGAAATAAAAACGGTAGTAATACGCTGCTCTGAATCCCTCTATGTCAGCCTAACTGGCCTGCGTCGGCCCCTTCGCTGATCAGTAAGGGCCTACGTCACACCTGAAGGGCTTACACTGCTCCTGCGCTGCCCTGACTGGGCCTGCGTCAGCCCTGCGTGGCTCCTGCTGCCTCTGTGCTACCCCTTACTGGACTGCGTGGCTCCTGCTACCCCTGTTACTCTGGCTGGCTGGAATGGTTAAGCAGAAAAAGCATAGTTAAGAAAGAAGGCACTGGCCAAGGGCAACGCATAACAGTCAGAAAAATTGAAGAAATGAAATGAAAATAGATCAATGTCCACAAATAAATGAAACAACTCAATGGGTCTAGAGAGTAAAAGCTTTGACAACAACAATAAGTGCTTATAGAATCAGTTAAGACAATAGAGGAGACTAATTCATGAGGTTAAAATGTTGTATAATTGTTGGCACAAGAAAACTATAGAATTGTTAGAGTAAATCTCTACAGGTACCATTAGTTGGTGATCATCAATAATCATTTCATTTCATCAAATACCCCGATGAATGGACCTTACAAGATATTTGCGTAGACAAACCCCATAGAAGCTGTGTGATGGAAAAATATTCACACTATATTGAAGAAAACACCTACCAAATAAGGATGACATTTCAAATGGGGCAAGAAACAATAGAGAGATAGAAATTGAAAAAGTTAAAATGTTAGGGAAACATGAAAGCAACTAGGTAGCATGGTAGAAAGCACAACAAAGAAAATTATAAAAATATAAAACCCTACAAATTAGCACCCATCCAAACATCACCACAATTTTTTCTTCAACCCTAAATCTCCAAATTCATCAAATTATATCCTGTATTCAAGCTTGATCCTCTCTGTTAGCCATTCTGAAGATAAGGCTAAGAACTTACTACATAACCATCACCTACATGTAGTCATGATCTTATTATGTGACCGGACAACCTAATTTCGTGAAGACATGGAAAGGTAAACAGTCTCAGCCAAGATTTTCCATACAGCGTAGGTTGAGCAACCACATATACATCACCAGTTTTTTCTCTTCAGATTTGTAACTTAGAAGAGCTTTGTCTGACTCTCTTCAACTTTGTCTACTTGAAATAACCTCAAATTAGCCATGGGTAGTGAGCCAAAGGGTGAATGTGGGGCACTATTAAAGTTACATCATGTTTAAATTCCTTTTACATTGTGAGGTTGTTCTCCAATAGGGTTGAAGCATTATCACAAGGAAGCATGGCACAGTTTTGTTGGGGAGCGATTAAAGTTGTAACACAATTCAAGTGATTTACACCTCAAATGTAAATGACATCATTATATGTTTGTGTCAGGTTGTTAGAGAGGTTATTTATAGACAATACATTCAATGTACTTGGACTTCATATTTTTAGGGCCTTGACTGTAACATGGATTTGTATCAGGAACACTTCATGCAAATGAAAGGGGGCCGTTTTTTTTAACCACATACACCCAAGAGTATCAGATGCTACCCTTCATATTTCCCTTGGTGCGTTCAAAGTGGGTTTACATTCGCGTCGAGTTGAAACAAATCATAATGACCTTCCTCTTCTTAATAACATCTACTAGTGTTTCCATTTGTAGATGCCCCCATTTATTATGAGATTCAAGGGATGTTCTATTGTCTTTATCAACATTTGGACGAGTCGTTATCTACATTCTTTAAATACACGTCTAGAACTTTTTATGAGGGGGGTACTTGGATTTATATCTTTATATAAGGCCTTATGTGCCCTTCCCCTTTAGAACTCTTCCAAGGGGGTCACCTCCTTCTATATTGCCCTGCCTACTTAGGGCCAAATTGACAAACCAAGATTTAAACTTCTTCAACTACCAAATTAGTGAGGCATTGTACCTCTTATTGACCTAGACCTCAACAAGACATCTTTCTTCATATATACTTTAAGGTTTTCCCACCATATATCACAAGTTGGATGTCATAGGATATGTTACCCCATTTTCTATATGGGCTTTTAGAGGATATTTTAAAATTTGATTGTCATCTCAACCCCTACAATTCTTGTCACATTGATAATTTTTCATCTAAGGTATGTGGATCTATATGTAATTCATGAATGTATCATTCGTTTGATGACACCTTTCCTTAGCCATCTAGGACACTATGTGTAGGAAGAAGTTCCTTTAGCTACCACATTTAGTTGGATATGTATGATCCATGTGTATATGATATTATGTCCAATGTGTATTATTTTTATTGTGTTCACTTAAACACTATGTTCTAACTATTGATTGATTGATTATAAATTTTAATCTGAGTTATTCCATGGTGTTTCATAATTTTTCTCAGAGAAGTGTGCCATCTTGATGGTTTGGATATATTCTTGGTGATTTGAGTAAGTGCTATACATTGATCTTATTGTACCCCTTAATTCATTTAATCAAAATTTATCCCATGTCTCTCTATCTGAGTTATTCCATGGTGTTTCATAATTTTTCTCATAGAAGTGTGTCATCTTGATGGTTTGGATATATTCTTGGTGATTTGAGTAGGTGCTATACATTGATCTTATTGTACCCCTTAATTCCTTTAATCAAAATTTATCCCATGTCTCTCTTAACAACACATGTGAAGGCCTTCTAATTGGGTATTTTTAAGCTCTAAATGAACTTCCTCGAAAATAAGAAACTAACTATACCTACTTAAATTTATTGATAACATTATTCATAGATTTAAAGATAATTTTCACTACCTTAAAGGTTGATAGATATTTCCAAGCTCATGTTCATTTTCCCTCTTTATATGAACATTATTACTTATATTAGAGAGATATAATATAATTTTGATTAATTAGGATTCTTACTTATATTAGAGAAGTATAATATAATTTTGATTAATACTCTAATTAGTTTAACATTATTTTTACTCACATACAAATAAAACTTGATGAAAACCTAACCGACCATAGCAATTTATTTGACTACCTATTAAAATCTAATTTGGTGGCTACTATAAAATTTAAATCGACCTATTAAAATTTATTTTCCTGCCGATATTGTTCTTGCCAGGTCTGGGACAGAGTTCGGTGCTCCTTCTCTGTTCATAATTTTTATGATTTCGCCGCAGATTCCATACCCTTCTTTGACATTCAGTTCTTCTATCCACTCCACTAGATTTTTTACCCAAACTTATTATATCATATCTGGGTTCACTCTTTTTTTATCTTTATTTGAAATCTTCTTCTCCTGATTTGGGGTTTCGCTGCAATTCTGAGCAGAAAACATGTTCAAGAGGATCCTTGTTCATTGTCCTTCCGCCTTTACTTGCTCGCCTTCATCCAAGAGGATCGATTGATATTGCCACTATGGTGAAAATCCCGCCAGTCAAGTAGCAAAATAGACAGGTCTTCATGGGATGGATGGCTGGGATCGCTGGATTCACCGATGAATGAGGTAAGGATTGATGGATTGAGGAATGAATAGATAAAGAAGATGTTCTAATGTGGTCTGATTAGTAAGTAGTCGAGTTTCACCTATTTTATTTGTGTTTTTGGTGGTTATAGCTTCTTTCAATGAGGTTGATTGCGGCACTCCCTGTGATTGGTTATCTGTTTTACTCCCTTACAAATATCATTCCTAGCTGTAAAGCTATTAGTGATTCCAGTAGAATATATCCTAGAAATGATGAAACCTTTTTAAAATTTAAACAATTGCTTTCCTTGTTTGAGACAGTTCATGAGTCTCATGACCAAATTGTTGCTTCTTTGAATAGAGTTTACTCTTCTTTGAAAAGGTACAACTGACCAAGTAAATTTCTTACATGATAATTACAAATAGAACCTGGATATGCCTCTCAAGCAATTATTTCCAATCTCTGAATTGTTGAATTTGATTCGACATTTTCATTTATTTTTATTAAATTTAGGGGGTTAAATGAAGTATCTTTTGGATCTCTTGGAAACACATAGGAGCTTACTTTGTGTTATTGAGGGATATATGCTCTTGACTCAGGAAATAGTGAATGCTAGATTTGGATGCCTTTTCTATATTTTGCTGACTGTGTTTAGTTCACAGGGAATTGGAAAAGGACTTTGTTGTGGCTGGTACTGCTACAGAGTCGCTTTATGGTGCATGCGAATCTATGTACAAGCCAGACATGGTTTGTATTTTTCATGAATACTTATTCTTATGATTTGTGTCAAACTTATTTTTGGTTTGGATTCTGAGGCTACAAATTGGTATCATTTTTGTTGTCATTAACTTTTAGTCTTGTCATTTATAAATTCTTGGATATTAGGAAGTGGAAGAACTATTTGAGACAATTTCCCAGGCTTTATTGTCATCCATTGATCGTGATTTTTTGAGTGGCTGGGGAGGCCATGTTTATGTCGTGTAAGCCTTTACTTTTTTTCTAGAACGTTTATTTTTTATGTCGATTTCAAGGTTTCTTTATAAGTTTGTTCCATAAAATGTAAAACACACTTAGACCATGCAGAATAGCATGATAAATTTTAAGCATAAGAGAGTGGAATTTATGTTATGAAGCCAACAAGTGATGGGGTTGACTGTGACATAAATTTGAACTTAGAGGTTAGTCATGAGGTGTAAAGGTGTTATTCATTTTCCTAGATAGTGTGAATGATCAATGCTGGAGTTTTGTAAAAGTGTCTGTCATTACTATTCCTAGATAGCTTGTATTATTCGTGCTGGAATTTTGAGAGAATAATGTCCGTCTTCGGTCATAAAATATTTGAATTTTATTTTAATAGCCTATTAATGTATGTTGTATCTTTTAAATTTATGAAAATTGGAGAGAGCTTTATTACAAAATGGACCTGTCTTGAGGTCAGGATTGTTAGACTACATGTCTAAGTTCTACTAGATAAGCATAATACATTTTCCAGTTCTACTAGATAGGCATGCTTACATTATGGGCAAAATATTTTGCAACTTACAAATTTTAATGGCTGGCAAAGGCAATTTTATCTATAGAAAGGATGAATCAAAAAATGATTTCCGTGTCTGAAACTTTCCTCTCTTTTTTTTCAACATAACCAAACATTCACTAATGTGAATTTCCTAGGGTTATGGTATAAAATTATTTAATTACAGTATTGCAACTGTAAATCAAAATTCTCCACAGGCTCAAGTAGATCAGATTCATGTGTATGTATATATAAATATATATGTGCGTTGAAGTCATTGTTCTTATTTCAGTGAGACTCATACTATCTCCACAAGTCAGCAAATACTCTTCTTACTGTAGGAGACTGAGAGCAAGGTCTTGAGCTTTTTGTTGTGAGATGATAAACCTTATTTCATAGATCTGAGATGGCATAAAACAAGACAAGGGTGATATCCTTTACTGTTGATTCCATTGAAATATTTTGAAATGTTAGGGTTAGATTTACCACAGAATTTTCATGTCGACAAATCTTTGCACATCAGATGAGGAGTTCAATTCTTCAGGAGGGTAGAATGACTTCTTCAGGACAGAATCTCAAATGAGTGTTGTCTGCTTCATGCCTCTATACATTCAGAGCCGCAATGTTTCAAGCATGCTTTCATATTGTTTACCAATCTAATGACTCACTTATTCCTCTGTTGTAGTGATTTTCTTTTGAATTAGAACGTTTCAGGATTGTTCTTCAGTGTGTGGAAGTCTTGTACCGGCTTATACTTACAAAGTAGGTAAAGGTCCTAGGAGGCTTCTTCAATTACTGTTTTCTGCTCAGATTAGGGCTCAATATTCCCATCATTCCAAAAACTAGAACTCACTCAGAAATTTTCCCCAGGGCCCCACAATCTAGGGCACATATTTTCTTTCGATGTAGATGTCATGAATTATAGTTACATTATTGTTATGATTGTTCAAACACTGTCCAAACATTGTATTTACAATGACTAAAATTTTTCCCAATCTTCATTATCACAAGAACAGAAGATTAGGGCACATGAAGCTTTGACATAAGATAGCACAAACAATGTTCTATCCCTAGAAAAAATACCCAGAGTTCTGAATATACCTTTTGGGTCACAGTTATTTGTCTCTTTTCAGATGAATCTCGACAGCGTAGGTAATACTCTTGACCCTGGTTAGGGTATTGAAACTGCCTTATTTTCTGCATTATCCTTTTGGGAATATATAGCCTCACTGTTGGAAATACTGAGAGGGGCTTTGACTTCACTGTCCTCAATAGATCTACACAATCTCAACAAAGGTCTCTTACAGCTGCCTTCAATACACTTCCAAGAATCTGCTTCAAGTCCTCAAGTTTGCTTCAAGACTTCTTTAAGTTCTTATCAACATTTTCTCAGAAGACTATAATCCAAAGGTTCCAAAGGCTTCTCCAAGTGACTATCCTTAAGTCTGAGTTCTCCAAATAATATCATTCCAAAATACTCCAACAAATTCTCAAATATTTCCCCCAACTACCCACAAATAATGTTGCCCAAAAAATGGCACGTTGTCCAGAAGTGGTGCTACAACAACATATATCAAAGAAGTCTTGTTCTTTAAATGCTGATTCTGGAAGTTGAGTCCAGAGTGATATCAGGTCTGAATTCTTTAATTGTTCAATAAACCGAATTTGTCCTTACTCCATGTGTCTCTGATCTGTCATAGGTCTGAGGCAACACTTATTCAATGTGGTGAGGTCTATCCAACTGTAGCCTGAGATAAAGTGATGATTGTTCACACACCGAGGTCAGTGTTATGATTTTTTACCTATTACACCACAGTTCAATAGGTCCGAGCTTCAACTCAACCTTTTACACGACTACACCTTTCCCAGCAGCTTCCAGATGACTGTAATATAGTCCAAGATTACACGTCAAGCTACCACAGGACAGCCACAGCTCCGAGCACCTTCAAGCCTCTCCACAGAATTTATTCCAGAATCTGAACCCACTGTATTACCATTGTTTTTGTCCAAAACCAAGCCTTCAACCGAGCTTGAAACAGTCACACAGGTCCGAGCTAACCCAAGCTCCACAGTTAGTAGTCTGAGCTTCTTCAACATTGATCCAAGCCTCCAAATTCATTTAACTGAAACTGTAATTTCTACAATCCAAGTTTGTAGGGTAACAGTCCTATGTAATGATAATCGAGCTTCCACAGATGTGATTATCCAAGCCTATCACTCTGCTTCTTAATATGTATGCTGATGTGAAACCAACATTTAATCTTCTTTGTTCGTTTGTTGTGTTGATGAGTAAATAATATTTTCAAAGTTCTTTATTAGTGCTATCTCATTCAGGTTCAAGAGCATAAATATTTCTTTAATCCCATTTCTTTGGGTTTTCTGGGCACAAATTCAATGCAAACATGCCCACATTGTAAATATTTGTTTTGGTATGCCACATCATATTTTGTGCGAAACGTTTCAGGTGAATAGGTGAAAAATTGGTGTTCACCCAAAACATTACGCAAAAAAATATGATATGTAGTTTAAAAAAAAATATGATGACATGAGACTAGCAGACAATGATTAGAGAAGGTGGTGGCCTTCTTGCTGATGGGTGTCAGCTGAATGTTATAGGATTTGAGTCTTCCAGCTGGTGGATGCAAACCACTCTGTCCATCTGCAAACACTTGCATTCTGAGAAGATTCATTTTCCAGTTTACATTAGAGAATAAATCCCTGTAATTAAGGGTATTCTCCTTGATCGAAATTGCGTAATATGTAGAAATATCATCAATGACAACTACCGAAGCAGAGATTAGAGGTTAGAACTACAGTTTAAGATGTTATTTTATTTTTAGAAAATAAAATAATACTTGCAACTACAAGTCGAGAGAGAAGAATTAAATATTGGATTCACCTTCAAGATTCAAGATATAGTCCTTTGCAACTCTGTTCCACTTGTTTCCAAAAAGCTTTCTATCAATTCATGGGGCTCACAACTTTTAGTTAGATAACAACTGGTTTTCCATGTGAAGCTAACAAACTATTTGTAACTTGAAAGGGATAGGAGAGACAAGCCGAAAGACCAAAGCTATTTTTGTTCATTTAAGCCTCTTCATAGTACTTAGTCTAGTAAAGGGACAGATTTATTCCTCTGTTATCCCATGAATTCAGTTTGTTGCGCAAACATTTATGTCAAACAGATATTGTTGTGCTCAGGGAGTGATCACTTTTATTGGGTTTGCTATTTGTTTATTAAAAGATTTAAGACTGCATATAGAGTTCAAGTATTTGCAACAAATATACTTTACAAATTAGAGTGAAGAAGGAAGTTTTTGCCAGCCAATTTCCAGGCCTCACACTAGGAACTGGGTGGTTATAGCAAGGATAACAGGCCTAACACAGTATGTTAGAAAATGCGAGAATATTTTGTAACTTCCTAGGCAGAAAAAGGAATACTGCTCCAGTAAAAAATATAACTCCTCAAATATGGCCAAAAGCTTCCCAAAATATCCAACCAACCATGGATGATAGCACATAAAGGAGATGGATTTTGGCTACTTTTCTTTAGCATTCTTGCATCTCATCAAAAGCTACAACACATATTGCTCCATGTTACAGATAATAAAAGAGTTTAGCTAGAAGAAAAGCATAATAGGAACAACTGAACAAATAACCATGCAGAGGATTCCTAATGAGCCCTGCAATAAGTCCCAGAAAAGAAGGAAGCACACTTGTGATTGTAATTCTTGTCGTCCACATCCTACAGAAATGACCCTCCCATTATCAATTGAAATTCATAATTTTGAAAACAACTGCTGATGTATTGCTTAACATATTTTTTTGTGGATAAATGTAAGAATATGAACCCACCATATTACCACTGTTTTTGTCCAAAACCAAGCCTTCAACCGAGCTTGAAACAGTCACACAGGTCCGAGCTAACCCAAGCTCCACAGTTAGTAGTCTGAGCTTCTTCAACACTGATCCGAGCCTCCAAATTCATTTAACTGAAACTGTAATTTCTACAATCGGAGTTTGTAGGGTAACAGTCCTGTGTAATGATAATCGAGCTTCCACAGATGTGCTTATCCGAGCCTAGCACTCTGCTTCTCCATATATACTTGTCCACTAGTATGAAAACATTTAATCTTTTGTTGATGAGTAAATAATATTTTCAAAGTTCTTTATTAGCGCTATCTCATTCAGGTTCAAGAGCATAAATATTTCTTTAATCCCATTTCTTTGGGTTTTCTGGGCACAAATTCAATGCAAACATGCCCACATTGTAAATATTTGTTTTGGTATGCCACATCATATTTTGTGCGAAACTTTTCAGGTGAATAGGTGAAAAATTGGTGTTCACCCAAAACATTACGCAATAAAATATGATATGTAGTTTTAAAAAAAAAATATGATGACATGAGACTAGCAGACAATGATTAGAGAAGGTGGTGGCCTTCTTGCTGATGGGTGTCAGCTGAATGTTATAGGAGTTGAGTCTTCCAGCTGGTGGATGCCAACTACTCTGTCCATCTGCAAACACTTGCATTCTGAGAAGATTCATTTTCCAGTTTACATTAGAGAATAAATCCCTGTAATTAAGGGTATTCTCCTTGACCGCAATTGCGTATTATTTAGAAATATCATCAATGCCAATTACCAAAGCAGATATTAGAGGTTAGAACTACAGTTTAAGATGTTATTTTATTTTTAGAAAATAAAATAATACATGTAACTACAAGTCGAGAGAGAAGAATTAAATCTTGGATTCACCTTCAAGATTCAAGATATAGTCCTTTGCAACTCTGTTCCACTTGTTTCCAAAAATATTTCTATCAATTCGTGGGGCTCACAACTTTTAGTTAGATAACAACTGGTTTTCCATGTAAAGCTAACAAACTATTTGTAACTTGAAAGGGATAGGAGAGACAAGCCGAAAGACCAAAGCGATTTTTGTTCATTTAAGACTCTTCATAGTACTTAGTCTAGTAAAGGGACAGATTTCTTCCTCTGTTATCCCATGAATTCAGTTTGTTGCACAAACATTTATGTTAAACAAATATTGTTGTGCTCAGGGAGTGATCACTTTTATTGGGTTTGCTATTTTTTTATTAAAATATTTAAGACTGCATATAGAGTTCAAGTATTTGCAACAAATATACTTTACAAATTAGAGTGAAGAAGGAATTTTTTGCCAGCCAATTTCCGGGCCTCACACTAAGAACTGGGTGGTTATGGCAAGGATAATGGGCCTAACACAGTATGTCAGAAAATGTGAGAATATTTTGTAACTTCCTAGGCAGAAAAAGGAATACTGCTCCAGTCAAAAATATAACTCCTCAAATATGGCCAAAAGCTTCCCAAAATATCTAACCAACCATGGATGATAGCACATAAAGGAGATGGATTTTGGCTACTTTTCTTTAGCATTCTTGCATCTCTTCAAAAGCTACAAGACATATTTCTCCATGTTACAGATAACAAAAGAGTTTAGCTAGAAGAAAAGCATAATAGGAACAACTGAAAAAATAACCATGAAGAGGATTCCTAATGAGCCCTGCAATAAGTCCCAGAAAAGAAGGAAGCAAACTTGTGATTGTAATTCTTGTCATCCACATCCTACAGAAATGACCCTCCCATTATCAATTGAAATTCATAATTTTGAAAACAATTGCTGATGTATTGCTTAACATATTTTTTTGTGGATAAATGTAAGACTAAATCAGACAATGTTTTGTAGACTGCCGCATCACCACTATATTCCTTTATGACTTGATCTCAGCTGCATACAAGCAGATACAAAACTAGAAAAAGAACTCAACAACTAAATGTGCATTCTTATTAATAACTGACAGATTGAAGCTTTATCTTTTCAGTAAAACCTAGGATTTTGGTTTATGGCCTGGGCACAATATCTTTCTTCGGGATGTATTATACAAAATGGGTAGCAACCTGATGGAATTTTATGTCAACCTACCAAGTCATATTTGAATTTTGCTAAAAATCCATTGCCACAAAGAATACAATACCCACTATCCATCAACTTTTTTATGATGATGAATAAGCTAGAGGAACAAAGCCTCATTAAACTCAATTCTGACCTTGGAATATTTCGGTTAAAAGCATCAATGTCTTACATGAACTCAGTAAGAAATTTTAGGACCTTAATTGAGTTCAATAAGACTTTTCAGGACTTTCTACCTCGGGTAAGACTAGGACTACATAGGGAGATTAGATCTAAACCAGACCCAAATCACTTTGAGATGGGATGGTTTTCTCTGCAGAATGGTAGGAAAGAGATTAGGAAGGCAAGGTCCTGGTTAAGTGAGCCAACCAGAGAATAAGGTCCTGGTAAGTAAACCTAGTGATCAGATGACATTTTTAAATAAGTGGAACATAAAATTTCAATTTCAATAAACTACAGTAAACTCGAGTAACTGTTATTAAATTTCAATTTCAATAAACTAGATCTGTTTCTTGTTCCGTTATTGATCAACCAATATAAATTTTCATGTAGACAAATCTTTGCACATCAGATGAGGAGTTCAATTCTTCAGGAGGGTAGAATGACTTCTTCAAGACAGAATCTCAAACGAGTGTTGTCTTCTTCACGCCTCTATACATTCAGAGCCGCAATGTTTCAAGCATGCTTTCATATTGTTTACCAATCCAATGACTCACTGTCTCCTCTGTTGTAGTGCTTTTCTTTTGAATTAGAACGTTTCCATATTAGGCTTCAATTATTAGCCTTAGGAAATCACCCTTACCAAGCACTTACAAAGACTGATCTGAGGTCCTAGGAGGCTTCTTCAATTACTGTTTTCTGCTCAGATTAGGGCTCAATATTCCCATCATTCCAAAAACTAGAACTCACTCAGAAATTTTCCCCAGGGCCCCACAATCTAGGGCACATATTTTCTTTCGATGTAGATGTCATGAATTATAGTTACATTATTGTTATGATTGTTCAAACACTGTCCAAACATTGTATTTACAATGACTAAAATTTTTCCCAATCTTCATTATCACAAGAACAGAAGATTAGGGCACATGAAGCTTTGACATAAGATAGCACAAACAATGTTCTATCCCTAGAAAAAATACCCAGAGTTCTGAATATACCTTTTGGGTCACAGTTATTTGTCTCTTTTCAGATGAATCTCGACAGCGTAGGTAATACTCTTGACCCTGGTTAGGGTATTGAAACTGCCTTATTTTCTGCATTATCCTTTTGGGAATATATAGCCTCACTGTTGGAAATACTGAGAGGGGCTTTGACTTCACTGTCCTCAATAGATCTACACAATCTCAACAAAGGTCTCTTACAGCTGCCTTCAATACACTTCCAAGAATCTGCTTCAAGTCCTCAAGTTTGCTTCAAGACTTCTTTAAGTTCTTATCAACATTTTCTCAGAAGACTATAATCCAAAGGTTCCAAAGGCTTCTCCAAGTGACTATCCTTAAGTCTGAGTTCTCCAAATAATATCATTCCAAAATACTCCAACAAATTCTCAAATATTTCCCCCAACTACCCACAAATAATGTTGCCCAAAAAATGGCACGTTGTCCAGAAGTGGTGCTACAACAACATATATCAAAGAAGTCTTGTTCTTTAAATGCTGATTCTGGAAGTTGAGTCCAGAGTGATATCAGAGTCCAAATTATTTTCTTAATTTCAATATTTGAATTTTCCTTAATCATGTGTCTACGTTGTCACTTTCATACGAAGTGCTTATATTCAATGTGGTGAGGTCTATCATTTGAGATAAAGTGATGATTGTTCACACAGGAGGTGGGCGTTATGAGTTTTACCTATTGCACTAAGTTCAATAAATGCGACTTCAGCCTCGACAACACCTACTGGACTACCTTTCCCAGCAGCTTCCAGATGACTGTAATATAGTCCAAGATTACACTTCAAGCTACCACAGGACAGCCACAGCTCCGAGCACCTTCAAGCCTCTCCACAGAATTTATTCCAGAATCTGAACCCACTGTATTACCATTGTTTTTGTCCAAAACCAAGCCTTCAACCGAGCTTGAAACAGTCACACAGGTCCGAGCTAACCCAAGCTCCACAGTTAGTAGTCTGAGCTTCTTCAACATTGATCCAAGCCTCCAAATTCATTTAACTGAAACTGTAATTTCTACAATCCAAGTTTGTAGGGTAACAGTCCTATGTAATGATAATCGAGCTTCCACAGATGTGATTATCCAAGCCTATCACTCTGCTTCTCCATATATACTTGTCCACTAGTATGAGTTTGAGGGAACCTTAATACCAAAAAAACAGAGATCTGCAGCTCTAAATTTGTCTTCAAAACTGCCACTATAGATCTAAATTACAACACTATTGCAAGGTCACATATTTCACCACAGGTACGAATTAGAAGGGTCTGAGTTGCAGAGAAGAGTCTCAGGTCCGAGCTTCTGGAAAGGCCAAAGTTACAGGACTGTTAGGACCAAAATTTCAGGCTTTGATAGGGCCGAAATTTCAGGCCTGAATTCAGTTCCAAAAAAATTTATTTCCACAGGTGCAAATAGGTCTGCAAGAGATATATCCTTCTAGCCCAAAACGTTGTAATTATGATCTCCCTTTTAATCTCCTTGGCCTCCTGTTTTATCTCTGAATTCTCACTGTATTTTTCACCGAAATTTTCTTTCCAAAATGATGAGCATGACTAGTTATTTATAGTTGTTTGTGTATGAATTGAACAGTCGTGTCTTTTGATTAAGGAGCCGACATACCGATTTGAGCCGACCTGTGCATCATTTTTGGCATTTATTTAAACCAATTTTAAGACTGATACAGGGGGCAATTTTATGGTTAAGTCTGGGCCTCAGCGCTTGATAGGAACACCATACAATATAGCGGTACTTGTTGTATCTTCTGCTGTAGTGCAGACCTGTTTTAACACCTCCTTTGCTGAACACTTGATAGTTGTGGGGGATCAACAAAATTATGTTAGATCCCTCCTTTGTGGCTCAAAGACTCTTTTTGTCATATAAAATTCTGCATGTCAAAGCCTCTCTGCTCCTTCACTTCCCACAGGACATTGTCAAAGCCTCTCAGCCCTATTGCATTCATTCAGATCACCAAACTACACATATGTTACCTAAAATAGTAGTGCTCTAGACCTCCACAAACAAACATACATATACAGAAAAAGAGAGATTTTATTCCTGAGTAGTGGTCATTATAGGGCTCTAGTTAGCTGGATAAAACATGCATGCAGAATAGAAAAGGCAAATTTTCACCATGGAGTGTGTTGTTGACATCATTCTTAGGCAGCTGATATGTTTTTCCATTTAGCGTGAATTCTCCATCCTTGATACGGTTGGCTACACAACCCACCAAGGCAACAAAGTAAGGTCTACTGGAGCTCATGTTCTGCATTAATAAACAATCTCATATTCCCCATGGTAACACATACATTTGAGATCCATTCCAATATGTGAGTAGAAACTGTAAATTTATCTTAAAACTCTAGCATATGATGGCAGTACTAATTTCCAAAGGGAAATGCAAATACATACCATGTATGAGGCAATATTGTTATAGCCAAGAAGTACGTATGCTAGATGGCCTGAATGCATAAATACCAATACTTAATGAGCTAGCTCCCTCTAAGTAAATGATGGTAAAGCAGTTGAAGGGTAGGGTTTAGGGATGATTACCTTTAGCATCAAGGAGAGCGAGGGAGATGAGGGTAGCTTCCCAGTTGGTTAGATTTATATACAGATCGCCTCTGTGAAGTTGAAAGAAACTTGGGGCAATGATCTTTCTATAGGGATGACCATAATGAGCCAACTTGCCTTTCCCTTCCAAATTTCTTGGATTCAATTCCCATTTGTGCCCTTGACTGCTAGCATGGAATTTGCAGAGGTGAATGAAAACTTGAATGCACCAAAAATGCAAGAGAATGGATGACACTTTCACCATCATCGATCGATTGACTAATCAAGGGATGGATGGATAAGCTAAAGCAAAACATTCAATGATATATATAGAGAGACTCACATAATCAATACTAGACTAGGGTGTGTCTGTATGCCTTAAGATGAGGTCATGGTGTAAGACATAACATGGATTGTGTGCAACTATAGACAACCCATGCACTGTGGCTACCAAAAAATGTAATCTTTGGAATCTAAACATGTTACATTTTTGAGTTTTTGTCTTATTACCCCAAATTTGTTTTTGGCCAAATCTTAATTTTGTTATTTAAAATGGAATTTTGACTACATATATGGATTCAACACCTTGAAAAAACCTTAGAGCAGTACATTTTTGTTGTTTGTAGATTGAAGGACCTAAACTAATGCAACATGGTTTTGTGGATGCCATTTCTAAAGTTGGGCTGGCCAAATTCCTTTCTAACCTTTCTACCACCTATATAACCAAGTAATTTTCTATCACCTGTATAACCTTGCCTTTTTATAAAAAAAAAGAGGTTCCTACACTCAAAGGATTGGCTTTTCCTGGCCATGGGGCAATTATAATGTTGAAATTCTATAACCTTTTGGATGATTAAAAGATCCAATTTTTCCATTGCTAGCCTGAACTAAGTTCAAATTGTGGTTTTGGGTTTTAACTGTTGGTCAGTTGAAACCCATTTATTAACTGCACTGTCTGAGTAAAGCCTAGATAATATCTAAGATGAGGAGGCTGGACTTATTTCAGGCTATTGTACTCAAGCTAACGGTCAAACATAAGGTTATGCATATACATGTGGTTCAAGGTCTCCTTTTCTTCACGTTATTCTCTATGAATTAAGGAATGTATGTTGATGAGGAGGAACAATTGCTGGTCTAGGATCTAATACAACCAAAAAGTTACTAGGAACACCCAACAGATTACTAGGACTTGATACATGCTTTAGATTGCTAGGATCTAGTCTAGGAACACCCAACAACGAGAGGTATATCCACAAACCACTCCAAGTAAGATATGAAAAGGGCTCTTGAAATGCCTCTGAATACCAAAGCACTCCAATGTTTATAATGACATACTGATGTCCAATTCAAATGCTACCTAAGGATTTCACAAAGGTTCTAGTGCCTTTATTCAAGGGTTTCAAAAAAAAAACTTTCACTAGATATTAACAACCATTATGATATTTTTTACCACCACCATTTTTGCCATAAAATATCTGTAAGGTGAAGACACATGAAGATTCAAATTGGTTCCTGCTTGAAAGAAAGATGAACTGTTTTGATTGATGGGTATTTAGAGTTTTATTGCTGGCTATAATTTGCTTACAATGACCATAGATGTAGTCACAAACAAGTAATAAATATTATTGTTGTTCACAAGGTTGAAAAGTTGTCTGAAATCCCTCAAATTATCCCACAACAAGCTTCCCAAATACCCCACATCATTGTTGGAAACATTTGTTGATTGCACTTGTATTTTTATACTTGTTTTCATGCTGACCTATCTGTCCAAACATTGGTATCAGAGCCATAATCATGTTGTCATTAACCCTAGTTCTATTTGTTGGTGAAAATTTACCACAGTTGGAGGTATCAACCATTGGAAAGACCAACACTATTGGGTTCCATAGAACCACCAATCAAAGGATATATCCACTGTTGTATCTTCTATTTAGGGCTCTTCACATGCTGCCATCGAATCTGCGGTCATTTTCTTCTATATATCATCTTCATATTGCCTCATAATCCTACAAGAGTATGTTACATGACCTCACATCCTCCCAGCAAAAGTTGATCTTATATGCCAAGTTATATTTATGCTTGGATGGTAATCTGTTTGCTTTGTTTGGAGATCATGGAGGATGACAACATGCTACTAAAAACGGTTATATTATAACAAGATTATTGATGTCAAATTGTTCATGGAGGCTACCACCAAATACTACAAATACTGCAATAAGGGATACTTTCCCATGATATTTTTGGAACCTTAAAACCATGTTAAAATTGTTTGAAACATGAGCCCTAAAACTAAAACAAATGCTACAAAAAATAACTATAATTTGATGGAAGTTCTATTATAGGACTTCTCTACTACTGCTCATACGATGTTTGAAATAATCAGGTTGAAATTTAGAACCTAACTATCACTGGTCTAGTATGCAAAATCCAATTCCTGGCATGAGGCATATGATGAAGCCATTGGATAGGTTACATGTCGGCAGTGTATGTTATGTTGATCTATTACTTTTTCTTTTGGTTAGAAACTGGGAATTTCACCACAACATCATACTAATATGTAAAATCTGAATTAATTTTTGTGAGACAACTAGCATCTAGGATATTTGTTTCTATCCCATACTTTGTCATCAACATCTAAGTTGTATTGCTTGTGCATGTGTTGAGTGGAGTAGCTATTGTGGCATCTTTATGATTGTCTGTGTCAAACATACTATTCTGACATGTCTTCTCTTTTGTGGGGAAGGTATTGCTACATTGTATTTGCTAAGGATGCATGTTCACCAAGACAAGTCAAATACTTCAAAATGTTGGATGTGTTTTGTATTATTGTTCTAGAACATATTCTCTTTGTCTTTGTTTTGTATTATTGTTAGAGAACATATTCTCTTTTTCTTTGTCTTTATTTCACATATTGTTTTAGGATATTTGAGTGCTTTAGGTTATTTAGGTTTTTGGCCCTGAAATTAGTGATTGAAATGCCAAATAATCACTTTATAATCGTGGATTTGCTTGCCTATTTGAGTTATTTTACATAAGCAATCTTCATAAGTAGATCTTAAGCAGATATTCTACCTTTAGCTCTATTTCAAAGTTTTGTAAGAATTTCTGAGGACCTCTTCTATTCCTTGACTTGAGGTGGTGGATTCCCCATCCTCCTGAGGCCTTTCTCTTTCATCTAGTCCTTCATTTTCCATTGAATTTGATTCAAGATATTCTCCCACTGGATCTCTCTTGGGGGATTCTTGTGGTGGTAGTCCATATATCATTTTTAAAAGTCTAATTCTTCCCTTCACCTAATTTTCATAACTTCCATAACCATTAGGTAGGGACCTGCAATGTCGATGGTGTTTTGTTTGTTTAGTAAAAGATTGTCGAGACTTTAATTTATTGAAAGTTGTAGAATTTGAAATCTATGAAGTTTCAATATATAATTTTTAAAAGTCTAATTCTTTAAAGGGTGCTAGCTCAATGGAAGAGCACCTACTTTACAAGCAGGAGGTTGGTGGTTCGATTCCATCGTGCCCTGATATTCATATATAGGGAATGACGAAGATCAGTTTTTGGTGATGGATGCTCTTTTGACCATCACCAATGAGCTTATGGTGACATTTTTCGACCCTCACCAAAATATGAAATGGTGACAGTCAACGAACGCCACCATATATACGCATCAATAGTGATGACCATTAAAGGTCCGTCACCATAAATCGTTGTTGTTGATATGAAATGGTGAGGGTCACTGTTTGTCATTATAGTCATTATTTGTGATGGACCTTGATGTCACCAATGAGTTTATGGTGACGGTCAATGAACGTCGCCATATATATGCACTAATAGTGACGGCCATGAAAGGTTCATCACAAAAAAATGTTGCTGTTCATATGAAATGGTGACGGTCACTATCCGTCATTACAATCAATATTCGTGATGGACCTTGAATGTCACCACAACACATACTTTCGGCGACGCCACCTTCGGTGACGTTCAATTTTTTGGTGACGGAGGCTATTGTCTGTCACCATTGCCCATATGAAATGGTGACGGTCACTATCCGTCACTATAAATCATTATTGGTGACGGACCTTGAATGTCACCACAACACCTATACTTTTGGCGACGCCACTTTTGGTGACGTTCAATTTTTTGGTGACGAAGGCTATTGTCCATCACCATTGCTCATATGAAATGGTGACGATCACTATTCATCACTATAAATCATTATTGGTGACGGACCTTGAATGTCACCACAACACCTATACTTTCGGCGATGCCACCTTTGGTGACGTTCAGTTTTTGGTGACGAAGGCTCTTTTGACCCTCACCAATGAGCTTATGGTGACCATTTTCGCCCCTCACCAATGTGCTTTTTTCTTGTAGTGAATGGAGTTTCAGTTGAGAGAAAGGAATATTGCAACACTTGAAGAGATGCAAAACAGTGCAGTAAATGTAGAGGCTCATTTGCTAATATGAAGGGCAAGGTTGAAGGAAGAAGAGATGAAAAATGTAGATCCGGAGAAATCGATATCTCTAGAGGTAAATCTTGACATGTTGGTAAGTGCAGTAGAAGAGATGATGCAAAAGAACACCACAAGGAATGAGTATAATGTTCAAGCCCATGACTTGCTGATTGAAGAAGAACCAATGGCTGATCCAAAACATTTTGTTTCTTATCCCAGTTGTCATAGTGATTTTTTTATAGATCATGTTGAAGAAGAGAGAGCTATTGATATGACATGTATGCTTGATGATGTGTTGTATATTGATGATTTTCCTCAGTTTGATCAGTATGATGATGAATATGTTCTCCAATCAGAAGCTAATCTTGCAGACAAATCAGCAGCTAGTTTGTGCGAGGAAGTTCACTCTCAGCAACTCAAGTACAGTGATCAACCGATACATATCAGCTATGACAATGATGAGGAAAGTGTAGCAAATTTTGAATTAAGTGAAGGATCTTTTCCTTTTTCCTTTGATTCATTTCAGTTTATCAGAGATAACTTCCATACAATCAGAAATCAACTGTCAAAAAGTATTGATCTGGACCATCTTGAGGGCAATGAAAACCTTGTTCAAGATTTCTCATATTCATATTTGCAATCCCCGAGTGCAATTGATTGTCAAGTTGCAGATGGAAACATGGAAACTGGCACATATGATCAAATGATACAAGGTGACTCCATTCCATTTTGTTTTGAATCATTCCAGTTGTTGAAGGGTAAATTGCATAGTAAATCTTCAAATGAGCAGCCTATAGGAAATAAACAATCTCTCAGTTTTAATATTGAGGATGAGATAGATAGAAAAATTATTGAGCAAGTAGTTGATGAGAAATCTTCCCCTGAAATGATTGATGAAATCATTTCGGATGCAAAATTCTCCCTAGCATCAGATTTGCAGCCACCAAACGAAATTGAAGGTCAGATTACAGATGAAGGTGTAGAAGCCGGAATACATGATTTAATGATGCAAGAGGATTCTGTACCCTTTTGTTTCGAATAATTTCAGTTCATAAAGTATAATATTCATAATATCTCTCAAGAAAAAGATGAACAGCCAGTAGGATGTCATAGAGTTTCAATGGATACATCACAACAGTCTTCTCAAATTTTTGATGATCCTATTTCTCGTGTGTTGGATGATGTTTTCTATAAAAATTCTCCTCCATTGGCTAACCATGTGCCTGAAAATAATGTTGATAATAATCGTATTCAAAAGTCACCTTCATTGTCTTATTTAACATATTTTTCATTACAAAGTTTGTAGTCATATGAGGAGATTGATAAAGGAGACTTTTGTTCTCTTTGGAATCAGCTCCAGAGTTTGGTTATTCACGAAATTCAGGATCCTTTTGACAGCTTGCTGCAATCACCAAAGAAAGACATAAAAGATGTGAGGAAAATCTTAATATCCAGCTATGAATATTACCTGGACCAGAACAGTAATGTGTTAATGGAAATTAATAGCTATGTTTATGAAGATCCTTTCGCAGTTTTCTTGAAGTCATCTATTCAATTCATGTTTTGCAAGTTTATCAGCAGTCAACTTGATTCCAAGTTTCCGTCGGAGTTGCCTTTCGATTCTTACCTTTTCCTGCGCATCAGAAAGCATTTGGGAAGAAATCAAATAGTAGCCAGGATGCTTACATGGTTGCATTGGCTATTCCATTTCACTTGATCGGGTGGTGAAAAGAAATAATTAGAGTAGGTTTGATGAATAAGCTCAATTATGAGCATCTTTCCAGTTTGTTAGTTATTTTTTAGTCATTTTTGGTTTATTATGGTTTTTAGTTTTAGCCTTGAGTCTAAATCAGTTTGCAGAATGTTAGTTTTCGTGCTTTGATTCCATTACCCAATGGATGAAGGCACTGTCTGCTTTTCCAAAGATCTGTAGTTCTTGGCACCTCCAGGAAGCTACCATCCCCATTGGAGCCAATGTTAGTGTCAGACTTTGCAGCCTTCCTCTAGTGATCACACATGCTCTTACAAAGTTATTTTAAGGTGTCAAGGTCAAATTTTGTCATTTCAGTGAGTCTTCAAGCAAAATTTGGTCACTAGGTATTAGGTCTAGGGTTTTCTTTCATTCCTTTCAGAGTTGTCCAAATGTTGGTCCATTTTACCATTCAACTGAGTGTACCATCATTCAGAGGGTTTTTATCATCATGCCAGATTCCAAAGGGTCATTTTACACCTTGTTCATGCTTCATTTGTGCCTAGGTAAGGTTCATTTCCCTCTCTTAGGGTTTTGGAGGTAATTGCTCTTGGATAGTCAAATCATCAGAAAAACTTGTATCCTGATGTTCATATACCTTCCCCTATCCATAATTTACCTTATTAAACACTTCCCATCACCGAGATCCCCCAAATTCCTCATTTTTTCACAAACCCTAGTTTCTTGCTATAACTTGGCAATTTTCTAGGCTAGGCCTGTGTTTTTCCCTTTTGGACTCGTTCCTCTCACTCAATCTCTGAAATTACACTTGGGTTGGAAAGTAGACTCAAGGAGATTTCCAAAAATATATCCCATGCCCCATTTGGATACCGGGAAGGCCTCCAAAAGCCTCCTGCAAAAAGGCGCTACGCGTTGGGTTTGTGGCACGACGCATAGAGCTGTAAGCCCAATTTCACCATAAAATTCTCCAAAATTTGAAAATATGCTCAAATATATGGTGTGAAAGAAAGTGAAGAGTCTTTCTCAGAATTTATTGTGGTTTAGTGTGCGAAAGCTCATCATTCAGCTCAAAAATCAGACGAAAGAAGCAAAACAGAGTTTCAAAGTGAAGTGTCAAAGTTTGCAACATGACAAATTGGTTTTTGAAATCAAGAGTTAAATCCTTGGCATATATATCATTTTTGTGTTCCAAGAGTTCATTTTCATATTAAATACATCAAAGAGCAAAAGTGAAAATGTGGAGGAGCAATGCAATCAAGTTGAAGGCAAATTGTATGTGAATTTAGGTGTGCGGCGCGTTGGCTGTGTGGCGTGACACATTGGGCACGCGTGGCGCATAGGGAAATTTTCCGCAGTGTAAAATTACACAGGTGCGGCACACATGGCATGCGCGGCGTGTTGGGTTGGTGCGCGGCACACAGGTCCGGAACACCCAATTTTTGCCTCTGCTCCATAAAAACTCAAAATTGACTCAATCTTATGTGTTTCAAGTAAGTTTGAGTTTTTGAAATGCTATTAGCCAGTGTTTGGGATCGTTTGGAAAGGGAATATGAGAATTTTAATGTCAAGTTATAAACCCTATTCACTTGTTAGAAATTTCTCCCTTAGGGTTTGTGTTTGAGTGTTGAAGTTTGATTTTGGTGCCAAAACCACATTTCCCCACCTGTGGATCTTTTCCTCCTCACTGTCACAATATCATCAACACCCCTCCCCTATTCCCCTCTGTCCCAAAATCACTTATATCCCTTGTTCCCATTTTCCTTATCCCTAAACCCTACTATTCCTTATTACTTTCCCTTCCCTATATCACTTATAAAATTCCCAAAATCTCAAATTCCCCAAGCAATCAAGTGATTGTCCACATTGTAAACTTCACTTGATTGAACCTTATCATTTCCCATCACTGTAGTTTTATCATCATTCACAATCCTCTATTCCCCAAGCCACTCATACCATTTAAATACTATTTCCCTATCATTTTCAAATATTCCTAATTCCTAAATCCCCATACAGTCAAGTGACTATTAGCACACATCAATTTCACTTGATAAACCCCACTTTTCCCACTGTTCCCTATTTGTCACTGTCCCTCATTTCCCTATGGTACATTTGGCATTGAAAACAAAACACCAATTCCTCATTTTCAAAACAAACATATACTTGACATGTACCTTGCAAACACCCTGTAGACAAACACCGACACGTCATATGACCGAGACAATGATTCAACCACTGAAACTGCATGCACCAGGAGGGCACTGAAGCGTCACAAAAAGAATGATCCACTCCAAATCTTGGCCGAAAATTCTTTGGCTAAGCGTGATACTTGATGGGGAACCTTCACTCCAAATTTCAGCAATTTTGGGGAAAATTTTGTCATTTTTGAAATTTTGGTCGCAAAACAGATTTTTCTGCCCAACGCGTCGCGCCACTTGGCGCGCGCTTATGATTGGGACATATTTTGGAGGAAAAATTAATATTTTTGAGTTTTTTATGATAAAATATGCATGTTAAAAAATGGCTGAGAGATTTCATCAAGTTCTGGGTGGTCTTAAAGGTCAAAAACACTCCAAAAATGGCCTTTCTGCCACCTTTTGCACCAGCAGGAACCAGTCTTGGGAGATTGTAGTTTTGGAGGGGAAAATGAACTCCAAATTGAAATATTCCACTTGGGTTGGATAGTAGACAGGCAGGGATTTCAAACGAGCTATCCTGAGATCAATTTGGACTTCAGGAAGTGCCTCAAAATCACCTCCAAAGCGGCGCGATGCATTGAGTTTTTGGGCACGACGCATAGAGAAATTTGGCCCCATTTTCACTCTTCAGCTCAGAAATTCGCCCAGTTTTGACTAGTTTCACTTTTTGATGTAACTACTGATCTACCTTGATGTAATTTAATTTTCATGATGTAACTTGGGCATATTTTTACTTTTTCTAGAAGATTCATTCACTAAAGGGTGAAATGTGAGTGAATGGATCAGTTTCCTAGCATATAGAGGCAAGTTGTTTGATTGCCTAGATTTCAATTCCTAGTTTAGAATTGGTTGAAACAGCCCCTAGAAGGATGAGCTCGACCCCTAGAGGCATGGGAATGGGTTAGGCATGTATATATGATGTATTTTTTCAGTCATTTTCAAGGTTGGATACTTGGGAATATTTTGGCACCTCATTGTACATACACTTCTGCATTTTTTGGCAAAGGAAAGACCAGAGTTTTGCAGCACTTGTTGGGATCCTTGTGGCTCTGATTTTTGATGATGTTTTTCTCCATGTATCTATAAGTTTAATTAATTTTATATGTATTCCATTTCCCTTCTCTTTGCTTCTGAATTAAAAAAATGAGTAACTAAGGTAGAATTCATTAGTTTGCTGGTGCTCTGCCTTAAACCTTTGTTTAGTTTTATATGTTTTCGTCAGTTTGAAGAGGATCCTTGCACCCTATTGCCCTCTTTATCTCCTCAGCAGTATTTTCTATCCATTCATTGAATCTAAGACATAAAATCCATTGCCTTCCCTGCCCCAACTTGAACTCTGCAAGAATTTGGCCTCATTCCCAAGCCCAAAACTGCCTTTCCCTTTTTCAACAAAAAACCACTAAAAATAATTTCAAACTCCTTGATTAATATACCTAACCTAAAATTAGCACTCATTTCAGTCATCTCAAGCCATATTGATACATTTTTACTGAGATTGACTCGGAGAGAGCCCTCTCCTGTTCTGGTAGGGCTAGCTACCAGACTGAGTGTGGTTTGGTGTTACCCTGAATCCCGCCTTCTTGCAGCCTAAGGTGGATTTGGGAAATAACACACGGTACACTGATTCACAGGTGGCTGAACCATTTTTCAGGGATATTTTTAGGTTTCATGGTCTCCCCAAGACCATATTCAATGACAAGGGAAACTGTTTCATGGGTGGATTTTGGCAGGAACTTTTCTGTTTGGTGGGTACCGAGTTGACACCCAACACCACTTATCACCCATAGACGGATTGACATTTAGAGATAGTAATAAATTGGCTAGAATGCTACTTACAGAATTATGTCTCGGGGTAGCATAAGGCATGGTTGCGCTAGCTTCATTTGGGAGAATACTGCTACAACATGACATTTCATATGTCGATAGGTATGTATCCGTTTTGTGATTTTTATGGTTGTGATGCTTTAAAATTTATTGATGTGATATTTGGAGCAAGAAATGCCCCCTGGTCCAAGCACTAGATCCAAGAGAGTCAGGATATACTATGTGCTCTTATACTTCATTCTCTTACGGAAAATACTGCTGCAACACAGAACTAGCTGAATATGTATGCAGATTGAGGTTGCGTAGAGAGGAAGTTTGAGGTGGATGATTTGGTCTACCTCCATCTTCCACCATACAAGTAGTCTACGCTGAAGCAGAAGGGATCTGAGAAGCTCAAGCCCCATTTTTATGGACCATACAAGGTGATCTGACGTGTTGGGGAGGTAGCATATGAGTTAGAGTTCCCAATTGGGAGTAGGATCCACAACATTTTCCATGGCTCATGACTGAAAAATGCTCTTGGACAACAGAGTTTCCGCTAGGGAAATCCCACCTATTGATGATGGGGGGCATATGGTTTTACAACTAGAGTCCATTTTATACACTCAAGAGAGGCATCTAAGGAGTAGGGTATTCAAAGAATATATGATAAGATGGAGGAACCGTCCAGACGAGGATGCCACTTGGGAGGGGGAGAAAATTCTACAACATACATATTTGTAGTTTCTTGAGGACAAACAACATTTTGGCGGGGAGGACTGTAGTATTCCTAATTAGCTTTTAGCTAATTAGAATATTAATTTTTCTTTTCTTAATTAAGAAGATGAATAAAAGGGTGGAGGGACCCATAAACACAGTAGTGGAAAAAAAACCACTTCCTTAGTGTGAAAGTGGGACAACGTAGTAGTGGGAGGGGCCAAGACGCCAAGAGATTAGCGTGGTAAATGTGAAGGATATGGACCAAGGGTTCAATGAAATTACGATGTGGGCCCAAGGGTGTGAGGGTTCACAAGAATAAAAAGGGGGTGAGGGCAGCCATGGAAATAATTCTGAATTATTTAATTTTCCTGTCATTTACAACTTGATTACGCTTGAGCTATTTAGCTGAGTCTACAATTTTTTTTAGCACATGGGTGTCTCCAGGTGGAGGTCCCAACCTCGTCCTCAGGGGACTTTGAGTGCCTGCTTAGGAGGGGATTCCTACTGTACTTGAGATCAAATTTCATTATTCCAACATCAGGCCACTTACAAACCCTCTAGAGTAGTGCAGTTACTTAGTGACTTATGCAGTCCAGCAACAAAGGCATCATTAGGGGAATTTTGAGGTCTAAAATGGGCCTCCTAAGAGAAATGTACAACCAAAATAAAATTTATAATAACCAATATGATTCAATATCATGATTTCAACCATGGGGGATTATTCACCATTTTTTAAGTAAAACGATAAGAATATTAAAATATAATAAAATAATAAAAACTACTTTTTCAACTCGTATTTTAAACTTGTCTCCCAAAGTTGTTACTCAAATTTTGAGTGGGGGTACTCATTGGATGCGAAATTTAATTCATCATCCAATGAGTACGCATGTTGCATACATTCGATTAACACTGCTACACGAAAAATAGTGAACACATGAACAAACTTGATTGCAATCATGTTTATCATGCATTTCTCATTTTTCATGCAACAATATTGATCAAATGTATTCAACATGGGTAATCCTTGGATGAAGAATTAAATTTTTCATCCAAAAAGTACTCTTGCTCGAAATTTGAGTAAACAAATTTGGGAGATATGTTAAAATACGAGTTGAAAAAGTAGTTTTTTCTTTATTCCCTCTAAAATTTGATGATGTAATCAAATATTATTTTATTTTTTCCACTTTTACTATATAATTTCATTAGAAGGCCCATTTTAGACCTAAAAATTCCCCTAATGTCACGAGAGGGTGAACTTCCAAGGCACTTCAGCTTGGAATAAATTGAAGGGATCAACCCTTCAATATTTGAGCTATGAGGGATTTGTTGTAGAATTGTGTCTATCAGTTCAAAACATAGCACTACATACCCAATAGTTGTGTGTTTTAAAACCCTAAGAGGGTGATTTTCTGGGGTCATCCTTTCAAGAAATCATTTCGTGGTTTTTCTTAGTTTTTTTAGTAGAATCCATGGTTAAAATATTTACATTTTCTAAGCACTAGATTAGCCTCATCTACGCAACCCTATTCAACCAACAACAAAATTTTCCAACATTTCCAATAGGGAATCATAGAGGGAGAGTCCAATAGAGTAGCAGTTGAGCAGTGTTTCAGTGAGAGAGCTTGAGGGCCATCCAAGCCAGCTTTGCCGGCTTGAGTGCTATCATTTTTTAGAAATGTTGTATTTCATTTTCACCTCCATATTAATAAAATGGCTCAGCAATTTTTGGCTCTATTTATGGTGTTTTGATGCCATTTCCATATTCCTGTAGTTTTATTCTGTGTATGTTTTGTATTGTTGCCATTTTCCTATTTGGAATATTACAAATAGAGACACAGATATAGGTGGTTCACCCAGTTTTTTCTATGTCGACGGAGAAGCAACCAATCCTTATTTTTTATATTATCCAATAAAATGAAGAGATATAACCTACAACAGATATGTTGTAATTTCCTCTCCTTCTCACAAAACCTCCTCTCTCTCTCTTTCTCAAAATAATAATACAAAACTGAAATACAATTCCCTCATATAAACTGAGGGTTTCCTTATAGGGGAAAAAACCATAAATTAACATAAAGTCTACTATCAATCATCCACCTAATGAAAGACCTAGATTGACTACCAAAGTTACAATATTTTACCCAAAAATTTTCATCTATTTTTAGCTTTTGGGGTACTGCCCCCCAATCCCTGCTAGGGCGACCCCCCTAATAGATATCATACGGGAATTGTTTCCACCCTGTTTAGGAATTGTGGTCGAAATAATATGATACCTTGGAATCATGAAAATAATTAGGCTCAACAACAAAAAATCTCCCACTCGGAGACTATCTATATAAACTCCAGGATTGCTTCAATTGCTGGGTAGTGACTCCATTTTGATCTAGTTGTTTCTCATCTTCACCATCATACTTAAATACCAATTGATACAGACTAGAATATCATTTTCTCCTTGGTTACTAATTTTGTTAACATATCTGTTTTGGTTAATGTGTATCTTTTCCAACTTCAAATGTCCATCTTCCAACAATGACTGTATGAAAAAGTACATGAGTTGTATATGTTCAATCTTGGAATGAAATACTAAGTTATTTTCAAGATGAATAAAACTATGGGTGTCACAGTATAACCTACCCATATCCTACTTCTTGTAAAATTCATCCATAAAACTTTGTAACCAAATCATTTCTTTACTAGCCTCTATAGCGACATCATACTTTTCTTCTGTAGTTGAAAGTGCAACAATGTTTTGAAATTTTGAAATGGAACTGATAGTTGTTCCACCTAAAACAAACACACACGTTGTGGTGATCCTCCTGTTATCTCTATCACCTACCATATCTACATCAACATATCCCTGTAGAGGAATGTTTGAACCACCAAATTATAATTCTTGATTTATGGTGTTGTCCTTTGAGATGATTGTGGTCAATAATCATGCCAAAGCATCTAAAATGTTTTGTTTGTGTTTTAAAATATTTGGAGGACCAATGCATAAGATAGATTTTAATAAAAAAGTTAAGGTTTTTAAATCTTGATGATAATATAAATAATTATAAGTAAGGGTTTCCTGTTCATCTCATACAATGATTAAGATTTTATGATTTTGATTAAGTAGACTTATGTAAGGGAATATGATTATTAAATATTCAAATTGAATTATTCAATAAACCATAAGCTAGAAAAATTTTAAACAATGTTCAAAATTTCAACAAAATATATCTAACATGACCAAGATACTGACAATTTATTGATAAAAGGGACTTACATTAACAGATTGTCAAGTAAATAATTCTTTAGAATAATTATAAATTTAGGAAGAATTATAAGGTTGCTGAAACACAGTCAACCTCACCTAGTTATCCTGCTGATAATAAAAAATATGAAGAAACAGAATGACTGAAAACTGGAAAACTCACAGAGAAGATAGAGTTGTACGAGATGATTTTAGAATCCTAATTGTATTATTGATGTTAAAAAATACCTAGTACAATTTATTCTTTACAAAATATTCTCATCCAAGGATGCAACCCTTCATAATTCATGCTGAGAGTTATTTATACTAATTAACAAAACTTAAGAAATGTCTTAAAATGATTTACAAAAATAGGAGAGAAATAATAAACGAAGGAGACAGATAGATGGAGTGTCTCTGGCTTTCTGGAGTTTGTTGATGATTCGACCTCTTTTGGTGAAATTTGTTTCTGATTTGTCGTTTTTCATTGGAAGCTGTTGCTAACTTGGCTCTTCAAAATTTTATGTGCTGGCATGTTGCAAAATTAATCTTTCACTCGATGGTTTCAAAAAACTTACCCCATTGATCTTCATTCAAGATTTATACATTCACCATTTTCCTAAAGATTTCGTCCACTTCAGTGAATCTGTCAAAAGTTGGTTTTTGGATGAAGAATTGTTTGATTTGATGCTGAATAATCAAATCAAACTGTAAAGCTTCAAGAAAAGCTCTGCCTATGATGTGACCTTTGATACCTGCAATATTTGATTTTTTTGTTGTAATTGTATATAACTTTTTTCAATAATCTTATAACTTAACCAACTTATCATCTAATCCAACTAGACCTCGCAGACCTTTATGATTTGAAACATTAAATTTATTATGAAACCTTTGAACAATAACATTTAAGGCTTCACACTTGGTTTGCAACTGGTTGATCAAGTTCCTTTTCTAAAAAAACCTTTTTAATCTCCAAAATGGTTGCAGTCATGTCTAAAATATTGATTGCTTATAAATCCTCCATTTTCTTTGAATTAAGAACCTTGATCATATCAAAAGCTTCACTTGGCTTCTTTTGAAGTTGATCCTTCTCTTGAATTGTTGTTCTGCATTTTTTGATGAGTTCCTGCTGCTTGAAGATGATCTAAATAGATGGCCATATTTTAGTATTGGACTCGATGAAACTTTCAAAGATACTTTTCTTAGCTTCTCCTAAAGTTGATTCCATCAGAATTTTATTTTCTAGTTCTTTAATTCTAAGTTCCAACTTATGAGTCCTTTGCATTTCCTCTAGATACAAAGTATCATTTTTAATTTGTTGTGACTCAATAAGTTGAAACTTTTGATTTAGCTTCTCATATGCTTGCTTCTAAGTGGCCAAATCTTGATCCAGTTGTGTTGGATCAGTTATGTCCAAGGATGCTAAGGTTTCTTCACCTGCAGAAGGTGTCCAGGTTGCTAAAGTAGGATCATTATTCACTTGGAGTGTTGATTTTTGTTTCAACAGTTATTCAATTTGTTCTTCCATTTTTTTGATCTGTAGATTTTGATCAATAATAAAATTAAGCATTTACTCCTTGTCAGATTCATTTTGTGCCATCAATTTAGTCTGTGGGTCTTCAGTCGAGGGTAGCTTGAGTTTCTTTCGCAGAGCCGCAATGTCTCATTTTTCTTTGTGATGATTTCTTCAACTGCTTTGTAGTTATTAGGATCATATCCGACTTTTACTACAAGTTCTTCCAATTCCTTTACCTTGTTTTCCTTAGCCAAATAAGACAATTTCTCAATTTTCAAATGGGATTTCATATTTGACAGTGCTACTTTTTATTTTGAAAGAGATATAGCTATTGTAGTCATGGTTGAAAATAACATATCTCCTGACTGCCTGTGCATATCCATCTGGTCAATTCGATGTATGTGTCTTGCATCAAATGAGAAGACAACATGGATAATTTAGGGGATAATATTAGCATATCGACTAATTTTCCACATTTTTTCAAAAAAAATATTCCCCAATTCCCATTTTTTCCTAAAAATGATTCACCTAAATTTTATAAGAAAAAAATATTTTACCTTAAAAATGGCCAAAATTTTATAGAGACTATATAAAATCATTAGAAGTTGGAATATTTTTAGAAAAATATCACCAATAATTTTATAGTTTGCATATTACGGATTAGTAAGATTCGCCAAGGTTTCTAATCTTTAAGATAAATTTCCATCGTTAAAATTTTCCCTCAAAGATAGTCTTCTTATAGTCAGCATGTGTCTTTGGAAATGGCACTGTTACTTGTAGAAAGGCCATCTGCATTCTTTCTTTCTCACTATCAAAGGTAGTGAGAAGTTTGTGTTGTGATGTATATGTATGTTTCGAAAATTGGCTATAAATATTTGATTTCAGTGCTTCATTCTTTTGCTTGATTTCTAGAAATTTGCACAAAATATTCTTCTCTTCTGAAGAGCTGGCCTCTGAATGCTGGATGATATCTTATGGCTCTCTTGTAGGTGATGTAGATGGAGGAGTCTAAGGATCATTGGCATATGTGGAGACTTCAGTATCTCCCATATCTATGATCTCTAGTTGTTTATCTTCTAAAAGCAAGGAAGAACCAAGCTTCGATTTCTTATGCTATAAGATGAATTCTTTCATAAGTTCCTTAGAATGTGGTGCTCTTCTTTGACCCTTTTTTCTGTTTAAAGTTAGGCACTGATGTTTGTACATTTGAAGTAGAAATGATTTTTTCATCTACTTCTTGTAAAGTACCTTCTACCCATTCATCCTGGTTCATGTACTTTTCTATTTTTTCATTGGAGGTATGAGTGTAAGAGGTTGTCTTGAGTTCAACCCTTAGAGCATAAATAATTCCATGAGGGTCATATGACCAAGTTAAACTTGATTGAAAACCCATCTCCTTTAAAAATGCATTTGGATCAATACCAACTACTCTGGTATTACAAATGAATGATACAACATTGGCCTTGATTTTAAACTAGGCTTTCCTCTTTCTTGAAACGAAATGAAATTCATCCATATTTAACATTTGTCTTATGTAATCTAAAGAAAAAATCCTCATAGGCACATATTTTGGAAGTTTGTATGGTGGAAGCTTGCAGCCATACACCCTAATCTCTGTTTAATTCTTGTACATATACCAATCACCTGTCTTTTCTTGTTCAGTGAGGTGAAAAATTCTTTTAATGTCTTCTCTAATTCTAGGCTCTGATTCAATGGTAAAGAGTTGCTTGACTGGATGAATGAACGAATCTATGAATTTTGAGAAAGAAGAGGTTGTTGACGAAGCTCTGACCAATTCTATCCAGTGAATCACTGATTGATTCACTCCTTGTGCGTCATGCTTGTTGAAGTGAATGGGCAACATATCTGCCTCGTAAAAAAAAATCATATGAATAATCATAGAAGAATAGTTAAATTCTCCTTGAGTAGTAAAATTCATAAAATGTTCATGTATAATATTAGCCAAAAAATGGTTGTAATTGTGCATAAACAATGGTGATTTGTCAAGACTGAAGATAGATAAGAAAACTAGGATAGGTTCATCAATGGTTTCATCGTCGGGGTATCCTAACAGATAAGAAATAAGAGATATGTAGTGTTTGGAAGCTATATGAAATATGGAGGATGCATATGGGGGATTTTTCTTTGGTAAATATGCATCCTCACGTAGGAAGATGTAAAAAATATGAGCTCTCTGAGGGAAGGATACCTTGTGATAAAGATCCATGAGGACAACGAGAGAGAAATAGGATAAGGAGTCAGAAGGAGGGATGAGAATCATCTGGTCAATAGTTTCAGGGGATATGGTGATCATAACGTTTCTATTCTAAGCCACCATTGACCTTGTTATGGGGTCATACTACTTATAACACCAAGAAATTAGATCCGAGAATGGGTGAGTTTGAGGGAAAGCAAACAAAGGAAACATAGACTCCCAAACCCTGATAGGGTCTTGGTTATCCAGGTGCTTCTGTTTTAGCCACAAATGTAGCTCGTAGAAATCAAATTCATAGTGACAGTTGGTAATTTTAAAATAGGTATCGATTAGGGGTGTGAGATCGAGATTGATTTGCAGAGTTGCAGGAATGTCTTCTGCGACGAATTTGGTAGCTTTAGGGATGACCTTGGCAGTCAGATGAGTGACCTCGGGTACGACGTCTGAAACACTGTCAACATTTTGAATTTTTTCTATCACTTTCTTCTTTCCTTTACCTTTTCGGAGTTTCTTTTTTCTTGGTTTTAGCCTTAGGTGCCATGTTGTTACACAAGCAATCACAAGTTTTGGGGAATGAAGGGAAATTATAGAGCTGATAATTCGCTATGAAATGAAATGGAGGATGAGTCAATTTGAACAAGGATGTAAAGTAATGAACGAGAGACTGTTAGAAATTTTATAGATTGTGGTTTAGGTTTAATGGTCGTGGTTGGCTAACAATCAAATGGGGTTTAACTATGCAATGATATGATTAACGGGTAAAATGGAGAAAATTTATTGGCTAACGGGAGGATTAATGGATATAATGGATCATTAGGGAATAACGGAAGGATTAATGGATATAATGGAGCATTAGGGAATAACGGAAGGATTAATGGATATAATGGAGCATTAGGGAATAACAGATAAGTGATGTGGAGGCATATGAGTGATGGGTTAATCAATGGTTGTGGCGCAGGAAAACGATCACGAAAGTGGAAAAATAGAGGTGGATTTCGGGGGGTACGTCTTGGTTTTTTATTTTAGGCAAAGGGGGTGCAAAGTCACCTGATGCTGCCACATCATGGAAAAGGCTGGTCATTGAAACTGGATTTGGGACCCCCCCACCCGATCGCGTTAACAAGAAACAGTCGAAGGGGGTGCGAAGTCAATCTCCAATTTAGATATGAGGGAAGCTCAAGATATACCGTCGGAATCTGCAAGTGCTTTATCCTCTTTGTGATTTTAACGATTTTTTTTTAGCGACTTTACAATAAAATTTATATGCGTGCATATATATTAATTTAATCAATAAATATATAAAAACCCCTTTTCAAAGGTTTAAAAATACATGAATTAAAATATACATTTTTCAAAATTTGGCGCATTTAAATAGGTGGCCATTATCATTTTGATCACTAAAGCATTTAACATTTTTATTTCTTGCTTCCCTAACAATTTTTTTTTTTCCTACTTTATTTAGAGCAAACCATCCTATCATTTTTTCTAACATGGATGTAATAAAATATATTTTTCCTAACATTTTTAAAATTTTATTTTTCTTCCATGTTCGAAATTATCATTTTATTTTTTATTTTTTAAACGACCATGCTAACTTATAAAAAACAAATAATGTTACAACATTGGCTCCAGGTGGGGACTGCTTCCCCCTCTAGGATGCAGAGAACAAGCAACTTCCATGTGCCTTCTCCTTGGGCTATGCAGTCTTTGTTGTAGAAAAAAAACTAACTTCAAGTGATAAAAGAAAATGATTATGTACAATGATGATGTAATATTTCCTTCAGGATGTAGTGTTTCAAAAAAATGCCATTGACAGGCAGTGTTGAAAACTATCCTTCAAGATTCTTTAGAACAAAAGTGTTATTTACTTTTAGATTTGCAATGCTGAGTAGCCCAAACCATAAATTGTCAAACTTTACATGTTTTACTTTATCCTCTCTCCTTGCATCCCATCTTAAAACTAAATCTCCTTCCCTTGCCTTTCTGTCAAAGATACTTTTCATTTTATTCTGATATTTCTTTAGTTTGTACTGTATCTAATCTCTATTTTCACTCAACTCAATGATCTGATTAATCATTCTAGAGAAGTCATCAGGTTCATTAGTATATTATTGTATAAATTTGAGTAGAGGGAAATCTAAATTTGTAGGATAAATATAATCTTTTCCATAAACTAATTGGAAAAGAGATTTACGTGTTGATCGTTTTGGAGGTATTCTCTTTGCCCAAACTGCATAAATAAAATGGTTTTCCTAGTTTTTCTTGTGGTCTTCTAAGGTTTTCTTGATTAATTTCACTAAACTCTTATTAGAAGATTCAACAAGACCATTTCCTTGTGGATAATAGGGATTTGTGTGATGCAGCAGAATTTGATATTTATGGCAGAATTACATCATTTTTATGTTGATGAACTTTGTGGCATTATCAGCGATTATTTTTTGTGGGCAACCAAATCTGGACAAAATATTCTCTTCAATGAATTTTATTACAATTGAATCTGCATCATTTCTTATAGGAATGATTTCCACCCACTTGGTGAAATAGTTAGTAGCAGTCAAGATCCATCTGCGTTGATTACTGGAGGCTGGATGTATTTCACCTATAAAATCTCATCCCCACTAAAGGAATGGTGTAGAAACAACTACTGGAACTATTGGAAGAGCTGCTAATTTTTTCTTACCGACAAACATATGACATGGAACATAGGCTCTAACTTTTGATCCTACTTGTTAAAACAGTGTAGGCCAATAAAATCCCTCTCTCAGTATCTTGTATGTTTTCTCTCTCCAAGCATAGTGGCCTCCACCAATTCCTGCGTGAAACTGGTAAATGATTCCTTCAGTCTTTGATTCTGTTAGGCAAAGTAGTAAAATATTCAAAGGATATTTCTAGTATAAGTTGGCATTGATAACGCAGTATTTGATGGAATTCAACTTGAGCGTTTTGCATTGGTTCTTTGAAAAATGAGCTGGACATTCAAAATGAATCAGGAAATGAACAATGTCTCCATACCATTTTGATAAAACAAACTTCTCATCAATATGAATAGGGACTGTCTAAGTTGAAGGAGAAGGTTCTTGTGTATTATTTCCTTGCACTCCATGGGAAGGTTCCTCTGGATTCTCCCCTTCTGCATTTAAAGAAGTTTATTTTGGATTCTCCCTTTCCAAATTTTAAGAAGGTTCTTGTGGATGCTTCTATGAAACTTCAAAAATAGATTTTATGCCCAAGACTTTACAATTGGATTCAACTAAAAACTTAGCTAAACCCTAACCCTTTACTAACTTAGTAGTTTTCATGGTAATATAAAACTCAAGGATTTGATTTATCCATGTTCCCCTTATACCATCATTGTTTGGTTGTTTGAGGACTGTTTTAACATTGTTATTGGGAACATAGACAATGACATTGGAATGGAGGAAATACATTCTAGAAGAAGTCAGGGCTTCAACTAAGGCATAGGATTTTTTTTTCAATAATATCATATTTGAGTTTGACATCTCTCATGACCTTACTAAGGAATTCTATAGGTTGATCATGGTAATCCTCATTCTTTTGTAAAAGGACAACTGCAAGAGTAGTTTCAGAGGAAAAAGAGAACATGTTGAAAGGTTGTGAATAGTTTATACTATATAAGGTTGGGGCTTTAGATATGTTCTTCTTTATCTGGTCAAATGAAAATCTTGCATAAACAGTCCATTTGAATTCATGTTTATTTTTTAGCATGTCCATTAAATCCTTCACTATTTCCACATAATTCAGTATAAACCTTCTCAAAAAGTTGAGTTTCCCTAAGAAAATTTGAATCCCTTTCTTATTTCTAGGCAGTGATAATGATTAAATACTAGAGACCCTTTTGTGATCAATAACTACTCCATATTTTGAAATAATATGACCTAGTAATTTACCCCCTTTGATAGAGAATAATTACTTTTTGGGATTAAAAGAAATTCCAAACTTCTTGCACCTTTCAAAAAATTTCTTCAAATGATTGAGATCTTTCAGATCTCATTCAGAGAAAATAGTCAAATCATCAAGATAAATAAAAATAAACTTATTTACTTTCCCGACAAAAGTCGATTCCATGGCTCTCTGAAAATTTTCTCCTGCGTTTGATAGAGAAAAAGGCATCCGAGCATACATGAATGTACCCCAACGTGTGGTAAAAGTTGTCTTCTTCCTGTCTTCAAAATTCACTAATATTTGATTATAACTAGAAAATCTATCCAACATAGAGAGCCTGTTAGAACCTAACACTTTTTGAAGTAATTGATCCATCTTTGGGAGTGGATATTTATCTTTCAAGGATGCTTTATTTAGGTTTCTAAAATATCATAGAGTCCATTCTTTTTCCTCACTTCGACTAAATTGGCAACCCAACTAGAGTATATTAATGGGACAATAGTTGGGCATCTAAAAGTTTTCTTAGTTCGTTTTCTATGGTGGGAAGAAGAACTAGGTTCATCCTTCTTAACTTCTGTTGGTAAGGATTTACATCTGGTTTTAATGGAATTTTATGCTCAATTAAAGATGTATCATATGTTTTAAGATCAGCATAAGACCAAGAAAAGACATATTTATAATCTTTAAGAAGTTTGACATATTCATATTTTCATTCTGGATTTAATGATGTACAAAGTTTAATGTTTTTAATTTCATCATCAGTGCCAATATTTGTGTCTTCTATGCCATTTTCTAGTGAAGCAGAGAACGGATTTTTGGGAACATCATTTTGATTGAACAAATTTTCTAAAGGAACAAGTTCTTTGGGGATAAAGTTATTTGATAATTGAATTATATCATGATTAGCTACCTTTGATTTTAGTTCTTAATTTTCTTTATCTTTGGTGGCTTCATTGTTGTTTGAATTATTCTCTTCGATTTAAAATACAAAAAATTCGTCAATGATCTACAGAAACGATTTTAATTGCTTATCGTCTTCAAATATTTTCCAGTGTTTAAGGTTGTCTGGGATTGAAGGCCTATATTTGATTTGTATCTGATATTGAATTTTAAACTGATCTAGAATCTTGAAAGAACTATCTAAAATAGCTAATGAATCTGCATGTAGGTTTTCATCTCTACAAATAAAGGTGATGTTAAAAGCATCAAAGGCATTTTCAATGGTGTCCCATATCTCATTTCTATAAGACCTAAGTATAGGGTTATTTTTTTGGAAAATACTCCTAACTTTTATTACTATTAGTTCTGAGTCACTGAAAACACTCAAATTTTTTACCTTTAAACTTCTAGCAAGCTGTAATCCTAGGATAAAAGCTTCATACTCAGCAACATTGTTTGTGACCACATAACTAATTTGAATGACTATGTAATATTTTATTTTTCAAGTGAATTAAAAAAAAATACTTCTTTTGCTCCATATTTGGTGCAGGATCCATCAAAAAATAATTTCCAAATTTTAGTTTGAACCGATTTAGAGGTGTCAACTACATCCTCAGTCTTTAGTTGAGAATTCTGTGAAGTGTCTGATGAGAGTTGAAAATAACTAATTTCTTGATCTACTACATAAATGGGATGACTCGTAGTTTTATTATCATTTCATACAGTATTTATGAATCTCACTTCTCTATACAATCTAAGGCTCTCTATACAATAGTGGCCAAATACATGTCCATTTGTAGACTTCCTCTCAATTTTGCACAACATGATCTAGATAGAATCATTCCAAATTTGGGAGGAATGTTAGTGAAAACTATGTCTAATACTACACTTTTAACTTGTATTTGATGTAAAGTGACCAATATATTTTTAATGAGTCCTAAACATTGGACTCACTTTGAATCAAAAGTATACAAGTCATGATAGGTTCGATTGATATCTAGATTTAGTTGTTCCATGATGACTTTAGGCATTAAATTGTGCAAAGCACCAGAATCAAGCATACAATTGTATATAAAGGAATCATACACCTTTAAAGTCACTTAGATGGGTGGAATTTATTCATAAATCATGTCAGAACTAGGACCAAAAGTTATGGTAGGTCTTTCATTTTTTAGATTGATAATATCTCCTTCAACATCCATACTAGAATTTTGGATCCACTTTGCTACTTTAGTTTTATACCCTGGATTTTTAGAAAGTTAAGAAAGTGGAATTGAAATTTTGACTCTTTATAATTATTTCTAAACATTAAAGGCAGACAATATTATTTTTTCAATCTGAGTAGAATCAGTTGGCCGATTTAGAGGTTGAGAAGAAGCAGTTTGAGTTTCAGTTGTTGTAGGTTGAGGTTCAATTATTACAGGGTTTTTTGGAGGTATACTAGGACCAGCTCGAGGTCTTAAGTCATATATTTTATTGATTTCTGCAATTATAAACTCAGAAAAAATCTTGATACTTAGAAGCTTGAGAAGTATATTGGTTTTCTTTAAGGATTTGATTTTTGGAAACAGGGACAGTGGCAATCTAAAAGGATGAAGGATCTACAATATTAATGTCTTTAGTAATAGAAAAAGCATTGTCCTCATGTTTTTGATCATCAATCAACAATGGTGTAGGTACTTCTTATTCATTATGAGGTCTCTGAAGAATTTTCAATGGAGCAGTTTTCTTGTACTAACCTTAGGCTTGTGTTTATGGTATAGAAACAATTGTTGGAATGTTCTTGGTTGAGTTTCAATATTTGAAATTCTATTGGATAGATTTCTAAGAAGGTCTACGATGTTATCAATATTTTAATCTTCACTTTTAGACTTAGAGGTGTTAGTGTCATTATTTTCATACTTCCACCAGGGATCAAAACGCATTTGCATCTGCATCTTAGGTGTTCCATTCTGAATAAATTTTTCATCATTATGTTAGTTCATGACATATATTTTCTCTATTGGTGGTTGTAATTGTAAAATGAACTATTTCCTCCCTACAAAATCATATTTTTGACTCATTCCCATGTCCCTTTGAGCATAAAAACCTATGAAAATGCTCTATTTTCACTTGAAAGTTTTTAAGTCAAAATTGTATTCAAAATTAGGTCAAAATCAGTTTCATTAGGTCACTAGGTTTTTTCATTTTTCAAGGTCTTCCCTTCATTCCAATGAGGTCAACACACATATGAGGGATTTAACAAATATTATCATCACGGTTTCATTATGTTTTAAAGATTGTATTTTCAATTCAGGACTTTTTATCAAAATTGTCATTTTGATAAAAAAGTCATTTATGTAATTTATTTTTTTATTTTTTCAAATGTAATTTAATGCTAATATATGTAATAATAAATCCCAAAGATGTCAAATTAAACATGTCAAGCATTATTGAGCAAAATAAAAACCATCTCCATATTGATCCAACCTGCAAATGAAAAATTGTCAAAGAATATTAGCGAGAAAAGGAAGAAGACTTCAAAACATAAGAAAGTGGGTTTTATAAAGTTAAATAAAATTCCACATACCTATAAAATTTCATAAAACAGTTCAAGAGAATCATTTTTGCCTCTCAAAAAATCAGAAGCATTCAACAAAGGAAAATTTTGAGAGTTATTGAGTGAAATTCTACTAAGTTTCTTTGGCGCCACACGTTCAGCACTTAGCGCTGCGCATTTGCATTGGTGATACGTGCCTAGAAGTTGGCGTTGCACCCTTGCCTAAATTTTTGAACGTGCTTTTCATTGGCACTGCATGCCTAGAGCTTAGTGCTGCGCGTTTGCAAAGGCATTGTGTGCTTACCACTAGCGCTGCGCGCCTATCCAGAGAAGGCTGTGGAATCTTCTAGTTGCTCGAACAAGTTCTAATCTTCTTCAAATTTCCTCCAAAAGTCCTCCAAGAATTTCTAAAGCGGTAACTGCATACCATAACCCATTTTTAAATATATTTGGTAATCCTTAAATAAATTTAAAGTGTAAACCTAAGGAAACACTAAATACAAGTTTGTGATCACTGTTTAACCTTTGTTTCATCCTCCTAAAATAAATATTAGTCACAGAAAGGGTAATTACATTGATTTAGGGTTTTAATTCATCTAGTTTGTCCCTACACAAATTCCCTTTCATTCATTCCCTTAATTCAGACTCATTCCCTTCATTTTCCAAATCTTGTCATCTCATCTCCTTCCCCTCATTCATTTGACTTGCACCCTAGGGTTTTCACAAAACAGAATTTGAGATGTCAGAAGAAGAAGACAATGACATGGTTGGTGAGGCACAAATTCCAAGGATAAATGACCATAAGGGAGGTCAGATAAATAGATTTGAACCTATCACCACAAGGAAACTCATGGCCTCTCCTATCACTATTTCTTTCTTTAAACATGTGGGCTACTTTGACTTTTGTGAGAGAGTGCAGCAAGTCCAAAATCACCGGAATTAACAAGACTATTCATCATCAATTTACATGAGAATAAAGTCAATCTTGCCGGGGTGACTTTTGAGATGTCTGTTAATTCCATTACAGCTGCTACAAGGATACCTTGTGTGGGAGAGAGGTGGTTTAAACAAGAAAATTTGGACATGAGTTATTTTAAACCATACCTCCAACCTAGGTATAAAGATCAAAACAAGTCCATTTTCCAATTTTCCCATCTCCTTGAATGGTATGTGCCCATGATGAGGATAATAATGAAGTACTTCACTTGTGAGGGAAGGTTTTCCCGCCACTACTCATACCATATATTTCTTCTTATGAATTTCACTAGAGTTAGGATGCTCAATTTTCCTTATTACCTTTTCCGCAGTATCGACAAGATGACCTACATTGTGCAAAAGAGGAATCACAATAAAAAAATGTAGAGCGTATTTCATCATTCACTCATCAAGATGGTGGTCATGCATTATCTCTAGCAGAAAAACATTCCATGGGATGCATTCATTGCCAATGAAGTTTTCACTACCGCACCTATTCATCGTGAGAAGGATATACCTTCATCATCTCATCCTCCTGTATCCACTTCTCCATCACATCCTGCTACTCATACATCACCTCCCACTCACATCCATTCACCTCATGTTTATCTTTCCTCATCACCTTTCCACAACCCTTCACCATCACATAATGATACTAGAGCATCAAGTAGTGAAAGGGACATTGTGGCAGCTGGCACTAAAATGATTGACATTGAGCTATTTCCTTTGACCTATCAAAGAGGCTATAGGAATGTGTTTTATTCACATGATGTGAAAGGGGCCATGCCTTATTCATGATAAAAATAGGTAGACAAGGGCAAGGAAAAGGCTACAGAGCCCATCACTGTTGAGGAGGAAGACAAACATGAAACTGAGCAAGAGTTTCAGTTGATTGACTTTGAAGATGAGGATGAGGTTAGAATCACGAATGCATTGATCAGAGGCAAAGATGCCAATATTAGTGAGCTTAAAGCTAATATTGTTAGAGAAAATAATGTGATTAACTTTCTTGAGTTATAAAATCAGCTACTAAAGACAAAGTAGACCATCAATGAGGTTAGTGAAATCAGAGCTCAGAAAGAGGCCAGAAAGGCCAAAGCCTTGCTGGATGAGACCTTGGGCATATGTGATGACAATGATCATGAGGAATATCAGCTTCCTATATAGAAACCAAGGATCATGGGACTGAAGAGGGATTTAGCCCTAGAAAGGCAGAAAGAGGCAGAATTGGAAAAGTAGCTTAATCCAAGTGAGCTGCTTGCCATGGAGATTGACAAAGACAGAGAGCATTTTCTTGAGAGAGCCAATTTGAATTTGGAGAGCCTGTTATAGAAGGAAAATAGAGACACCGATATTCAGAGGAAAATGGCAAAGAATTATGCCATGAGGAACAGGATTGAGGGCCAAGCTCAAACGTGCCCATGCAAAGAATCGGGCTTTGACTGAATCAAACGAGAAGAAAAAACTAAATATTCTTTCTGAGGTGTCACTCTGGGCATCTAAACCCTGATCAGCAAATCAAATTCCATTTCTGGAACTTTTTTGCAAATTTTTATTTTTTGGGACAGTTTAGCCTGCTGGAATTGTGCTAAACGTGCAGCGCCACTAGCGTTGCGCTCTTTTTTGGGCCATCCAAATGGAAACTGGTTAGAATATTAATTTTCATATGATAATTACATCAACCTCATAACTTATTAGGATATCTGGATCAAACCCGGTCCTTCAAAAAGGCCAAAAACCATCAAAAAAATCATGTTTCTGCCCTCTTTTTGGCCTTGGCACTACGCGTTTACCAGTATTGGGAAAATAGGATCTTGATAGGGAAGGTAGACACACTTTTGAAAAGTAAAGGAACATATGAAATGTAGACAGGACAAGCTTTCTGATGAGCTATCATGAGCTCAATTTGGACAAGGGGAAGACCTCCAAATGTGGTCCACAAAACAGGTCAAATTTTATGGCTTGGCTCTGCGCATTTACCAAGAAATTCACAGTTTGACCAGTTTCAATAAATTTTGAAGTTTCACCTCTGATATAATTTTCACTTGGGTAAATGAGAAGTTACCATTTTAATTATCATTTTTTACCTTTTACCTAAGGTATATACATTAGGTAAATCACTATTTTGAAGTCAAATGTATCTGTTCTAAAAGTTAGGAATGAGTCGCTATCCTTATCCTAGTCTTTAGCAGTCAGTTCAGTTTTTGGTGCAACAACTCCGTCACCTCATGGATTCGACTCCTAAGGATGAGAAGAAGTTGTTTTGAATTCTAAAAGGTGTACTTTTTCATTCTTTATAATGGTTGGCATCTATTGAAGAGATTGTAAGGACCATTTTGGCTTGGACATAAATGGAAAATTGCAACTATTTTCTTGGGATCCATATGGTATGAGTTTTAAACATTGTTTATTCTACGTGAATTATTTGTTAGAAATTATTGTTAATTCATAAACCATTTCACATATTTAATATAATTGACTTCAATTTTGAAACACATAGTTCATATTTAGTTATGCTCCGTTTTGGGAAATTAAGTATAATGTGTCTAATTTCTTCAGTTTAAGGAAAATAAATTTATATGATTTCCTTAGCTCCTGACCAGTATTTCAATCTCATTTAATACTCTTTGAATGTGTAAACCTTTTTCCTACATTTCCCCATTAAGAAGACTATAATTTCATCCTTTTGGCCCTGATCTATTCCCTTGACCTAATTCCAGTTCAGTGAGCCCAACCCTAAAATCAAAATCAAAACTTCTTGTTTTCTTTAACTAGCCTAAAATCCTTTCCATCCAGCCCTCTTGGCTATGATTCTATCAAGATATACCTCTCCGATTTGGTAGGGCTAGATACAAAATCTAAATATTGGTTTGAGGTTACCTCAGGATTGCGTACTTTAGCCTTAGGATCAATCCGAGTGATAACAAGAGGAATATGCTTCCAAATTTTTTAATTTCCTTTGTGCTTTCTCTTCTTTAGCTCTAATTTTAGTAGAAGCTGACCTATTGGATTCTAACTCAATAGCATTATTCTTCATGTCTTGTAATGTATTAGAAATTGTTTCACTTAGAATTACTGCAAAGTCATCATCAAATTCTTTTGAAAATCTGACCTTTGCAGCAGCTACTAGAGGTTTGAAATCAGTAGGCATTTTGTGGTAGAGTTTGTTAAATATTTTAATAAATTCAGCTACTATTTCACAAGGATTTCTTTTTAACTCTTCAAATTCAGTGAGAAGGTAAAAAAAATCTTTCTTTACCCCCCACTGGTCTTAAAATATAGTTATGAGTTCATTCCAGGTTTGAATAGAATCTTCTCTAAGTTGCCTAAACCAGATCCTAATGTGACCTTGCAAAGACTATACAAATAATCTCATATAAACATCTTCATACTCGATGTTTATATTGTCCACGAAATCTAAGAAGCCAGCTATATGATATTCTGTTGAGGGTCCTGTTTTCCCATTAAATCTTGGTAAATATTTAAGATATCCATCAGCAAAATTTCCCAAGGCATTAGGAAGAACAAGAGTAGCATACCTAGCTTGTATAATGGGTTGAAAATCAATGGATGATGAAGTTGATGTTGATGAAGATGATGATGAAGATGTGGGTGAATGAGTATTAGAGGGTGGAGGAGAATGTGAAGGAGGAGGAGGAAGTGAGGATCTCAAAGTTATTTTAACAATTATCTTTTGAACTGATGGTGTTAAATATTCTTCCTTATATTCGAAAAATGGACTAGAATAGACATAAATTGTCTCTTTTGGTTGATTAGAGTCTAATGGAATAGGATGATAGACATGAGTAACAAAATCTATAGGCTTAAATTCATGCAAATGCAAGCCTAATTATTCTCAAATGTACATGAGTCTACAGGGAAAGATGGGACTTGATATGACTCAAGTGAGGCCACCAACAAGGCTGACTAAAGATCTACTCCTTGTGAATAAATTTCAGTAACTCTAGGAGGTAATTGAGTCAACTTAGGTTGGGATGATATTACTGAAAAGGGGTCTATAGATGAACTTTCTTCAGGGTGTAAATATGAAGAGGAAGAAGCAAGAATGTTTTCTTTTCTTTTCAAATAGGCTTCTCTAACAAGTTTTTCTAGATCTGGTAAAATGTTAACAATCTCAGATTCAGATCGAGGTCTAGTGTGCTTAAAAAGAGCCAATTTGAATCAGTGGAATTTCCGGGTGAAATTTTTTGACCTTTATCTTTATCCTTTATTCACCTTAAAGGAAAAGGGGAAAAATCATTGTCCCGGGAAGATTTTAGCTTCTATTCTTTGTCTCCCCAGCAACGGTGCCAATCTGATGTTGTCCTTTTAAATGATTGTGGTCAATAATCATGCCAAAGAATATAATATTTTTTTTTGTGTTTCAAAATATTTGGAGGACCAATGCATAAGATAGATATTAATCAAACAATTAAGGTTTTTGAATATTGCTGATAATACAAATAATTATAAGTAAGGGCCGCTTGTTCATCTCATACAATAATTAAGATTTTATGGTTTCGATTATGTAGACTTATGTAAGGGAATATGATTATTAAATATTCAAATTGAATTATTCAATAAACCATAAGTTGGAAATTTTTTTAAAAATGTTCAAAAGTTCAACAAAATATATCTAACATCACCAAGATACTGACAATTTATTGATAAAATGGACTTACATTAACATATTGTCAATTAAACCATTATTTATAATAATTATAACTTTAGGAGGAATTATAAGGCTATTGAAACACAACCAACCTCACTTATTTATCTTGATGATAATTAAAAATATGAAGAAACATAATGAATAAAAACTAGAAAACTCACACAGAAGACATAGATGTACAAGTTGAGTTCAGAATCCTGCTTGTATTATTGATGATAAAAATGACTTAGTACAATTTTTTCTTTACAAAATCTACTCATCCAAGGGTGCAAACCTTCATAACTCATGTTGAGAGTTATTTATACTAATTAAAAAATATTTAGAAATATCTTAAACTGATTTAAAAAAATAGGAGAGGAAGAATAAATGAAGGAGATAGATAGATGGAGTGTCTCTATTTTTCTGGAGGTTGTTGATGATTTGAACGCTTTTGGTGAAAGTTGTTGCTGACTTGTCCTTTTTCATTGGAAGATTTTTTTGAATTGGCTCTTCAAAATTTGATGTGATGGCATGCTGCAAAATTAATCTTTCACTCGATGGTTTCACAAAACTTATCCCACTGATCTTCACTCGAGATTTCTACATTTACCATTTTCCTAAATATTTCATCCACTTTAGTGAATCTGTCAAAAGTTGGTTTTTAGATGAATAGATGTTTTAATTGATGATGAATAATCAAATCAAATTGTAAAGATTCAAGAAAATCTCTATCTGTAATGTGACCTTTGATACCTGCAAATTTTGATTTGTCTATTACAATTGTATATAACTTTTTTGCAATAATATTCTAACTTGACCAACTTATTATCTAATCAAACTAGACCTGGCAGATCTTTATGATTTAAAACATTAAATTTATTATGAAACCTTTGAAAAGTAACATTTAAGGATTTGAATTTAGTCTGCAACTAGTTGATCAAGTTCATTTTATGCAAAACCTTTTTAATATCCAAAATGGTTGTAGTCTTGTCTTAAATATTGATTTCTTCTAACTCCTCTCTATTATTTGAATTAAGAACCTTGATCATATCAAAAGCTTCACTTGGCTTATTTTGGATTTGATCCTTCTCCTCTTGAATTGTTGTCCTGCATTTTCTGATGAGTTTTTTCTTCTCGAATATGATCTGAATAGATGGCCATATTTCAGTAATGGACTCATTAATGCTTTCCTAGATACTCTGCTTAGCTTCTCCTAATTTTGATGCTATCAGAGTTTCATTTTCCATTTCTTTAATTCTAAGTTCCAACTGATGAGTCTTCTGCATTTCCTCTAGATAAAAAGTATCATTTTTAATTTTTTGTGATTCAATAAGTTGAAACTTCTGATTTAGCTTCTCATATGCTTACTTCTAAGTCGCTAAATCTTGAGCCATTTGTGCTAGATCAGATATGTCCAAGGCTGCTAAGGTTTATGCACCTATAGAAGATGTCTAGGTTGCTAAAGTAGGATCAATATTCACTTGGAGTTCTGATTTTTCTTTCAACAATTCTTCAATTTGTTCTTCCAATTTGCTGATCTGTAGATTTTGATGAATAATAAACCTAAGAATTTCATCCTTGTCAAATTAATTTTGTACCATCTCTTTAGTCAGTGGGTCTTCGGTCGAGGGAAGATTGAGTTGCTTTCATAGAGCAGCAATGTCTTCAGTTTTCTTCTTAATGATTTCTTCAGCTACTTTGTAGTTATTAGGATCATATCCCACTTTTACTACAAGTTATTCCAATGTCTTTATCCTATTTTATTTATCCAAACAAGACAAGTTCTGAATTTTCATCTGGGATTGCATATTTGATAGTGCTACTTTTGATTTTCAAAGAGACATAGTTGTTGTAGTCATGTTTGAAAATAGCATTTCTCCTGACTTCCTATGCATATCCATCTGTCCAATTGGATGTATGTGTCTTGCATAAAATGAGAAGACAATCTTTTTATAGTTAACATGTGTCTTTGGAAATGGCACTACTAATTGCATAAAGGCCATCTACATTCTTCCTTTCTCACTATCAAAGGTAGTTATAAGTCTATGTTGTGATGTAGATGTATGTTTCAAAAATTGGCTATAAACATCTGATTTCAGTTCTTCATTATTTTTCTTGATTTCTAGAAATTTGGAGAAAATATTCTGCTCTTCTGAAGAGTTTCCCTTTGAATGCTGGATGATCTCTAGTGGCTCTCTTGCAGGTGATGTTTATGGAGGAGTTTGAATAACATCAACAGATGTGGATACTTCAGTAGCTCCCAAATCTATGATATCTGGTTGTTATCTTTTGAAATCAAGGAAGAAGTAAGCTTTGGTTTCTTATGTTGTAAGATGAATTATATCATAAGTTCCTTGGAATATGGTGTCTCTTCTCTGAACCTTTTTTGTTGTTCAATTTCAGGCACTAGCGTTTGTACATTTGAAGTAGAAATGACTTGTTCATCTACTTCTTGTAAAGTTCCTTCTACCCATTCATCCTGGTTCATGTACTTTTCTATTTCTTCTTTGGAGGTATGAGTGTTAGAGGTTGTCTTGAGCTCAACCCTCAAAGAATAAATAATGCCATGGGGGTCATATGACCAAGTAAAACTTGAATGAAAACCCATATTATTTAAAACTACATCTGGATCAATACCAGCTACTATGGTATTACAAATAAATGATCCAACATTGGTCTTGATTTTAAACTAAGCTTTCCTCTTTCCTGAAAGAAAATTAAATTCATCCATATTTAAAATTTTTCTTATGTACTCTAAAGAGAAAATCCTCATAGGAACATATTTTGGAAGATTGTATGGCAGAAGCTCGTAGGCATACACCTTCATCTCTATGTAATTCTTCTACAAATACCAATCACATGTCTTTGCTTGGTCACTGAGGTGCATAGTTATTTTATTGTTTTCTCCAATTATGTGCTCTAATTAACTGGTAAGGAGCTGCCTTACCAGATGATTGAATGAGTCTATGAATTCTAAGAAATAAGTGGATGTTGACAAAGCTCTGACCAATTCTGTCCAGTGAATCACTGATTGATTCACTCCCTGCGCGTCCTGTTTTTTGAAGTGAATGGTCAACATATCTGCCTGCTAAAAAAAAATCATATGAATAATCACAAAAGAATAGTTAAATGTTCCTTGAGTGGTGAAATTCATAAATTTTTCATGTATAATATCAACAAAAAAATGGTTGTAATTGTACATAAACAATGGTGATTTGTCAAGACTAAAGATAGATAAGAAACCTAGGATAGGTTAACTAATGGTTTCATCGTTAGGATATCCTAACAAATAAGAAAGAAGAGAGAGTCAGTGTTTTTAAACTATAGGAAAGATGGAGGATGAATATGGGGGATTATTCTTTGGTAAATCTACATCCTCAGGTAGGAATATGTAAAAAATATGAGCTCTCTGAGGGAAGGATAATTTTTGATAAAGATCCATGAGGGTAGCAAGAGAGAAATAGGATAAGGAGTTAGAAGGAGGGATGAGAAGCATCTGGTTAATGGTTTCAAGGGATATGGTGATCAAAACGTTTCCATTCTAAGTCACCACTAACCTGGTTATAGGGTCATAGTACTGACACCAAGAAATTAGATGCGGGAATGGGTGAGTTTGAGCGAAAGAAAAAAAAGGCAACATAGACTCCCAAAACCTGATAGGGTCTTGGTTATCTAGGTGCTTCTATTTTAGCCACAGATGTAGCTCGTAGAAATCAAATTAACAGTGAAATTTAGTAATTTTAAAATAGTTATCGAATAGGGGTGTGAGATTGAGATTGATTTGTGGAGTTGTAGGAATGTCTTCTGCAACGACTTTGGTAGCTTCAAGAATGACCTCTTCAGTTAGATGAGAGACCTTAGGTATGACGTCTGCAACACTGTCCACATTATGAATTTCTTCTGCCACTTGTTTCTTTCCTTTACCTTTCAGAGTTGCTTGTTTCTTGGTTTTAGCCTTAGGTGCCATACTGTTATAGAATCAATCACAAGGTTTCGAGAATGAAGGGAAATTACAGAACCGATAATTCACTACAGAATGAAATGGAGGATGTGTGAATCTGAATGAGGAGGTAAAGTAATGAATGAGATACCACTAGGAATCTTATGGACTGCGGTTTGGGTTTAATAGTCGTGGTTGGATAATATTCAAATGGTGTTTAATTGTGCAATAGTATGATTAACGGGTAAAACAGAGCGAATTTATTAGCTAACGGGAGGATTAACGGATACAATGGAGTGTTAGGGATTAACGGAAGCATTAATGGATATAATGGAGAGTTAGGGAATAACAGATAAGTGACATGGAGGGATATTAGTGATGGGTGAATCAATGGTTGTGGCGCGGGAAAATGGTCGTGAAAGTGGAAAACTGGAGGTGGATTTCAGGGTGGTACCCCTTGGTTTCGAGTTTTAGGCGGAGGGGGTGCGAAGTCACATGATGCTTCCAAATTGCGGAAAAGGGTGGCCATTAAAACCGGATTTCGGACCCCCCCCCCCCCCCCCCCACCACACTCCCGCTCACATTAACAAGAAACATGTGGAGGGGGTGCAAAGCCAATATCCACCACAAATCTGAGGTAAGCTCAAGATCTACCGTTGGAATTTGCAAGCGCTTTATCGTCTTTGTGATTTGACCACTTGTTGTTTAGCGACTTTACAATAAAATTTATATGCACGCATATATGATAATTTAATTAATAAATATATAAAATTCCCTTTTCAAAGGTTTAAACATACATGAATTATACTTTACATTTTGAAAATCTAGCGTATTTAAATAGGCGGCCATTATCGTTTTGATCCCTAAAGCATTTAACATTTTTATTTCATGATTCCCTATCATTTTTTCTTTTGCCTCTATTTAGAGAAAAATATGCTATCATTTTTTCTAAAATGGATGTAATAAAATATAATTTTCCTAACATTTTTAAAATTTTCTTTTTACTCCATGTTCTAACTTCGCATTTTATTTTTTATTTTTTAAGCTACCATGCTAACTTATCAAAAACAAATAATGTTACAACATATGGTACCTCTCAAATACCCAAGAATCCACTTCACTACCATCCAATGCTCTTTTCCTAGATTTTTCATATACTTTCTTTCAACTTCCGTTGCATGTGAAATATCAAGCCTTGTGTAGAGCATTTCATACATTAAGCTTCCAATTTATGATGCATATGGAACTTTACATATATAATCCATCTCTTCGTGGGTTTGGGATGCATATCCTTAGTTTTACATGGCTATCCAAAGGTGTACCAAGTAGTTTTACATTATGCATATTAAATATTTCCAACACCCTTTCTATGTACTCACTCTTAGATGATGCTAATTTACGATTTTTTCTATCTCTAGTTATTCTCATACCAAGGATTTCTTTTTCAACAATCAAATCCTTCATTGCAAATGAATTTGCCAATTTTCCTTTGATAAAATTTATGTCTTTCATGTTATACACTGCAATAACCATGTCATGTACATCCAATAGTAGTATAATATAGATTCCATCATTTTTATTTTTAAGATAAACACAATGGTCAGAGTGACATCTAGTATAACCTTGTTCAGACATAAACCTGTCAAATTTTAGATACCATTGCCTTGGAGATTGTTTTAACCCATACAAACTCTTCTTCAACTTGCACACTGATTTCTCCTTCCCTTTGAACTCATACCCTTGTGGGTGTTGCATATATATTTCTTCCTCAAAATCCCCATGCAGAAAGTTTTTATTTCATTTAATTGTTCAATATGTAAATTTTTTGCTGTCACTAGACTTAAAATAGTTCTGATTGAAGTCATTTTAACAAAAGGAGAAAAAAATCATGAAATTCTATATCTTTCTTTTGTGCAACCCCTTCACCACAATTCTATTCTTATACGTTTTTTTTCCTCCATATTCTTCCTTCAACATGTAAATGCATTTTTCAAAAATATTGTTTTACTTGCAAGAAAGTTGACTAAGTCCAATGTCTAGTTATGCATCAAGGAGTACATATTATTCCATGGATTTCTCCCACTTCTTCCTGGTTTCTACCTTCATTTCTTCTTCATATCTTTTTGGTTCAACAGAATTAGTAAACAATACATAATATAATGGAGAGTATCATTATAGCGGTATACATATCCTGGTAGATCTTCTAACACCACTTTTAGGTGTTTGAGGTTTATTTTGTTGTTGTGGTTGTTTTTTTTGTTGTGGCTACTGATCATTATAATTTTAAAGCACCTTAAATTTTTCTACTATCTCCTCAAGCACTATGTATTTTTTTTTTCCTTTTCCTGTTTCTTTTTCTACATCTTATCCTTATACAAGACCTTTTCATTCAATGTGGAATATCTATTCCTAAATATTTTGTGTTTTTAATAATCATGTAAGTGATAACCAAAATCATTAACACCATATTCGATAAAGGTACATTTTTTTCCCTCAAGCTTTGTATTATTTTATTTATTAATGTTGGCAAAGGCTTCACAACTGAAACTCTTTAAAAATGAATAGTTTCCCTTTTTACCTGTCCATGTCTCCTTTGTATTACGACCATCCAAGGAACTTGAAGGTCGTCTATTTATTAGATAAAGAAAAATATCTACAAAATTCTCCCAAAATTGTAAGGGAAATCCTACATGAAATATCATGCACCTTGCACGCTCCATGATTGTACTGTTCATCATTTCTCGCACACCATATTCCTGTGGTGTTCTTGGAACTGTCTTATCTCTACAAATTCCATGCATTAAAAAGTAGTTATCAAACACTTTACTGCAGTATTCACCTCTATTGTCTGATCTGAGACACTTCAATTTATTTCCTGTCACATTCTCAACAAAAATTTTCCATTTATTAAAAGCATCAAATACTTCATATTTATTCTAAATATAATAAATAAAGGTTTTCCTAGTTGCATCATCAATAAAAAGAACATAATAGTGAGAGACACCTAGAGATGACACCTGAGCAGGTCCCCATACATTTTTATGCACAAGATTTTTTTTTTTACTCTTCTTTTCTTTCCCAACTCTAATAAATCTGACACTCTTCTTCTTTCCATTAACACAATTTTCACAAAAATCCAAATCAACATGCTTCAAACCTAGAAAAAAATTTCTTGAGTGAAGATTATGCATCCCCTTTTCACTCATGTGCTCGAACCTATGATTCCAAAGTGTCGTATATGTTATAATGGAGGTAAAAGAATGAACATAATTAGAAATATTATTGCATAAATAAAATGTACAGATCTTTTCTCCTTTTTCTATTACCAGGTCTCCTTTAGTGACCTTCCAAGATTTGTATCTAAAATTAGTTACACAATATTCACCAAATAACTTCCCTATTGAAATTAGAATTTTTTTTCAAATATGTATCATTTCTTAACTCCTTAAATAGAAATTGGTTTCCATTATGTTGCTTCATAAAAACCTTACCCATTCTGATTATTTTTTAGGGTTTATCATCACCCAAACTGAAGAGCACCATCATTAGGTATCTTTTGAGGGGTTAATTGTCAGTTTTTTAGCCTTATTAGTCTCTTTATCATGTTTAATTACATTATGTCCATATGTTGCATAGTGTAAACGGTGATTAAGGCTTGTCATAATTTGAATTCCTAATATGGTTTAAATGCAGGATAATAACAAAGATATGCCATTTTTGTTGAATATTGTGCAATAAAATCATGGAGTAGACAACAAGGAGAGATTATAGGGTGTTTACCACCTCCTCAACTCCTAAAAGTAGCCAAAGGATCCTCTAGATTCCCTCCAACAACTTGAAATCAAAGGAAGCCTAGCAAGTGGAAGACCAAGTGAACCAAAGATCCACTTCTCTTGCAGTCAAAGGGGAAAAATCACCTAAATTTTATGGAGTTTTTGGTAGCTACCCTTTAGGTTAAATAGGGAAGAGAAAGAGATCATTAGGTTTCAAATTTTGGAGATAGCTAGGAGACTCTTAGCTCTTGTAATAGACTATTGTGACTTTCATGACTATGTAATGATGTGGTTTTTGCAATAAATTGGGTATTCATTTTATCCTTCACTGATTTAGTTTCAGAGATCTCATCTTGTGGGTTAGGTCCCAATCCGTTGGCCTCAGTATATCTTGTGTATTTATGTTTACTTTTGATGCCATTGTAGCTATTTTATTTCATGTTTTGTAGCTAGTTTGCTTACATTTCATTTTGATGTGTTTAGTTTGCTTTAATTTCATGTTTTTGTAGTTAGGCTCTTCTAGATCATGGTACAGTAACATATAAAACTCCAAATCTGTGTGCGAAAGCATCCCTCTCTCACGTCTTTCATTGGAGCTTGACGAGGTCATATCTTCACCACAAACCCAAAATTTCTTTCAGTTTATGATTTCTTGTAAAGGATAGATAGGTTTATGTATTTATCATGAACATGTTATGAATTTTGAGTTAGGTTTATGATTCAATTTCATAGGTATTTTTTCTTATTAAAATCAACACATATTTTCCACCATTTTCATGATATATTTGTCAATGCTCATTGCATGAATAGGTAGTTTGCTTGCAGTTTTGAGTAGAGCAGTAGAGGAGGAATCCAACATCATCACTAGATTTATTTTCCACCATCCACCATCCTACTTTCAAGAAAATCACCTTCAACGCTATTTTTGAGATCTTCACCACAATATCGAGAGCTATCCTGGAGGTGCAAGACGAGATTTAAAAGAACTTATGAGCTTGGCCAAGGGGTTTGAAACCTTCCATCCATATAAGTCAACCTTCATCCCACCTTTCCTACCCATCTCCTCATCATTTATGGCCTCAAACTACCCTCGGCCGGATTCCTGTAGCATTTCAGGACATCCTATAGCACTACAGGAGAGCCTGTAGTAGATCATGTAGCAACGCTAGTTAGCCACCTCTTCAGCCTAGAAAGCATCTCTCTCCTTAGCTAGACATGACACAACCTCCAAGACACCTTTAGCTCTAAATCCATGAGTCTAAGACCTTCCTAAGCCACCTCAACATCTCCTTCTTTTGTTGCAAAACAAAGTATTTGCAAGGATATTTAGCTTATGAATATATGCATTGCTAAAACATAGTAGTCAAGCATGAGGCTGTTAGAGGTTAGTTATCCATTTGGCCTAGAAATGTATGCTTAGATCAATTTCCCCGTTTTCATGTTTAATTCAACAATTTACTTTATGAGTGCCACCTAGTTTAACCCTATTTCTTGCTTTAGCCCAATTTTGGATTTCCTTTCTTTCAAATAGCTAGGTGTGTCCTTATGCTTTAGACTAGTTTCTTTATTTTTGATAGAGTAATGGTCTTGATTTATGGATAGTGTTGGGTTTCATTAAAAAGTGTGAAAGAATCAGTCCCCTAGAAGAATCCCTAGTAGTAGTCCCCATTCATAGGACTAAGAAGAGTGGAATGTGTTATGGTGGATTTGGTGCACAAGTGTATGAAATCACATCAGTTTAAAGGGTGTGGTTCGGCCCTTTAAACTCTAGGTAATAGGCAGAAAGCGGTTGAGTTCAAAAGCATACAATCTAGAGGAAAAAGCATGCAAATGTATACTCAAATTAAACTGAAACTAAAACACAAATATACAGAATCTATTGAAGATATTCAAACGATAATAGTGAAAATAGTGGCTCTAGGCCCCTTCTTATGAAACGCTTGATAAGGAGAAGAAATTTTACCCACTTGCCAAAGGGCCCCTAGACAATGGTTCTAGGTCCTGATGTAAGGATGTTGTTTTGCAAGCTCACCTTGGTGCAGGCTCCCTCTCTCTCTTGTGTGATGGACTAAGATTGTTGGATGGCCAACAATCGAGTCCCCTCTATCTCCAGCTTCGGGTCACACACTACTGGTATTGCTTGGGAAATTAGGGCTAGCATAACAATGTGATCACCCATTATTCATCTCATGGTGGCTTTATATAATGGATTTCAAATCCTCCTTCCCTCCCTTGGTACATGGTGGATGGTGACCCAAGGGAGAGGTATGATTCCATTGTGTGCTCCAAATATTCCTTTGGCTTGACATTAATTAATGTCATCTTCTACTATATGATTTTCCAGTGTTAACAATTTCCTCCTAATGTGTGAGGTTTAGGAAGTACTATATAGCCATAATACATTATAGTTTCCTTTATGTATCATGCGTAGAGATAGAGGGAGACCTGCGTGGAGCTTTTGGAGTTGACAACACCCTGCACCAGTTCCACGAATGACAACGTCTAAGCGATCCCTACAAGAAAATACAATTTACAACATATATACAAAATTTCAACGAAGTGAGCATGTCCCATGCTCGTGATTCTATGGCTAGTTAAACAAAATTGACAGATACATGTGATGTTTGTGTCACTACTATGGTAGTGATGCTGGCAGTTGTTGACGATGACTATTGACGCCCTCAGGGGCACTTTTTCTTTGATGATAGGTGGATTGTGGTACCCATATGCTTAAACTTGGTATGGCATGTAATTGCACAATGTATGCATATGAGTGGCTGGGACTTTCCCATGTAAGCATTGTTTGACAGAGATGCTTGTGGAGGCATGGGTCTTCAATGGATCTGATCAAAGTGTAATGGTTGTAAGATACGATACCATCTTGACATGAAGCTTTTGTCATAGTCGAATGTCAGGAGGATTGATGACATCTGTGGACAATGATGTCTCCCACAGTTCCACCCAAGGATACCCCTTTGCATGGGGAGGGGTGATCCAAGGTACTACTTCCTTTTTGGAAAAGAGGTGTCGAGGTCGACAGAAAGGAAGCTTTAACTGAACCATGGGTCATCGACTTGAGGGTTCAAGGACTTGGAAGTGATGGGTTTAACACATGAATGTTGGTGAGAGGTGACTGAAAACTGATGATGGGGATTCAATGACCTGAGGTCAGAGTATACTTAAGAAGCTTGGCAGCAATCATAGTTATTTCTGATGGGAAAATCCCAAGAGTCGGTAGGACTTCCAGGGCGGGTGTAAAATGGCTATGAATGTCATGGTGGTGCATGCGTGGGGGTGAAATACTAGGACCATGGGAGATCAGGGACTATTTCCATGGGAGAAAAGATGAAATATGAGGGTGAAGGGGCGAAGTTCATCATTTGCGGTCTTTGTAAACTTACTAAAAGAATAAAATAATGGGGTTTGGTTTGTACAAAACACAGAGACAGGTACCCAAAAACATGAAAGTGTTCACTCACTAAAGGCGTGAGGAAGGTCTTTTGCTAAGGGTGGGGGTCCCATTGGTTGGTCTCATGTGTGGGGTTGATGAAGAGGATGAAACAGTGTTGCAAATGGGATTATGTTGGTGGAGGTATGGTGGGCCAAATGCGATGTGCGGTGGTGCACGTTTTATCTGCTTGTACATCCTGGTCATCTGGGAAGGTGGTTTTAGTTAACATGGTAAACTTGACCTTACGCATGATTAAAGGATGGGCACTAGGTTCTTCCGAGACTGAAGTGGTATGGCCATTGCTTCATTTTTGCTGTAATATATGGTTTACTTTGGGTGACGAGTGCCATGGAGGGGAGGCTCTACCGACCAACGTGGATGTTTATCATGTGCAAGGTGAGGTGATGATAAACATGGTCAGGTATGAGGACCCTATGGTTTATTTTTGATGGAGAAATGATGTCAGGATATGTAAAATTTTCTGGGAATCTATCATGTTGGGGGTATAATGTTACCTACTCCGGAACTTTTGGTAGATGGTGCTATGAATGGCTTGCAGGTTTTTCCTGAAAAAACAACTACCTCAAGTGAAAGCATCTTATTTTCATCAAATATTATTGAAAGGAATGAGATTTAAAAAGGAATATGAGAGAGGGCATACCTACCGGTGCTAATATATATATATATATATATATATATATATATATATATATATATATATATATATATATATATATATATTTCTGGAAAGAGAATGTGTGGAATCGCTTCCATTCCTCATGGAGTTGTTACTTGGCTCCTAGTTTTGATTTCAGTTCGGGTTGGCCCCATACTGAGATCATGGGGGGCATTTTCTGGTTACTTCCCCCTATCCAGGATCTCCATGAATACATATTAATGCTGCCTAGGTGACCTTAGGTCAAAGACTCGACTGAATTGTCTGGAGAAAACAATGTGCTTGATAACTCAAGAGGATGAGGCAACCAGGTTCCCCTGTCCCTGGTTGGTGTATCGTGGTTTAGGGGGCGGAGGGAAAAATAGTTGTCTTTCTGGTGACTTTCATTCCTCCTACAGGTACAGGGTGGTACGAGGCTTATCGCCGACAGATTGGATGGAGGGATCTTCTTGATAGGATCACTCGATCACATGTAAGGCGTCCCTATATCGTGGTATCTCTGGAAAATGGTGGGTATAGTGATGCAACGATTTTCCTTTACCTTTAGTGGTAGGTTCATTTTTACGGGAACGCAACATCGAGATGTATGTTTCGGAGCCAAGGAGTGGTTTTAATTCATCCAGATCTAGATATATATATGGGTAGGGTGACCTATTACATCACATATGGCACAGACTGGTGATTCCTATTGAACGGCAGGGATCACCATCTTCTTTCCTCTCTTCTCGGTTTTCCTAGTAGTGATCACAGATTTTACAATGGGAATTTCCTTTGCACGGGTGGTCTCAACTAATTCTTAGATGGGTGGGGGCTCCTCAAGCCTGAGGGGCTTTAACCCTGTGGCAGTAACATTGGTGGCTCTTGTTCCAGAAGGAGGAACGAGGTACCAAACTGGGAATGCCAAAGATATGTTGATTAATACCAGTGTTGCCAAAAACTGCTAGGAGACAAAGCCAGTTGGGGGGTAGAGAAAGGGGTTTGGGAGGCGCTGTAGGCTAGAGAGGCTGTCATGGTCGATGCCTTCGTGTCGTTACTACTTGATTCTATGTCTTGACTAGCCTCGGTGCTTGATGTGGTCATCATGCACAGTGGAGCCCCTATGACATCAGGTGATGCGTCAGGGATAATGGGAGGATCTCCTAGGAATGACCCTAGAACAGACGGCGGTTTGAATTAGCCAGGGCCATATTCTTGGTACCGTGAAAGACCATTCGAGGCTATATATACATCGGGTAGAATTACATCCATGTTGGTTAGGGGACGTTTCTCGCTGTGTGTCAGCTGGTCTACAGTAATGATGCGGTCCTCATGGGGGAACATCATAATGCGGAAGACAAAGGAGGTTATGGTAGACATGGCGTACATAGAACTCCGCACGAGTATATTGCAATCCAAGTGTGCATCCAAGACTTTAATGTATATTTTGAATATATTTCCGGCTAAGAAGACTAGGACATTTCGGTAGAGGCAGATGGGGCTCGAGGGACGACCATCGTACGCTCGAAGCATTATGACTGAGGGTTTTATTTCGGTAGAACCCAACTTCTGCCAAACATTTTCTGACATGATGCATGTCGATGCACCCTTGTCTATGACACATCAGTGAATAGTGATCTTCTGTACTAATACTAGTATCTGGAAGGCAACCATGGAAGGAAGTTGGGGGGTGCCTTTGTCTAAGTCAAAAGCCATCAGGTGCATGTTAGCAGGGTCGATAGCGCCTAACGTGGAAAGTAGGGCTTTCTGTTGTTTTGGTCATGACTGCAGTAATTCCAGAGTTGACATAGCAGTGGGAGATTGAGCTAAATCGTCCACGATGCTATAATTATGGGCCACTTTAGAGTAGTTTCCTACTTTCCTATTGAGTCCCTTTGCCATCTTTGGCAATGGTTCTATAATAATCTTTGAAAGGGTCAAAGGTGCATTCAACACACTAGAACTAGCCCCTAATGTAGTGGTGTCTAGTGGGGTGTTGTAGTTGCAATTCCTGGTTTGGAAAAACATCTCTTCCTCAGTCATGTAGATTTGATGGCTGATTTTCTCGGAATCGTCTGGGTTTTGCTACTGAGTGTTGATTGTCGATTGGTGGGGGAAAGGTTATTGCATCATGATGGGTTGCTGGGAAGATCCTCCTTGTCCTCGGTTACTTTGTAGCTTTTTTAGCTCAGGGAGATTGGGACAGTGGTGAGTATAGTGCTCGTGCTCTCCACATATCGAACAGGAATGGTTTGTTCGAAGAGGTGGCCTTTTTCCTTGTCGTTGGGCATTGCTAGGCTCCTAGTTCTGATTCCGATTGGAGTTACCTCCAGCCTAGGATTGCGGTGGGTGCTATTGGTTGTTGCCCCCTTGTCCAGGGTTCCCTTTTGGCTTTTTTTCGGATTTTTTCTTTACCACGTTTGGAGGGTAGTTCTCCTGGTTATACTGGTGTGGTTGGTTTTGGGACAGCTACATAAAGTTCACCTATTCTTTGGTTTGCGTAGGTGAGTCACGTGGTGGGGACTAAGCATAACACTGTCCTAGGTTTGCACCTAGCTGTTAGAGGGGATATCTTCCATCAATTTTTCTTTCTGTGTACTTGGTCCCCTCAGCTGGAGGATAGGGTCCTCCCTGGTGATATGCTTGCGCCCTATTAGTAAAAAATTTCTGAGGCATATGATGACTTTTAAATCTGGGTTGAGACATGTACTGGGTAGAACTATATGTGTAACCAGGGTTTTGACTACTGCCGCCTAGGTAACCTTCGATCATTGACCCAATTAGCCCGTATGCAGAGTTCGACGTGCCTCGTAATTATTGATAAGTTTGTAGGCGTAGGGCATTAGGCAGGACGTTGTAAATGTATCCTGACTACATATAAATCAGTTCAGGATTCTGGCTTTACTGGTTGTATCCTCTTCATATGTGGGGTTTTGCTGCGCCACATCCTTTGAAATTTTTGTTGTTAGAGTTTTCAAGAATAAATCTAAGAGGACCCTATCGTTGAGTTTAGCTTTACATAAACTGTGATGCTGCCTCCATTCATGAATATGGTTCGAGATATGGATGACAGAGGTTTCTTTAAAATGATTCAGTAATTCCATTCCTAAATCATGGTCAATGGGTAACTGAAAATATGTGAGGAACGTAGTAGCAAGGGCGCTAAAGGTTCCATGTGAAGCAGGAGGTTTCTCCACGTAACACTTTGCGGTTACTCCTATAAGAGTGCGTTGAAATAGCCTCAATCGAATAGTGTTGTCGATGATATTGTTCAACAAGCACCACAGGTGAAAGTTCATTACATGATTACCTAGGTCTTCCGCTTGCTTGCCTTCGAATTTTTTTATATCCGAAGGGAGCTTTGTGGGCATGGGAGGCCATGAAGGATCGTGTTCGATAGGGTCATTCGTTAGTTTGGTTAAATCATATAGATTTAATGAAGCTAAGAAAGGTGACTAGGAGTTTGATGCCATTGCAATGTGTGAAGACACAAAGTTTTGGTTAGAGCAAGGGTTAGTCTGTGACGTACCCTATTGTGTATTATGCTGGCTTCCTGAATGGGACACACTCCTTTGCCCCCTAGGGGTTGAGGGGGGAGTGGTGTGTGGTGTGGTGTTGGGAGACCGACTAGGGTTTCCAACTATGGCTGCTCCAATGAAGGATGAACCGATGATGGTGGCATTGTTCCATCTTTGACGCCTAAATGGTGAAATACCTGGAACCCCTCCCGGTAATGGGGGGATGTCCAAAAGACGCCTGCATCGACGAGGTTTTGTTGGGACCATTCGGGTGTCGAACAGGTTAGGTTTAAAAAAATTTGAGAGGATTGACTCTATGATCAAAGAAAAATTATGGCCACATACATAAAACAAAGCGAAAATAAAATAAATTTTCCCTTTAAATTAATTTATGTGATTAATCAAGAAAAAAATTTGTTTTTGTTTGTTTGCGTATGATAGTCAAAATCCTAGAAGACCTATTGTGTCCTCGCACGCTCAAAAGTAACTGGGCCTTGAGAATATTTCTTGCGAGTGCTGGCACAACGTCCCGTAAGAGCTAGCGACGCCCCCAGTCAGCCGAAGAGAATCCACCAAGGTAAGGGCAGAGGGTGTGGTGCTTGCCTGCACCATCACCTATAGGGTAAAGGATTTCTATTTTTTCACCACTAAGGACCACTGTCCCATGTAAGCGTTCAAATCTTGGGCTTCTTGGTAGTCATCTAAAAATACCGAGTATCAGTCGGGTCAAGTAGCCCCAACTGATACCACACGCACTGTGCCTAAGCCTAACCCCCTCTGAATCAGGTCTCTTCCGCACTTGGCTTTTCTTTTCCGTGGGCTGATAGGTGGATTTGAAGCTCCCTAAATACACAACTTTTATGTTTCAATATGAAGTATGATCAAGGCAGCTTATTGGATGCCTACCCCCTTGATCCTAACTTAAATTATAAATTCTTTTCTAACCCTGTGGAGAGAATTTAGTGAGTTTGGTTAACTTAGTTTTAGGTGTCTTTCTTTTCTTAGTGGGTGAGTGTGTGTGAGTGTAAGGTGAACAAGCACATAGTTTGAACGTGTGGATAGTGATCCTTTACAAAAAACCCCTATTTAAACTATGTTATTGTTCCTGGCTCAAATGGAGAACATGTGCGGATAATGGGCACTTTCAAATTTTCCTAGTTAATCTATGCGACTAACTAAAGGGAGATAGAAAATTGTGCATATAGAGCGTTCATATGCTTACTGAGGATCATTGAAGGGTGAAAAGGTAGCAGAGATTACTTGCTCTTGTATATACAATTCGATCCTAGTCCCACAATTCCTAATGCAAAATTGAACTAAACTAAACAATTTCTACAGTAAGGGAAAGAAAACTAGCTATGCATGCATTGTCTTGGACCACATACTTGGACTAGTTATCTAGGTGTGAATATCAAAAATTTGTAAAACTTAAATTGTTCGGAACACAATTTGATTTACCCCCTACTTAAACTATGTGAAAGTTTTGCAAAAATCAACTTGAATTAAAAACTAACTCTAAGCCTATAGAAAGCAGCTAGAAATGAGTTCCAACAAACTGTGGGGTATCACCACAAGTGCTGGCAGATACATTAGGGGCTTCCAAGCACCTTACAAGAATAAATAAATAGAATCTTCAGAGAGAAATCTCATTCTGTAAATTGTGCGCAAAAAGCCTTGACAGGTGCGCTTTCTTGTGCGCAGGCCAACACTAAACGCGCACTGTTGGGCCTCCGTTTTTCCTTGCTTTATATCACCTTTTACTAGAAATCACTCATGATTTTGTTTAGATTGAATAGTCACTGTCATGGTTTTGTGAATTGTCGAAGATAATAAGTAAGTATTTTCTATTCCTTTGTTTTAATGAGATTTAAACATTGAAGGCATATTTAATATTAGTTTGTGTTTGCAGGTTTACAAAGTTGGTTATATGCCTATTCTGATAGAGGCAAAGTTCCCGGACCACACATTATTGCACTAGTACCTGTAGAGTTCCTGCAGAACACATTCCTGCACCAGCATTGCAAATTAATAAGTCTGCTCAAAATCTGCATAATTTCTAAATGGCCAAGTTTGACCTCGGTTTTTATGCAAATGGAGGTGAATTATGGAAATCTGAGCAAATGGGTTTTTCCAAAATATAACCAATTACCCATAACCTAAATTGTTTCTTTAGATTAAAAGTATTCCAAAAGTTACGAACAGGTCTTTGAAGCACTTTTATAAAAAAGATTGTTTTTCTAGAATTCTAGAAAACACAGTCAACAAGTTTCCAGACTACCAACTTCCCCCTCAGTTTTTGTGCAGATGAAGGTAAATAAAGAAATTCTGCGACATGGGTTTTTTTCCCAGTATAGGAAATTGAGTACAACGCAAGCCATTTTCCAAAATACGTAATGGTTGAAGAGATACGAAGGGCGCTCTGGAGACAAATTGTTAAAATTACCAAATTTTCTAGAAATCTAGAAAAATCCCAGAATTGGAAAATTTGTATTAAATCTCTATTCTTTTAATAGGGGAGCAGTTGTATTTTTATACTATGCAATTAGAATTGGTTAGGATTCCATCCCCATATTCCTTGCAAAGGAACAACTTGTTTTAATGATTATGAAAGATTATAAAAGGAGGAATGATGCACGTAGAAAAGGGGGGTGGAGGAGCGATGCTACAACAATGTTTTTGTAACTATTTTTTGCTGGTATTGCCCAAAACTGGGCTGGACTCTGTATTTCATGATGTACTTTTCCTTTGTGAAGTAATAGGAATAAGGAGCTCCACCTCATGCTTTTCAAATCCTATTTGTTCCTTTAAACAAATGAATCTGATCTGAGTTACTAAGCAATGTTTCTATTTGAAAGGGAAACACGTTGGTTGGCTAGGGCCCAACCAATCCAGCACATTTACTCTATTTTTTGTTCTTGTAATTTATGTTTATACTGATAAGTGTGATTTAATGTAAAACACATGAATTCCTGTTTGAATGAAAGAGGATCTGCAGTGTGAAGTAGTTAGAATTTATTTTCCTGCATCTGATTTTGGATTGGTTTTCCCTGCCTGGTCCAAGCAGAAGAAATAACCCTGCACCAGTGCACATTGGTGTGCTATTCACTTTCTGCAGTTCTATTTGGTTTGGTTTCCATGCCTGGTCCAAGCAGGAGAAATAACCCTGCACCAGTGCACATTGGTGTGCTACTCACTTTCTTCGGTTCTGTTTGGTTTGGTTTCCACACCTGGTCCAAGCAGGAGAAATAACCTTGCACCAGTGCATGTTGGTGTGCTATTCACTTTCTGCAATTCTATTTGATTTGGTTACCCTGCCTGGTCCAAGAAGGAGAAATAACCCTGCACTAGTGCACTTTGGTGTGCTATTCACTTTCTGTAGTTATATTTTATTTGGTTTCCCCTCCTGGTCCAAGCAGGAGAAATAAACTTGCACCAGTGCACATTGGTGTGCTATTCATTTCAGCAAGCCTTTTTAGTTTAATTCCCACAATTTTCTTGCTTTCATTAAACTCTTTATGACATGATAAATCATATGGATTGTTTCTTTATTTCTTCACTCTGTTAAATTCAGAAACATTCATTTTTATGTGTGCAATTTAATTTCCTTGTATAATAACACTTGCATTAATTAAACACTTATTTCAAGAATTAAATGCTAAGTGCAAAAAACTCTGATCTGGTGCAAGAACTAGTTTCTTGCCACAGGATCTAAGTGCTTTGAACCTAGAAAAGCTCAAGCCCTTGCATGAAGTAAAAATCCTTTGGTAAATACACCATTTATACCTCCTGCATAAATCTATGTTCATACACTAGTGCAAACAGACTACAATAGTGCAAGACAGATTAGTGCAAGAAGGAAATCTCTAAAGAAGCAGGTTTAAGGGCCCATTCTACAAGACTTCCAAGTGTCTCTGCTAAAGAAAAAAACATAGCACATACTCAGTAATTAAAAATTGATCAGTTGGAGTGATTGCCTTTTTATTATGATTCCTTTGCAAATGCATTCTTTCTTGTTCCCGCACTAGATTACTTTGATCATTCAGTTATATTTTCTACAAGCATTTCTTTAAAGTAGGAGTTTTTATCAGGAAAACTCATACCATCTCTGGCATTTCCTATGCTTCGTCTCTAAGTGTACGAATCCCCCGGGTTGACAATTAAGTGTTGAGGAGTTTGCTTAAGTGAAATTCCCACACCCAACATTTTGCTGCCGTTGCCGGGGAGGCGATTTGATTTGGTAAGAATTTTCTATTGATGCAATAGGGGTAAGTCTGCCTTTATCTTTTTGTATTATTTTATGCAAGTGTGCTGAGCTTTATTTCAGCCAATAACTTTTAAAACCAATTATCTTCAAATCCTAATCTTTAACGTTATATCATTTTTGGGGTGTTGTAAGAACCTCTGTTACTAATATGTGTGTGGAGACAAGGACTATCAATCAACCAGAAGGACTTGAAGATGATAAATATGAAGGACCTCTCACAAGCCCTAGCAGATGTTGGGATCTTGACCTCTACCTCTCAGGAAGAGAAATTTTTGGCAATATTCAAGAACTTGTCCATTTCTTCACTACCACAAGAGGATTTGGAAGTCTCTTTTGATTTCCCTAACCAGTCATCTAAGGCCACAAATGAATCCTGCAATATAATCAATGGAGAACATCCACTGGAACCTGAGATCAAGGAGTTCTTGACATGTCTATCAGTAGATCCAAAATGTAATCAAGAGACTACTCACCCTACAAAGAACAATCAATATGACATGGAAGAAGAAGATGAGCAGCATGGGCCAAATCAAGAAATGGACCAAGAATACCATGATCATATAGAACATTGGTTCCGAACAATGACTCAAGTGAGGGAGTATTCTTCTCTTTTAAAACTCTTGTTGTCATATCAAGTACATTGGTTGGTTCTTCATGCTCATGTACACTTTCAAGTTTGTATGATAAATTTGAGAATGAATATATATTTTCACCTGATCTGCACATGGCTTCATTGGAAGTACTCCTATACATAAAAGGAAGTCTTCTGTCTCTTAGGTAAATTAGGGTAGGTGAATAAAATGCTATTAGGGTTTTTTATTTTTAAAGTGTAGTCACTAAAACTACTTTTGATCTGCATTGGTTGTTAACACACACATCTGTGACACATCTTGTTGAGTATGATTCGCTCTACTACCTCATGATTTTTCAAAGTAACCATGACTAATCACTCTAAGAAGTTTTCATCTGATATATATAATTTCAGTTTCCCTTAGAAGGTACTCTTGGAAACCCCCTATGGAGGACCACTCTTGTTAAGGTCATATTAAGCTATTCATGAGGGTACTAGCATTCTTAATTCAAGGAGTCTTTTAGTCATTATCTGGGATATCTTTAATAAGTCTTTGGGGCAGGGGAGCTAGTGAGTAATGATTAGTCATTAAAAACTTTTCATGCCATCTCGTATTATTAAGGAGTAGATATGTCTCCCCATTTATTAAATAACCTTTTAGGTTGATCATAATCAGAGAATAAAAAATATTTAGGGGAGGATAGGAGGTCTCGTGATGAGCCGACCTACCATGATCATGAGACCTAGCATGCATGACATTACTAATTCTTGTCACCAAGCTAGAGTAATGGCTTTCAACCAAAAAGTTGGAAGATAGGAGGTCTCATCACGAGCCGACCTGTTCATCCATGTTGCTTCATATGAGTGGCATTGCCATTAATTGGTTACCAAGCCAGAGCAGTGGCCTTCACCTAAAATTAAAATAATATAACTCTGAATCCATGGCTAGTAAGTGGGACACAGACATTTCGATGGGTCAAAATACACCCCTACCGATGTTATGGACACTTGCGGGCAGCAGGGCTATGTCTGTGGTATTAAATTTAATTGCATACTATGATTTGCTTGGCTATCTTTCTCTTCCTCTAAACTTATCCTTTTTTTTCTCTTGGACAACGGTTTTAAAGACAATTTGAACATGATGCTTTGAGTTATATCTTTCAAAAATCAAGAATATTTAAGGATGTGGTACCCTTAGTAAAGTTTATCTTTGTGCTATATAAAGAGGAAATTTAGTTTGAATCTCGATGACAACGGAATTTAGAGTGTTCAATAAAGAGGTTTCTAATTAATATCATAACTCATTTTGAATTTCATGGTATTTAGAGTGATGAATTACTCAATGATGACTTCTCACAAGATGTTGGTTGGCAACAATGTGAATTGATGGTAGCTACCTCTAAATATGCGTTGCATAATCTAGAAACAAAACAAGGAATTAATTCGGGACAAGGTAACAGGATCTACTGGAGAAAGAGCAAAAGGATATGCTCAGAAGCATTAAATAAATGGTGAAGAAAACCTTTTGTATGATTGAGGAAGTCATGTTAAAGTGTAACCCACATTTTACCAAAATTCCCCCTTTTTGTTTAGCAGTAAAGTAGTGCAGTTTAGGTGGTGTAAGCAGATCAGTGCAAGCATGCACCATCCTTGCAATTTGGTATTTTTTGTGATAAATTTTCTTGAAATTAGTATAAATAATCAAAGGGCCCAACAAATAATCTATTCTTGAAACAAGATTTATCTAGCGTAGGAAATGTGATCACATAGAATTGTAGGAAACATCATTACGAATGCCCATAAATGTTTTTAATCTTGCCTTTTGCAAGGGAGAAACAACGCGACAATTGATTTCCTTGCATGAGGACATGCAAGAAGGTCAGCATGGGTGGATGTTGGGCCTATGTTTTGCCTTCCTTTATGTCACCTTTTACTCGAAATCACTCATGCTTTTTTTTAGTTTGAATATTCATTGTCATGGTTTTGTGCATTCTTGGATATAATAAGTAAGTATTTGCTATTTCTTTGTTTTAATGAGATTTAAACATTAAAGGCATATTTAATAATAGTTTGTGTGTTTAAAGGTTTACAAAGTTGGTTATATGCCTATTCTGATATAGGCAAAGTTCCTGCACCACACAATCTTGCACTAGTACCGGTAGAGTTCCTGCAGAACACATTCCTGCACCAACATTGCAAATTAACAAGTCTGCTCAAAATCCGAATAATTTCTAAATGGCCAAGTTTGACCTTGGTTTTTATGAAAATGGAGGTGAATTATGGAAATCTGAGCAAATGGGCTTTTCAAAAATATAACCAATCACCCATAACCGAAACCGTTTCCTAAGATTCAAAGTATTCCAAAAGTTACGAACAGGTCTTTGAAACACTTTTATAAAAAATATTGTTTTTTCTGGAATTCTAGAAAACACAGTCAACAAGTTTCTAGACTGCCAACTTCTGCCACAGGTTTTGTGCAGATGAAGGTAAATAAATAAATTCCACAACATGGGTTTCTTTTACCAGTATAGGAAATTGAGTAATATGCGGGCCGTTTTCCAAAATATGTAATGGTTGAAGAGATACGAAGGGTGCTCTCGAGGCAGTTTGTTAAAATTACCAAATTTTATAGAAATCTACAAAAATCCCAAAATTGGAAAATTCATATTAAATCTCTATTCTTTTAATAGGGGAATGGTTGTACTGTTATACTATTCAATTAGAATTGGTTAGGATTCCATTCCCATATTCCTTGCAAAGGAACAACTTGTTTTAATCATTATGAAAGATTATAAAAGGAGGAATGATGCACGTAGAAAAGGGAGGGGCGGGGAAGGGGGTGTGGAGGAGCGACGCTACAAAAGTGTTGTTGTAACTTTGTTTTGCTAGTATTGCCCAAATCTAGGCTGGACTTTGTATTTCATGATGTACTTTCCCTTTGTGAATTAATAGGAAGAAGAAGCTCCACCTCAAGCTTTTCAAATCTTATTTGTTCCTTTAAACAAATGAGTCTAATCTGAGTTACTGAGCAGAGTTTCTATTTGAAAGGGAAACACACTGGTTGGATAGGGCCCAACCATCCCAACATGTTTACCCTATTTTATATTCTTGTAATTTATGTTTATACTACTAAGTTTGATTTAATGTACAACACATGAATTCCTGTTTGAATGAAAGCAGATCCGCGGTGTGAAGTAGTTAGAATTTATTTTCCTGCATCTAATTTTGGATTGGTTTTCCCCGCCTGGTCCAAGCAGCAGAAATAACCCTTCACCAGTGCACGTTGGTGTGTTATTCACTTTATGAAGTTCTGTTTGATTTGGTTTCCCTGCCTAGTCCAAGTAGGAGAAATAACCCTGCACCAGTGCATGTTGGTGTGTTATTCACATTCTGCAGTTCTGTTTGAATTGGTTTCCCTGCCTGGTCCAAGCAGAAAAAATAGCCCTGCACCAGTGCACGTTGGTGTGCTATTCAATTTCTGCAATTCTGTTTGATTTGGTTTCCCCGCCTGGTCCAATCAGGATAAATAAACCTGCACCAGTGCATGTTGGTGTGCTATTCATTTCAGCAAGCCTTTCTAGTTTACTTCCCACAATTTTCTTGCTTTCATTAAACACTTTATGATAGGATAAATCATATGGATTGTTTCTTTATTTCTGCACTCTGTTAAAATCAGAAACATTCATTTTTATGTGTGAAATTTGATTTCCTAGTATAATAACACTTGCAGTAATTAAACACTTATTTCAAGAATTAAATACTAAGTGCCAGAAACTCTAATTTGGTGCAAGAACTAGTTTCTTGCCATGGGATCTGAGTGCTTTGAACCTAGAAAAACTCAAGCCCTTGCATGAAGTGAAAAGCCTTTGGTAAAGACACCATTTATACCTCTTGCATAAACCTTTGTTCCTGCACTAGTGCAAGAAGACCGTGATAGTGCAGGATGGATTAGTGTAGGAAGGAAATCTCTAAAGAAGTAGGTTTAAGGGCCCATTATACGAAACTACCAATTATCTCTGCTAAAGAAAAAAAATAAACACATACTCAGTAATTAAAAATTGATCAGTCGGAGTGATTGCCTTTTTATTTTGATTCCTTTACAAATTCATTATTTCTTGTACCAGCACTAGATTACTTTGATGATTCAGTTATCTTTTTTGTAATATTTTCTTTAAAGTAGGAATCTCTCTTAGGAAAATTCATACCATCTCTGGCGTTGCCTGTGCTTCGTTTCTAAGTTTACGAATCCCCCAAGTTGACAATTAACTGTTGAGGAGTTTTCTTAAGTGCAATTCTTGCAACCAACACACACCCTACATGTCTGTGAGGAAAAAATCTGCTCAAATTCCTACTACTAAAAAATTTAGGAGCTTCTCTTCTTCAATCTGTCACTCAAACTAAATCTAGGGACTGTAAGATAGATCAGAGGACTAGCAGCTCCACTCTCTAGCATAGACAAAGGTCTCTTGCAAAAGAAGGCAAAACCACATAAACTTGTAAAATGTTTGTGGAGTTGCCAATCCTGTTGTGGTGGATTTGGTGCACAAATGTACGAAATCGCACCAGTTTAAAGGGTGTGGTTCAGCCCTTTAAACTCTAGGTAACAGGCAGAAAGTGGTGGAGTTCAAAAGCATACAATCTAGAGGAAAAAGCATTCAAATTTATACCCAAATTAAACTAAAACTAAAACAAAAATATACAGAAGCTATTAAAGAGAGTCAAACAATAATAGTGCAAATAGTGGCTCTAGGCCCCTTCTTATTAAACATTTGATACGAAGAAGAAATTTTACCCACTTGCCAAAGGGCCCCTAGACAATGGTTCTAGGTCTCGATGCAAGGATGTTTTTTTCCAAGCTCGCCTTGGTGCAAGCTCTCTCTCTCTCTACTGTGATGGACTAAGATTGTTGGATGGCCAACAATCAAGTCCCCTCTATCTCCAGCTTCTAGTCACACTGCTGGTATTGGTTAGGCAAATCTAGCCAGCATAACAATGTGATCACCCATTCTTCATCTCATGGTGGCTTTATATAGGGAATTTAAAATCCTCCTTCCCTCCCTTGGTACATGGTGGATGGTGACCCAAGGGAGAGGTATGATTCCATTGTGTGCTCACATAATGTCTAGAGAGGCACTGGTGGCTGTCCTTAGGTGGCTTCATGCAAGGAGTAACTATCCTTTGCTTTGTGTGGTCCGAGAAAGCGACATTTTTCCACTTTTAGGAATGCACACTTATCGGGAAAAAGGCGGGAAGAATGCACTCTTATCAGAGGATAATGTGTGCAATCAACATTTTAGAATAGTTCAAATTTGATTTTCTCAAAACCTTAGAGATTTTAAATACTTTCTTGATTCCATAATGTCTCGCTACCCTGTAAATCCTTTGGCTTGACATTAATTAATGTCATCTTCTGCTGTATGATTTTCCAATGTTAATAGAATGCATCTACTGTGTATATATCACTGTCACCTTCAATTTTGTACAAACCCCGGGTTGATAAATTAAAGTAGAGAGGCCTTTAGGAGTTGCAACACTCTTGGCGCAATACTATGTCTCACCACTTTTTGGCGCTATTGTCGTGGAGGTGTCTCAAATATTAGTTAAAATATTTCATGTGGGTACTTTTTAACGAAATATTGGTACTCGTGGCTTCTAATTTTTTTTTCAATACTTCAGTGCATATTCATCCTAATCTAGTCCATATGTTGGAACAGGGTCTCCTGCAAGCTGCGAAACTGGTCCATTTTGTATATTTTTTATATATTTAGTCTAATGCAGGGGTTTTGCGGTGGGTCAAAGCCCCTAATGCATTGTAAATGGGTCAAGGGTAGACCAAGAGTCCGCAAACCACGGTTTGCAGACCATTGGATGAGTAGGCTAAAATAGTATAAGTAGTTGAACCTTTTTGAGTCGTAAGACATAATAAGAATGAAAAGAGATTACTGCTAAGTGCGAACTAATAGATTTGGTTAGGGTTGTTGGGGAAGGACTCCTGCTGCTGTGTGCACAGAGATTCTCTTTCATGCTGTGTGCGGACCCTGCTACTGTGTGCGCAGGTTGGGTTTTTGGGTATTGTAATTAGATGTGAAGGATTAATGAATGCAGAAGTATCGTTGAATATCTGAATCCATTGGAATTACTGTGATATGAATTTGTGATGTTTGGTTAATTAATATATGCTGATGTGTTATTGATTTAAGCTGTGAACATACTTGTGTTACTTGTTTATGCTGTGATCTAGATCTATTCTATTTCACTTCATGCAAGAATATCTGGAATAGCTGCATTATCATTATGCGAGTTCATGATCTATTGGTTACTGTGAATATCATTGTTATTGCACACGTGGATGCGAAGGATATTATTAATCAGGGTTCTGTACCATACGATCTGGTAGCTATAGATTTGAATGTAGCTTAGCTTGACTTACCTACCCTCTCCTAGGGTATAGACACTTGGTTGCAGCACCCTCCCATACTGCTTTGGGTGAGACTCTGACCTGTGCAAGCAGGTCACTGCCGAAAGTGTTGTTAGTATAGGGGTTTGTTGGAAAACCTTGAACCTCTGAACCTGGGTCAAGACCCCTCGAGCCGAAAAATGGTTCTGTTGCCAGGACCAGGAGCATTTTCAGAGAGGGATTAGGTAATGCCAAGGCCATACTGGAAGCTTGAAAGAAATGGAAATTGATGAATGGTTTGAACAGCAAGTTCAAGAATTTTCCATAAAAGAAAACTGCAGTGAGAGGTTGACCACCAACGAGTGGAAGAATAAGTACATTTTCATGGAGATCTACGAGATCTTCTTTGTAACGATTTCGATGGAGCTTCAGGAGTGGCTCGCAAGGTTGGTATAATTTAAGAAGTGTTGGAAGGATGACTGGGTCATGGAGTGGACCCCCAAACTAATCCAGTAGTTAGAAAAGGTTGATAACACCATCACTCACACGGTGGAAAATTGGGTAGACAGTGTGTTAGGAGGATTTGTGACAGAATTTTCCATCGATTAGTTTGTCTCCTACTCTGAAGTAGAGCGAATATTCTTCAGGGGATTCTGAGGTAAGTTTCTGAAGACCTTACCATTTTTTATCCAGATATTATTGTGCGAAAAGAGTATTCTGTGTAGCCATACTAAGTGAATGACCTCTGATCTGGATGGGAGCACAACACGAAGTGGCAAATACTACAGAACCAACCTAGAAGGAGATAGATTTGTCTACAGTCTGGTAAGAGAATCAAATACGTTGAGTCCTCCAGCCACACCTCTTTCAAACCAGCCTAGGGATAAGAATTCACCTACACCTTCGCCACCACCGGAAGACGACATGGCTGCGCACATGAAGTTGCCAACCTTTAAGGGTGTGGGAGATGAAGACATGGATTAGTTCTGGTTTGTCGCAGGATCGATATGGACTGTGCAGAACGTAGCTAGTGAAAAGGGCAGAGTTGTCCCTTGCCTTCGAAGGAAGATCTTTGGACTGGTACATGGGATACATCGGTCAAAACATAAATGCAACCATTGAAGATATTAAGAAAGCCCTGAAATAACAGTTCAATAAACCAAAGTCCTACTCTCAAATCATGGTTAATATAAAGGATTTCAATCAAGGGCCTTCTGAATTTGTGTGGGAGGTTGATTAGCGACTGAAGAAGGTGATCAGAGAAGGGGGATTCCAATATGATGATAGATAGCAGACATAATGGTTCATCGCTATGTTTCTACCTCACCTGTGGGTACCTATGGGGCACTAAAATTTTGAATCGTAGGAGAAATCCTTGGAGGGTGCCATGAAGTTAGAAGCCACACCTTGATATGAGACTCAGCTGGGCATCCAAAAGATCTAGGGACAACTAGAAGCAATGCACATAAAGATCCATAATCTGTGGAAGGAACAAGGGGCAGAGGCTAGCCCTGAGAGATGGTGCACATGATGTCGGGTGAATGATCATACCAAGGATAACTTCCCTCTATTAGCGGAATATATGCAGGTCGAGTGTAATGTTCCTAAATTAGCTCCAGCTAATTGGAACATTAATTTTTCCTTGTTTATTTTAAATTTCATGTATTGATGAATAAATTGTAAAGGAGGACATGTAAAACTCCTGAAAATCAAGAATAAATCAATGCCTATGTGAACATATACATATTTGGGCTATGTAAATAAACTCTTGCAGGTGTGAAAGGGGCTAAATCACAAGGATGGATCTTATTTGACCAAGTTAATAATGCAGTCTAGATGCATTGAACCTCCTTGAGGGACAACGCAGTTCTAGAAGGAACTTCTAAGTGTGAAAGGAGATAAACTAAGGTAGTGGTTTAGGGTTTTTCCAAGACTCCAATAGTATAAAAGGAGGAGGAGAGCCACAAGAAATGGTTGTTGAAGATTATTATTTCTGAAGGTATGTCTGCTTAGACATCCCTTGTGGGGATTTCCTATTCAGGAATCCCACCTCCTTCCTTGAGTAGCTCTTGGAGGATAATTGTGCTGAACTTGTCCACTATCAGGCTTGGGCCAAGCTTCAACTTACATTATAGCAATGCTCATGATGAGGGTTCGGATGTCTTGTGAGCTGCAACAAGTGGAAGACTAGATCTGCTTAGATCTAGATGAGAGAAGTGGTTCTTCTCAGTGAGTGTGTCTTATAACCTCCTGGAAGAGTTCATTTGCTGATTATACTTCATATCCACATCTTGGCACCAAGAAAAATCATCTTCAGAAGCTACAACGTTATCTCTCTCCCTACGACAACATTATTTGCAGATCTACAACAGCAGGGTGCTTTGCTTGCAATTTGGAGAAGAGATCTCCGGTGTTGGGATTCTTCCTTCACTGTGGTGATCCACCCAACAAATATATGTTATTTTTCAGATATAATATGCTATGTACTTGTATTATTCAGAATTTTTGAATCATTCTGTAGATCTGAAGTTTTAGATCTCAGATCTACTTCCGGTGTTTCATGTTTTGAGCAAATCCCCAAGGGGAATGTATAGATCAGCCTCTCTTGTACATGGACCTGTATTAGATCTATATTTTTATGTACATATCTGATATAGATCTGAAGAATCAATAAATTTCTGCTTCAGCCCTAAAAATAACGCTGTCACTGTTATGCAGTCTTTTAACATGGTTGTAGCACCTCTTTCTTGAGGATTTTTTCTGTATTCTTCCATTCTTGTTTATTAAAGTGTATGATTTATGCCCCTGATCTTATTTTTCAATATTCAGACCTTATTTCAGTCATACCCTTCAGAAAATCATGCTCACATGCTTCAGTAAATTTCTGCATAATTCTAGTCTTGGGAAATTAGGGTTTTCTAGTCTAGTTAGGAAAGGAGGAGCTGTTTAACTTAGAATTTTTTTATTTTTTTTCTTTCTGAAATTCGACATGGGAATCCCTCATATCCCTAAGTATCAGATAAAACCACTTTCCAATCTTATTTTTATCCATATCCCTGAATACACACGTTTTAGGGCCTAAATCCCCACTTTTCCCCACCTTTTTCCTTGTAAAACATTGTATAACTTTGCGGCTGCATATTTTATGGAAGGTTAAGTGATTTTATGTCTGTATATGACATATTTTTGTAGCTCCACATTGGTAATAACACAGGTTATTCCCAATATGTAACTGTTCCTGAAGGAGGAATATTTCAAGCTCTAAAGACAGAGTCTGCATATGGCCAGGTAGCCTCTGGATCTCATCCTTTTTTTTAAGGTGACATGTCCAGTAAATTCCCCTGTAGTCAATCTCTAGAATAGAATTTTGATACTCCTAGAAAAGGGATATTACACTGGGGGACCTAGCCCGTTGCGCCCTAGGGAAGCTGCGAGATCTAGTGGGCCAACGCTATGGTGCGATGATTGTCGTGTTGCAGGGCTGCAAGATACCAACCACTATCCCTGCCTTGTTAAATATGTTCCAGAGGTAAAGAAGCAATGGTTTAGGTTCTGAAAATCGATGGGACATGATGAACAAAACTGGCATACATATGATTTGATGATTGTTCAAGAAAATTTATATAGAGTACAATCAGACCCTGCGTCGCTAAGAACCCCTGCAGGCATAGGTGGCTCCCCATCAAGGGGTAGGAGAGGAGGGCAAGGTGGAAGTGCAAGTCGGGGACGAGGTCAGCTAATGTGTTATAACTATGGAGAAGTAGGAAACTTTGCAAGGGACTGTCTGAACCCTACAAGGAAGTCTTTCCAATATTGCAGACAGCTGGACCATGCGATTTAATATTGTCCAATCTTGATAGAAAAAATGCAAGAAAAGTAGTCGACGCTTATGTATAATGTGCAGAGAGTTAAGGCAGAGCTGCGAGACAAATATCCAAGTGTGAATGTTGTGACACGCAGTGGGATGGCCACCAAGGGACCTTAGGAGGAGGCTGGGATGGAACCTCTGATCCGACAAGTAGTTATCAAACAAGAAGGTTTGGACCTAAAAAATGGAAAAGAAACATTTTTCGTAGCTCGTAAGGACTTTGCTAAGGCGGAGGTAGCTACTACTCAGGCACCTGCGAACCTCAAGGCAGATGAGGAGGTCGAGCCTTTTTTCCAGGCATGTATGAAGCTGCTGTGCAACCCAAAGGTTATGGAGAATCATCAGGCATTAATGGATAGTTGTGTAGCATAACCCAATCTACCCTAGAGGTCAAGGATGTGCACAAGTTATACATGTATAACAAATGCACCAGCAGAGAAATGTGGTTGACTACACAGATTGGTGACTACGAAATGGATCAGGTTATTTTGGACCTAGGGTTAGATGCAAACTTGTTACCTAAACAGACTTGGCAACGAATGGTAGAGCCTAAGATGGAATGGTCCACCATTCAGTTGTGCATGGCCAATCAGCAGAAACTCATCCCACTAGGAAGGTTGTCTAAAATTACGGTGGATATCGCAGGAGTAAAAGCCCGAGCCGACTTTGAGGTAATTGAAATTTTAGAAGATGCAGACCCCTACCTTGTGCTCTTAGGGTTGGACTGGGCCATAGATATGGGTAGTATCATCAACCTCAAAAAGAGAAGCATGGTGTTTGAGAATAATGATACAAGGGTGATAGTACCATTAGATCCTACAGAAGGCAAATGATACACAGAGCTAGTGCATGATGGAGAGGAGGTGGATCAAATTTAAAAGTTGATTGCATGGGATGAGGATTGGATCATCTCCATGGTGGGTGGAGTACTCTGCTGTGAAAAGGACAGTGAATGCTTCCCCGACATTGATAGGGAGATGGATAATTTGCAAAATCGGTTGCATGATGTCTCTGCACTGCGATGACTTCGAGTCACAAAGGACTTCCGGTGCATTTCCTCAGAGGTAAGAGACCTACCCTAATTTGATGGTTCTAGTAGCATTAAGGAATTTTTGTGATCGTTTGAAGAAGATGTTCCCAAAGGACGAAACCTATGGGCCCTTAAGCTAGCCATGCGTGGAACACTTGCGCGATGGTGGGAGAAGCATGAGGAGGCATTCCAGGATTGGGAGGAGTTTTACGATATGATGATCTTGTGATTTAAGGACCCAACTAGTGTGTGGGTCAAGACATTCCTTGGATCAAAAGATCCACGTGAATATCTGTTTGCATGGGAAGAACAGTGGTGTGACAGGACGAATAAAGAGTGGGTTCATGTGTTGATTCATTCCCTTGGGCCACTTCCCTCTGCATGGTACTTATATGCAGAGCTACATCAATGCACCCACCACTGGGGGACGTTGAAGGAAGAGTTCCTGGGAACATTTGGGTTAATAGGTGGGACAAAGGCACTTGACGCAGTCCTGAGGGACATTAACACGGGGGTATGGGGTGAATCACACCTGTTTATCGCACTGAAAGTACCCACATGGGAAACGTGGATTTCAAGAATGGTCAACTATAATAGCCTAACAGAAGGTAAGGATGATCCGCGAGCTGCTTCTGACTCATAATTGTAAGGGGTGTGCACGGATACCAGGCTACTCAGGCTACGAATGGGTAGCAATAGGATGCATCCTATGTTGGCTAAGAATGGGAATGCAGATATAGAAGGCAGAGTTATCATATATTTGGTGACTCTCGCAAGGAATTATATGAATTCACTCCCCGGCCATGTAGGGTATTACAAAAAGTTTGTTTGGGAATATGCACTACTTACAGCGCCTCTGAGAGACTTGTTTATGCAGGGGGTCCGGTTCGGGTTCAATGACACCTGTTAGGACAACATGTCTTTGGGTTTGAAGTGCCTAAGGAACAAGCTTGTGTTGGGGGAGGATGTGTAGGAGGCGCGGGTGTTTAGTCCAAGAACATCAGGTACGCTAAATGCTTATAAGGAGTGAAAATTGACAGTTGGATAGTAAAATATGGTAAAAAGGAAAATTTACCATTGAGTGGAGCTGGTGGCTGGAAATTAATGGGGCAATTCCTTGATATTTTTTACCATTTACTTGATGATAAGTTCCAAGTTACATTTACCCTACCGTTGGACGACCATAGGCCCTATAAAGTAGGAAGACTAGCTCAGACAAAGGTTTTGTATCACTTCTGTAACCCGTATGTATTTTCTCTATGTTGCATAGTTTTCTGGGCCTATAGCATCCTATTCATGGTGAATAAACCCACTTCCGTTGCCGATAGGCCCCTAAAATCGAATGTCCCATTTCCCACTAGAATGATAGCTACTAGTCCTATGAAAGCTTCGGTGCCTACAGAGCCCGAACTTGAGGAATTCATGATTAGGTCGAGGGATGAAGAAATAGATAGGATAATTGCGCTCCGGCTCCCTACATGGAGGAGTGGTTTCATACCTGGCAAAAAAATTATCGAAGGGACCCGTGCAACAGGATTGACCCCCCCTATTGACCCTGAGGAAACAACAGGGCTGAGCGAGAGGGGCTCGAACGTTGCCGCAGAAAAAATCTCACAGCTGCCACAGATCACCGAAAAGGACGCCAAGGCCGGTCCACAACTAGAACTGAGCATGTAAGGGATGAATATCAAGGATACCATTTCCCTATAGGATAAAAATTAGCCAGGCAAGCCTGAAAAAGGGCCCCAAAAAAAGCAGCATGCCCAATGCCAGGAATATGATGTGTTGGTCATGCTAACTGATGGTGACCTTTAGCAAATCACAAGAATACTTACACTAGCTACATAAGATAAATGGGAAACCATAGAGGAACAATAGAATTATATGATTGACACATTTCAAACCAAGCTCCGCTCCCTCCAGTGGAAGGAATATACAGTGTAGACCAACATAATTTAGAGACAGGCTCCCTTGGAAACCAGTAGTACAGTGCTAGCTCTGAAATAAATCCGTCTCTGCTCTTTTACTAGCACTGGCCTTGTAGGAACCCAAATCCAAGTAGATACAAGGATACAATTGGATCTGGCTAAGTTTCCCAACGAGGCATTATAGGGTCTCCACACCGCCATGATCTGGGAGATCCACCATTGAGACTTGGAGGTACATCAACAGCTCGATGTGGCCAAGTGGACCATCATGCAGAAAAACACAGAAATTTCCCTCACTATATCACAACAGGTGGAGCTTGAAACATCAATCCACCAGCTCTACATGGAGGTTCTGGATGGGATCCCAGCAACAACTATGCCTCGGGCCAAGTTATAAAGTATGGTTGCAGCAGTAAAAGCATCTAGGACAGAAATGCAGGTCATCAAGGCACAACTGGAGAACAAAATATCTAACTTACAGGACACATTGCAGACTACCACACCGTTAGAGGTAGGAGCCCAACGCACTGCACTGGTGACCAAAGCTATGAAACCAAAGCTATGAAGACTATCACAGGGAAAATTGCTCAGGAAACCCAGTTTCTAGAGTCAGCTATGCAGCTCTTGACCATAGTCTAGCTCAATCTGGTCCTTCGAAAGATCAATCAGGACTTGCGACAGTGGGAAGAAGCTTTCGCACAGGTCGAGGTTACATTGCCCACCTTGGTGCCTACACATTGTTTAGAAAATTTGAGGACCAGCAGCACTCTCCAAGATAAGATTAAGAAACTTCGGTGCAAGAATCACGTCATCAAGGAACGATTAAATCCATGGGCTACCACAGCCCTCCAACTCTCACAGAATGCAGATGGTGCAGTCACACGACTAAACCAGACATTGGAAAGTGTCACTGCGGCATCCAAAGGACCAACATCCCAAAAGCTTCTGGACCTTGTGCAGAGTGCTGCTACTCAGAGTCAAGAAGTGTTGCCCCCATTGATCACCGCCATCAATGCACTGCGTGCACAGGTGGGGACCCCACCACCGCAGTGACTCGAGACGAGTCACAAGATTGTGTTGGGGGACTGTTGGAACAGGGTCTCCTGCAAGCTATGAAACCGGTCCATTTTGTATATTTTTTATTATATTTATTCCAACGAAGGGGTTTTGGGGTGGTTCAAAGCCCCTAATGAATTGTAAAGGGGTCAAGGGTATACCAAGAGTCTGAAAACCATGGTTTGCGGACCATTGTATGCGTAGGCTAAAATAGTATAAGTAGTTGAACCTTTTTTAGTTGTAAGACATACTAGGAATGAAAAGATATTGATGATAAGTGTGAATTGATAGATCTGGTTAGGGTTGTTGGGGAAGGACTCCTGCTGCTGTGTGTGTAGAGATTCTTTATCCTATTGTGTGTAGACCCTACAGCTGTGTGTGGACCCTACTGTTGTGTGCGCAGGTTGGGTTTTGGTGTATTGTAAGTAGATCTGAAGGATTAATGAATTCAAAAGTATCGTTGAATATCTGAATCCATTGGAATTAATGTGATATTAATATGTGATGTTTGGTTAATTAATATATGCTAATTTCTTATTGATTTAAGCTGCGAACATACTTGTGTTACTTGTTTATGCTGCAATCTAGATCTGTTCTGTTTCACTTCATGCAAGAATATCTAGAATAGTTGTGTTATCGTTATGTGAGTTCATGATATTTTGATTACGTTGAATATCATTGTTGTTACGCACGTGGATGCGAAAGATATTAGTAGATCTGGGTTCTGCACCATACGATCTGGTAGCTATAGAGTTGAACGTAGCTCGGTTTCACTTACCTACCCTATCCCAGTGTGCGGAAACTTGGTTCCAGCACCCTCACATACTACTTCGGGTGAGACTTTGGCCTGTGCAAGTAGGTCACTACCGAAAGGGCCAATAGTATAGGGGTTTGTTGGCAAACCTTGAACCTCCAAACCTGGGCCAGGACCCCTTGAGCCAACACCATACAATAGTCATTGCACAGGTATGAAGTCACTATAATACATACCAAAATAAAACCTTGCCAAAATTTAAGGATAAAGAGACATCACACATTTGTAATTTTATGCACAAGGCTAGCGTACAACCTTCAGCATGTAAATTATACATCTATGCTCTCTAATATTTGTTTATATCTCATAATTCCCTGCTTAGATAAATTTTAATAGACATTTACTTCATTTCTTGTGGGTCTATGTTTAGGGCTCATTGATGAGGAGGTCATGTAACCATCAAAAACCACACAAACAAGTCTTCAAATACTACTTCGGATCAACCTTGAAGCAGCACAAAATGTTCAGCAAATAGAAAGAAATAGGCGGTTACCCAGAACCTTTGATTTTCACTTTAGAAATGGCACAAAAGAAAAAATATGAATACACTGCCTGAGAATGTGATGATGGCTACCTACAAGAATACATATTTTGTGTATATAGCACTATCACCTCTAAGTTTTTACAAACCTTGGGTTCATAAAGTAAAGTAGAGTATCCTTTAGGAGTTGCAGCACCCTTGGTGCAATACCAGAGCTCATCAATTTTTGGCGTCGTCATTAGGGAGGTGTCTAAGTAGATGCTTTGATTCTGTTTTAGCATTATTTTTTTCTTTTATTTTACATTCAGTTCCAAAATATTGAAAAATATAAAAACAGTTTGACTTTCATGCCTCATAAGAGTAGGGATAACCAAGGATTTTTTTTACCAAAAACCCCCACATCCTCACATATTCACCCTTCACTCTTCTTTAGTGACTGTGAGATTGAACGCACCATAAGTGAGTCTCTTGAAAACATTGAAGAACCTATTGGATAAGAAGAAGAACTTGCTTCACGTGAGGAACCTGCTTCGCAAATTCAAGCAATGGCTAAGCCTAGGACCCAAGGAGTCTTTCCCAATAGAGAAATAGATGGGGAAAATAGGATGAAGAACATTAGTCCCTCAGCCCTTCCACATTTCCATGGAATTACCTTCGAGGATCCTGACACCACCATGTTCTAATTTTTTGTAATATTCCTAAATTAGCATGCAACAAATTGGAATATTAAAATCTAATTTTGATTCTTAGTTAGAAAAATAAGAGGGTAGGGAGACCCATAAATTTCCTTAGTAGGAATAAAAACACTCCAAATGTGAATGGAGGGAATCAAAAGAGCTTGATAAAGCTCCCCTATGTGTGAAAAATGGAAGAAGCATGTGGACTGGGTCAACTTTGACCAAATCAACAATGCTGGTATGGAAGTAGTGGGCATTCAATGAGGGACTACGCAGTTTTAGATGGAGACTCTTTGCGTTGAAGTAGTTCCATAAATGAATGGGGATTAGGGTTATAAATCTCATCACTTATATAAGGAAGAGGATGGTAGCCATATTTTATTATCTTATGATATGATATTTTGATTATATGGTTTGTTTAGACATATAGCTTTCTTCAGCTGTTTAGCCAAGATTGCAGTGCTGTTTAACACATGTTGTTCCTGATCGGGAATCCCACCTCTTTCCTTAGGAAGCATCTAGGAAGAGATCTATAGTACATTTCCACATTCTAGCATTTGGCAAAGCTTCAACTTTCTTCTACGTCGCATATTCTGTTTAGATATCCGCTTAGTTGTAGGGTACAACAGTGTAAGGTTTCTTTAGGACATTTTTGAGCTTGTCTTCAGTGGAGGAAGCTTTATTTCCATTGGGAGATCAGTAAGGAAGGTCCCTGTTCTTCATATCATATTTTTGCATCAAGCCAATGCAACATCATCCCCTACAACGCAGTTCCAGTCCATGATTACGTTATTTTAGTGAGATGTTGCAGGGGTGAGTTCAGTGCTCCATTGAGAGTGTTTTCTTTCCATTGAAGGGACAATTCCTTCATTGAGAGAGTCTTTTGGAGGAGCTATCTCAGATCTACATCAGATTCAACCACCTCCTTTCCAAGTGCCCATTTACAGATTTTATTCAGCCATAGGGTTGCATTACGCATTCTAATATTTTGTGTATTTCCGGAAACCCTTCCTGCATTATCTAGGAAAAGTGTATGGGAACATAGATCTCCGTTTTTTTCCTTGTCTGAGCATGATATTATCAGATCCATTTATATATGTGTCACAACTGTAGTATCAGTCACTAAAACTATGTTGTACTTGCTTCAGTGTTTTGTGTAGCAATGTATTACCTAATTTGGGTGATTTTCGGCATTGGAGGCTTCTTTTGCCTATCTTGAGGGACTTGATCCCAAAGATCTTTTACTTATTTATTGATGTTATATATAATACCATGGATCTATTATTTGGCTCATATGTAATGTGTTAACATTTCCTGCTATTTCCATGGTTTTGCACTATATTCCTGCTTTTCCCATTTGGGAATATTACAGTGGTATCATAGAATAGTATTGGCTTAGCTTGTGAATACATTACATCTATGTTATCAAAAGAAGAAGAAGCTTCTCACAGAAAAGAGAAATATTACAGAAGGGACAAAGGCAAGCCTCCATTATTTGGAGAAATGGAGGGAAAGAATTTTTCAGAACTTCTTCTCCAAACTATGGAGGAGCTTAACAGAGAAATCAAGGGAATGAGGAGGGGAAGACATGAAAATCCCTTAAGAATATTTGCACATGAAGAAAGCTATAGTTATTCATATTATGGGTGTGATCATTCAACCACATAATTAGATCCAAAATTCTCTACCATGCCTATGTTCATAGCAAGAGAGATAGAGGAAGGAGATGTACCAAAGGAGGAGAATCTTGGTGACTATCTTTAAGAATATGAATCACAATCATAGAGATTCAAAGATCATCTAAAATACGAAGGGTTTTTCAAGATCAAGGAGAATATAATACCTAGCAATCATAATAGAAGAAAGAGGTGAAAGTAGCATGATTTGGGTAGATTATTTCTATCTACTTTTGATGGGTCACCTAGATGCACAGCTAGGGCTTGGGTGAAGGAGCTAGACACCTATTTGCAGTAGTAGTAAGTTTAAGAAGATGAAGCCATTAAAGTAGCAACACTGCATCTTGAAGGTAAGGCTTATGCCTAGTGGTTTTGTGAAACTTTTTCCTTGAATCATGTAAATATATTGACTTATGCAAAGTTCACTTGGAGGTTAGTGAAAATATTTGATGAAAAAAATTCTGAAACTTCCTTGGTTGAGCTAATTGTTTGGTCAATTTAGTGTGTCCTAAATTGCTACATTAATTTATCAATCTTGGATTTGTAAGCTGATGAAGTGTGGCGCACTATATGTGCAAGATAACCTATTTCTTATCTTTTTGTCGTTTTTAGTTTTCTAATGTGAGATGGAAATTATAAAATAAAAACAAGTATGGTTATGATTGTTCAAGGCAATGATATCCTTTATAATTATTTACCAACTTGAAACTTTAAAAGGAATTTGAAACATACAATGACAAAAATTGAAAGGAAATGAAAATGTGTTGCTAACCTAGTAAATCAAAACAGTGAACTATTGAGCATGAAAGCCAAACTATCCTTGCTGCTATCTAAACACAAAAGAAACTATGCTTAAAGAAATCCAAGAATTGCAACAAAGTAAATCTAAATCAAATTACATCAACTTATATTCTAATCCCTCGCCATTAGTCCAGCTATGGCTTTCGGAGGTAACCATAAACAACTTGAGCAATTTGATATCTAATTTGCAGAAAAAGAAACTAATATCAAACTACACACTCATACTTCAATCCCTCACCATCAGTCCAGCTGTGGCTTTCGGAGGTAACTGAAAATGACATGAGAAATTTAATATATCTAACTTGCAGAAAGTAAACTAATATCAAACTACACACTCATACTTCAATCCCTCACCATCGGTCCAGCTGTGGCTTTTGGAGGTAACTGAAAATGACATGAGCAATTTAATATATCTAAATCTAACTACTGAAGCAAATGTGCAAGACTGAAATAAACAAAGTAGTACTGGAATTAAACAAAAAATAAGAGAAATAAATTAGTAGCAGAACGATATTGATTCCATGTCATTAGTCAAAATATATGCAAATGCTCGGGCTTCCTATTTGTAATCTGAAACAAGAACACTGATCAGTTAACATAAAACATGAAAGATTATGGACAGAAGTAAAGTGTAAAGAATGAAAGATCATAAACTGAGATGAAGCATCAATACCATGAAAGATGCAATATATAAACACATGAATGATTATGGCACAATGAGTTTAAAGAAATAAAACAAGAACTATACAATAATGCACAAAACCTCAGTGTGTGCAGGGGCCCTCTACACCAGCCTTGGCAACAGCCTTCAAGTATGAATTACGCTTGGAAACAGAGTCTTCTTATATATTAAAATGCAGTCATAACAGAGAGGTTATATTACGGTACAGTGGCAACGTAATTACATTACAGAGCTATCTGGAGGCTAATGGAGACTAATCTAATATGTGTATGCAAACGCATTATTTATAACAAAGGAAATATAACTAATTCCCTAAAGTTTATGCTGATAGAAAACACGTAAACCATTACGTCTAGAGATCTAGGATCATGGCCGCGTTGAGGAGTAAATCTATGAAGAGTGGATGTTGGATTCGGCTTATGGAGCCGTGTACAGGTGTTGATGTGTCTCCCGTAAGTTAGAAACGATCATGCAAATCCTCACGTGATGAGAAACAGAGTCCTGTCACCGTGGGACTCTACGGTTGACTTCCACTTGGCCACCTTTGACCGTAGCCTCCTTAGGTGAATTTGCTCGAGCCAATAGGACACGATCCATGTCCACATCATTTCTGACTTGCCCATGTGGCTCGTTTTTTCTGAAGACACCTGTAACATAGACTTTCACAAAATGGCTGCGGAAAGTTGCAGCAGCTGCGGAAAGTGGCAAGATTCCGCAGCTAAATGAGAAAAAATCTAAATCAAATAGTAGACACAAAATATAGTTAAAAACCATTAGATGCTCTTTTGCAATTAATATACAATGATATTGACAACTTGGAAGGTTCAGGTGAATGAAAAAGGTCTAGAATGGTATATAGGAAAGATGCAGATTTGAGACTCAACATACCCCCACTATGAAGGTGTTGCATGTCCTCATGCAACCAAAATTTTGATAATCCTTCTTCAGTTCATATGCCTTGACACTTCAGCCAGTACATCCAGCCCTCTCCTCGTCTTCCTTGGTGTTGCTAACATTCTGGGCTTCTTCATTAAGCATCTAAATTTGATATTAACCAGTGCTCTGCTTAACTTCTGGCATTTATTTTTCAATTTCTTGTTCTTCTTTTGCCATATTCCCAGATGTAGTATGGTATTATCATGAATTATTTTTTCCAATTTTCTTTGTTCCTTCAATGCCTCATTTTCATTTTTAATGTGTTTATTTAAAAGCTCTAGCTCGAAGACTTTATGTTTCATTGATTGGACTAGATCATTTTGTACTGTGTGAGGTTGAATGGACGAATTACGCGGACCCGTAGCTGCTCTTTCTAAAGATTCTATATAATCATATACTTCTTGTTGCTTTGGGTCTATATCAGGTGTCATTTTTATTGGGCTATCCCCAAAACGCCGTGAAGGAGAGTTGTATTCAAAATCTGGCTGAGAAGGGCTCACATCAACATCTGGCTGAGAATGGGATGGACTATGTTCAATGTCTGACTGAGAATGAAATGAACTAGGTTCACTGACTGACTGAGAGTGAGATGGACTATAGTCAGCTGGGGACTGTTCAGATGTTTCTTCTCCCAAATCGATAAAATGAGGTCCCTTCATTTGCGTTTTCCTCAACTTCCCCTTAAGCCTGGAACTTCTTCTCACACGTTGTGGACCACTGTCTTTTTGCTTTTGTTTCCCTTTCTCTTTCTTCTTGGCTATAGATAACTGTTCTTGAAGATGAACCAATCTCTCAGATAACACTTGATGATATTCTTCTTCGGAAGAAGGGGTTTGATGTATAGCCTCAATACTTTTTCTCTCTTTTGATGTTATTGGCTTTTTACCCTTGGTTTCTTTCTTCTTCCTTTTTGACAGTCTCTCTTCCTTACTAGTTCTTTCAATTGCAGTAGTAGGAGTACTTTGAGTTTCATCATTTGTTCTTTTTCTCCTACTCCTTCTTGATGTGCTACCTTCAGGAATTTCTTGAGGTTCCTCAAAGAAATTTCTAATCAAAAATTGTTCCCATGTGTCCTTCTCCTTTAACTCGTTTTCAATCAAAATTTTTACAAGACCATGGTGATATAGATGTGGTTCTACATCCCCTAAATGTTTCTGAACAATCACAGACATCTTCTTCAAACTATTTAATAGAAAATATGGGAGATTGAGAGTTTGATTATCTAGAAAATTCATCAGCAATCTGGTATGGTACATATACATGGACCCAAAACGGCCTTCACAGGTGATGAATTTTTGAACAACTAGCAGCAAAGTAGCCCATTCCTCTTTCAAAGCATGAACAGGAATTGCTCTTTTAAAAATAGTTATGTCCATACCTAGGTTATGTAGAATTACTCTCCAAGCTTCATCACTAATTCTTTTGTTCTTAAACCATCGTTCACCCTCTTGAAGAAGTTCTGTGGCAGATGCTATAGATGCCTCATTCACCGTAAACTTAAGGTCTCCAATCTCTACTTCCAGGCCATTGAACGACCTTGAAAAAGCTTTTGTCATTTCTTTATGGTAGCCTCTAAACTTTTGGATAAACCGCAGCCACTTTGCCTTCTTCAATATATCCCTGACTTGCGGATATCCTTCCATGAACTTAGGTCCTCTGGTTCTGCTCTCAAAAATTTACCCATCCTTCTTTCTGCTCTTTAAAAACTTGCCTGCGTGAGGCGGGTTCAATGGAAGTAGGATGGCTGAATAAAAAGAAATGAGCACGATGACTGTAGGTAGATATCAGAGAGTGGGTATACAGACTGTAGCGTAACAGAGAATGAAATGGAGAGAAGCGGAACAGAGAAGGGTTACGTGAGCACGGCAGAAATGTGGCTGTGAGATTAATAGAACAATAGGAGAAGTATAACACATCCGTCAGTGTTTGAAATTTGGTGGGTGCAAAATAAATGTAAGCACGTTTAAACAATGGCTATGGATTTTATGCGGCTGAAAGAAGTCGTTGTCAAATCAACTACGTCTCATTGTCACAAGTGGAATATCAGAGTATGAGTGAAGATCGGAGGTTTAATTATGGCACCGTTTGAGAATGAATGCGAGAAGATCATATGGAGATCATGAAAGGGTTACGGAGTTTGTCAATATAATCATTGCACATAATGGAGCTTATGGTTCATAACTATATAAAAATGTGTTTTCAATGCTATTTGAAATGAATTTTTACTCATACCTTGGAATCTTTGCCTTTTTCCTTGGTCTTCAATTAGTTGCTCCTCATTTGATATCTTGAATGCTCCATGTCTTCATAATTGGTCCTCATACCTGCATTTTATTTCATGATTATGGAAATAACATCTGGCTGTACATTCTTTTGAAAAACAGAGTGGTAGCTGCGGAATCTGCTTCTGGCTGCGGAAACTGGTGTCAGCTGCGGAAACAGATGTCAGCTGCGAAAATTGACACATCTATTATTTGGGTGAGTGGAAATGAATGGATGACAATTGGTTAAATGGAAATGGTCATGAAAAATAATTTTATTGGTGAAATGGAATGAAACAGATAAAATGAAGTGGAATGGAGTGAAATGAAGTGAAATGAAGTGGAATGAAGTGGAATGGGTGGTCACAAAATTTGTCAAATGAAAGAGAGATTTTTTTTTTTGGAAAATATAGGGTGTCAGGTGTTCCTGATTTTCACCCAATATTTTCTGTATAAGACTGCCAATCAGTGATTGGTTTTCAGGCTTATACAATTTTTTTTTTTAAATTTTTTTTTTTTTAACTGAAAACAACAAAAGCTAGGCTGGTGGAGAAGAAGAATTCTTCTATACCAGCCTGATTGCAGAATTTTCTTGAAACATTTTGACAAATTCCTCTTTTGAGAGTGGCTTATGATAAACTTTCAATCTGTGGCCATTCACAATAAGAGGAGTTTGAAACTCATCAATGGTATTGATTCTTACCGCTCCATTGCTAAAGATCTTGTCAATCTCATATGGCCCAAGCCAATGAGTCTGAAATTTTCCTTGAAAATCTTTAAACTTGGAATCAAATAACAATGCCCAATCTCCTTCTTGAAACTTCTTCTCTTTGATTTACTTGTCATGCCATTTAGCTCTTTGATATTGAACTAGATCAATTCTTAGAATTTCCTCTTGTCTGATCTCATCTAGCTCATTCAAATGCTCCATTCTATGCTTTTGGGCTTCTGATAAGTCCATCCCCAACTGAACTTCTATCTTGAAGGTCTTGACTTGGAACTCAATGGGGAGCATGACTTCTATCCCATAAACAAATTCATAGGGAGAATGTCCTGTTGTATTTCTCCATGTAGTTCTATAGGCCCAAAAGGCTTCAGGAAGCCTTTCTGCCCAATCTCTTCTATGTAGATGAACAATTTTGGTGATGATACTTTCAAGAACTTTGTTTGTAGACTCCACTTGACCATTTGTTTGCGGATGGTAAGGAGTAGATCTTATGTGCTTGATTTTGTATTCTTCCATCAACTTCTCCACCAAGTTGGATGTGAATTGGCTTCCCTGATCTGTCACAATTTCTCTTGGAACACCAAAGCGAGTAAAAATATCCTCATAAAGAAAATGAACAACTGAATTTTCAGTAGAAGATACTAATGCTTTGGCTTCTACCCATTTAGTAACATAATCAGTACAAACCAATATATACTTATTTTTCTTAGATGGTGGATTAATAGGTCCAATGAAATCTAAAGCCCATTTTTCAAAGGGTTCAATGTGTACCTGTGGTTGCAATGGAATTTTATTTGAAAGGGTAGGTTTCCCTACTCTTTGGCAGCTGTCACACCTTTTGACATATTGTTTTGCATCTTTGAAGAGGGAAGGCCAATAATATCCTAAAGAGAGGATTTTATAGGTTGTCCTTTTGTCTGCAAAGTGTCCACTACATGGTTCATCATGACATGCCTTAAGAATATCAGGCATTTCATCCTCCCTAACACATCTTCTGATCACAAGATCTGGCCCTGTTTTAAAAAATTCGTTAGAAATCCATGAATATTTTGAACTCTCCTGAATAATTTTTCGTTTTTCATTTGGAAATAAATGTGAAGGCAGTTTCCCTGTAACCAAATAGTTAGCAATATCTGCATACCAAGGAGTTTTAATATTTACTGCAAACAAGTATTCATCAGGAAACTTATCCTCTACAGGAGAATCTTCTTTAGTATTCTGAATCCTAGACAAGAAATCAGCTACTGTATTTTGTTTTCTTGGTCTATCCAACACAGTAATATTGAATTCTTGCAAAAGTAAGAGCCATCTTGTCACTCTGCCATTAGTAACAGGTTTGTTCATTAAATATCTAATTGCAGAATGGTCAGTATGAATAAAAGTTTCATACCCTGTTATGTAATGTCTAAACTTATTAATTGCATGAACAACAGCTAAAAACTCTTTTTCAGTCACAGTATAGTTCAACTCTGTGGGAGTCAAATTTTTACCGGTATAATAAATGGCATAAGGAACTAAATCTTTTTGACCCAACACAGCCCCTAGAGCTGTATCTGAAGCATCCGTAGAAATATGGAAAGGGAGTTTCCAATTTGGTCCTCTCAAGATAGGTGCTTCAGATATTCTTGCTTTCAAAGTTTCAAAGGCTGATTGACAATCAGGATCCCATTTAAATTCACAGTCTTTTGTAAGCAATTTGAAGAGTGGAGATGCTATTTTAGTGAAGTTTTCTATAAATCTTCTATAGTAACCAGTAAATCCTAGAAAACTTCTAACATCTCTTTGAAAATTTGGAATAGGTAACTTGGAGATGACTTCAACTTTTGATCTATCAACCTTAATCCCATCTCCTGAAATATGATGCCCCAAAACAATCCCTTTAGTAAACATCATAAAGAATTTTTCATGGATTAATGAAAGGTTTGTTTCTTTACATATTATAAGAACTTTTTCCAAATTTTCTAATGCCTCTTCAAATGAATTACCATAAACTATAAAATCATCCATATAAACCTCTACACAATCATGGATTAGATCAGAAAAAATTCCTAGTACTGCTCTTTGGAACGTTGCTGGTGCATTACATAACCCAAAAGGAAGCACTCGGTAGGCAAAAGTTCCCCATGGACAAGTAAATGTGGTCTTATCTTGATCTTCAGGTGCTACCTGTATTTGATTATATCCACTAAAACCATCCAAAAATGAAAAGTACTTTTTACCTGCTAATGTATCTAATACCTGATCAATAAAAGGCAAAGGAAAGTGATCCTTCAAAGTTGCTTTGTTAAATTCCCTGTAATCAATGCATACCCTCCATTTACCATTCTTTTTAGGTACTATAACCAAAGGAGAAACCCATCGGCTATCTGAAATTGGATAAATGAAGTTTACATCGAGTAGTTTTTGGAGCTCTTCTTTCACTATCTCCCTAAGATTTGGATTCATCCTTCTTTGAGGTTGTCTGATTGGTCTACTGTTTTCCTCAATATAGATATGATGGATGCAAGTCTTAGGATCAATACCTTTCATGTCAGTATACTCCCATGCAAATGCAGTAAAATGTTTTTGCAAGATTTTGATTAGTTCTTCTTGTTGTGACTTTTCCAAATGTTTGTTGATATTCAATGTTTTTCCTGGAAAAATCTCAATAGTAGAACTACCAAACTCTTCCATAGAGTAAAGAGACATTTGTCTTGATGATAAATATTCTATGTCAGATTCCAACCGAAATTGTGTGGGGTCATATTCTGAAGATATCTCAAAATTTTCTAATGTGTTCAGAATTTGACTATCCTCACTGATTTCAGAAATGGTAAAGACAGGTTGTATAATGTCCTCATCATCAACCCATTCATTATCTCCTACTTCTGTGATTGCTTTTGCTGGAGGATACAAATTGAATTTCTTTGTCGAATTACCATTAGAAATGTACATGTCCCCAGATCTACAACTAATAAAAGCATCAGCTGTGGCTAGCCAAGGTCTTCCTAAGATAAGTGGGTGCCCTCCTAGATTACTCTTGGGAGTCAAAATCATAAAATCTACTGGATATTCCCAAGAATCTAAGGAGACTAAAATATCTTCTAATACACCATCTGGTTTAATAATTGATCGATCCGCAAGTTGCAATAAAGTAGGTGTAAAAAGAAGGTTAGGAATTTTTAGCTAGTCCATAGTCTATCTACTCATAATGTTGATAGCAGCCCCTAAGTCAATCAATGTGTTTGGAATTTCTATCCCATTTATATGTGTCTTGACAATTGGACTTCCTGGATCTACATACTTCTGCATGGTAATTTTTCCCATCATAATATTTGCAATCTTTCCTACCAGGTGGATTCTTCTTGTGTCTTTTAGTTTCCTTCCTAGTCTTTTGAAACTCAACTCCTTTATTGTTTTTGCTAGAATAGGAATCTCTCGAATGGCTTGTAGCAAAGGAATATTGATACAAACATTCTTCAATTCATCTAGAAAATCATAGTTAGGCAACAAGATTTGTTTTTCCACCCCCTTGTCAATTTGTAGTCTTTCAGGAAAAGGAGGTGTAGATGAAGATGCAGGTTGCTCAACTATAGGAGTTGTTGGTGTTAACTTTTCTTTTTCTTTTTGAATATTTGAGTTTTGAAGAGATAATTCCTCAGAACCCTTATTGGCTTCAAGAGAGTCCTCCTCAGAGGTATCCTACTCTAGGTCATCTATAGAAGGTTTTTCTAAAAATCTACCAGATCTGAGTTGTACATCATTGAGAGGAACAATCATATAGGTAGGAAATTGTTGTCCTTCTATCATGTAAGTATTCTAAGGATTTTTATTGTTAGGATTTGGCAATGGCTGAGCTGGAAGTTGATTTGTCTTTTTTTGGTATGGGAGCATGAGTTGAGGATTTGGATTTTGTTGAGAAGGTTGTTGTTGTGGAAATGGCAATGAAAGTTGTGGATTTGGGTTTGGAAGTTGTGGAGCTTGTTGATTTTGAAAAGATGGAGGATATTAATAAAATTGAGCAAATCTCCCATAAGGATTTTGCATCCATTGTACCCATGGATGATATGGATTTTGATGTTGGGGCCAAGGTTGATGCCAAGGATTCCAATTTGGTGGGGTTTGAAGATTCATAGGGTTGTTAAACCCTTGAGTTTGTTGTCCCTGCCAAGGTCTTCTTGCAACAAAACAGAGAGATTCTACTGAATTTGGGTCTTCTTGAAAGACAGCTTTGAGTCCAGGAATTGAAGGAAAATCTTTGATCTCATGATTCTCTGAGAAAATCATACATGTTTCTACAACTTTTGCATCCAAGGGACATTCCCTTAAAGCATGTTTCTTCCTACATTTCGGACAAAAGATGGCTAAAGCATCCGTTTATGTTTTTTGCTTGTTTTGGATTTTAAGGGTGTCTAGTTGTTCACTAAGGCTCCCTAAGATATTAGTTTTGAATTCATCAAGCATGTTACCAATCTCTGCCCTACTTACTGATCCAGTTGCAGGTTTTTTAGCCCTAATAAGAGAAGGATACCTAGGCCCTTTTCCTGTTTTAGATTTTCCTCTTGAGAGATGGACACATAGTTCTGTTATGTCACGAAGTGGAAGTTGAGAAATGTCTCCTTTCCCCATCATGTTTAAAATATCTATCCATTCATCTCTAATGGATTTTAATATGAGGGATTTCAATGTTTCATCATCTAAGTTGCTCATCTTTGCTCTTTTCAAGTTGTATTGAAATCTTTCAAGTAAGTCTTCCAAATTTTCATTTTCTTTTTGCATCATTTTGAATACCTCATCCTTGTGATTGGTGGGCATAAAATAGTCCAAGTATCTATCCAAAAATGTTTTTTTTATATCATTCCAAGTCCTAATAGATTGAGTAGCTAATCCCATGAACCATTTCAAAGCAGCTCCCTTCAAAGTTGAAGGAAACAGTTTGAGTTTTTGAGAGTCTTCCATATAGTCATAGGTTCGGAACACGACTTCAAATTCAAACAAAAATGTTTCAGGATCCTCACTTCGCAATCCATAAAAGTTGGGGAGGACAGATGGTGAGATATTTTTCATTTTTGTATGAGTTTCCTCATCAACTATATGGAATCCAAACAAGTTATCTCCTTCTCTATTTCTTCCATTATTATCTTCACCATTGTTGTCTCCATTGTTTCCTCCTCCTCTACCTCTACCTCTACCTCCAAATCCATCTATTATTTCCTCTGCCATGATAGTTTCTTTAGAGTCATTAAAGTCCTCTAGTTCTTCTATCAAGGGAGGATGAGAGGGAGTCTCTTCCTTTTCTAAATGAGATTTAGTAGGTGGTATAGGAGAATCCTCTAATTCAGCTGTTCCTTGAATTCCAAAAATATTAAGACTAGGGGTAGATGGTGGTGAATCTTGTCTATGCCTTGAAGAAGATGGAGTTGTAAAAATCAAACTCTTGGCTTCAGCTATAAACCTTCCCCTAGAATCTCTTTCTCTATGCATGTCATTTTTTATTTATTTAGGGATAATAATTCTCTTTCTGATCTTCCAGATCACACTAGGTGCAAAAAGAGAGCATACTTAAGAAATTACTAAACCAATAACTCTCTTTTTTGATCCTCCAGATCACACTAGGTGCAAGAGGAGAGCATACTTCAAGAAGTTATCAAGTTTTCCCTTCTTTTATTATTTTGTTTTTTTTTTTTAAGAAATTGGCTACCTAGTTACACTTCCCCGGCAACGGCGCCAAAATGTTTGGCCAATTTAGTGTGTCCTAAATTGCTACATTAATTTATCAATCCGAGATTCGTAAGCTGATGAAGTGTGGCGCACTATATGTGCAAGATAATCTATTTCTTATCTTTTTGTCATTTTTAGTTTTCTAATGTGAGATGGAAATTCTAAAATAAAATCAAGTATGGTTATGATTGTTCAAGACAATGATATCCTTTATAATTATTTACCAACTTGAAACTTTAAAAGGAATTTGAAACATACAATGACAAAACTTGAAAGGAAATGAAAATGTGCTGCTAACCTAGTAAATCAAAACAGTGAACTATTGAGCATGAAAGCCAAACCATCCTTGCTGCTGTCTAAACACAAAAGAAACTATGCTTAAAGAAATCCAAGAATTGCAACAAAGTAAATATAAATCAAATTACATCAACTTATATTCTAATCCCTCGTCATTAGTCCAACTATGGCTTTCGGAGGTAACCATAAACAACTTGAGAAATCTGATATCTAATTTGCAGAAAAAGAAACTAATATAAAACTACACACTCATACTTCAATCAATCACCATCAGTGCAGCTGTGGCTTTCGGAGGTAACTGAAAATGACATGAGCAATTTAATATATCTAACTTGCAGAAAGTAAACTAATATCAAACTACACACTCATACTTCAATCCCTCACCATCAGTCCAGCTGTGGCTTTCGGAGGTAAATGAAAATGACATGAGCAATTTAATATATCTAAATCTAACTACTGAAGTAAATGTGCAAGACTGAAATAAACAAAGCAAGACTGAATTAAACAAAACTATGAGAAATAAATTAGTGCAGCAGAACAATATTGATTCCATAAACATGAATAAGATATGTAATGCCCTGAAGCGCCTAGACAAACAGTATTTTGAAGAAATTGATTCTAGATCAGGAACATAAAACATGGAAGATTATGGATTGTATAAAGGTAAAGCATGAAAGATTATAAACAGAGATGAAGCATAAATACCATAAAAGATGCAATGTATAAACACGTGAATGACTTATGGCACAATGAGCTTAAAGAAATAAAACAAGAAACTATACAATAATGCACAAAACCTCAGCGTGTGCAGGGGCCCTCTGCACCAGCCTCGGGCAACAGCCTTCAAATACGAATTACGCTTGGAAACAGAGTCTTCTTATATATTAAAATGCAATCATAACAGAGAGATGATATTATTAAAGACAAGAAATATAAATTACCATGAGAGTCATCTCGAGGCTAATGGAGACTAATTAATATGCGATGCAAATGCATTATTTATAACAGAGGATGACATAACTAATTTCCTACAGTCTGCGCTGATAGAAGACACGTGAACAACCACGTCCAGAAATCTAGCATCATGGTTGCCATGAAGATTAAATCTATGGAGAGTAGCCGTTGGATTCGGCTTATGGAGCCGTGTACATGTGTTGATGTGTCTTCCGTAAGTTAGAAATGGTGATGCAAATCCTCACGTGATGAGAAACAGAGTCCTGTCACCGTGGGACTCTACGGTTGACTTCCACTTGGACACCTTTGACCGCAGCCTCCTTAGGTGAATTTTCTCGAGCCAATAGGACACGATCCATGTCCACATCATTTCTGACTTGCCCATGTGGCTCATTTTTCCTGAAGACACTCGCAGATGACAGACCCCTCGGCGGAATGAGCCGGTGGAGAAAATGATAGTACTGTATGGAGGTGAGCAAGATTTTCCGGCACCAAATGGAGGAAAAATCTGAACCAACAGAATATAGCATGATAAGGCATCCTGATTTCAGACAGCGTTGCAATTACCACAATGATATTGACAACTTGGAAGGTCTGTGAATGAAAGGGGATGGAGGCCAGAATGCAAAGAGGAAAGACAGATGCTGAAAGACCTTCCGGACACTGAACCAAGCCGGATAACAGAATGTAGATTTTGCATGAGTAGGAAGGATCCATAAACCAAAATCCATTCCAGAATTCTATTTAGGGAGTTAAAAACTTGCAAAATATCTTGCTAGAGGCAAGATTCCCACTTCAAGAAGGGCTCTCTTCTGAAAAGGAATACGTGAAGACCTCTTCCTTAAAAGAGGATCAAAACAAAGAGCCTCATAGTGATTATGAGGAAACCTCCATTAATTATGAAGAGAAGGTAAGAGGTAACAATGTTTTCACGTCAGGAGAAAATCTAGTACCTCATGGATAGGAAGATGGAGAAATTTCTCCAATGAGAGGAATTCTTGTACGTTTTGCAAGAAGTTCCAAAGAATCTCACATATGGAGATGAGGGCATATTCCATGAGTAACATGTGCCATCACTGATAAATTGTGAGACATTGAAGGTGAAAGAAGAATATAGGGAGGAGGACCAACATCATATGATTAAGAGCACACACCCCTATCTATTTTATAAGTTTGATGCATAGAAGAGGCAAACTATTTTTTATAGTGAGAGAAAGGAAAAAGTAGTCCACTCATATATGCAGTCTACTCTTGATATTGATGTCTCATTGCATGGAGGCATTCCACCTAGGAGACTACCATATTAGGAGATGATGGGAGATGCTTCACATCTGATTGCACCACTCATTGATTCTGGAGGGGTGAGGACCTTCAGAGGACTAGAAATAGTGCAAAGAGTCTGGGGTAGGCTCAAGGAGGAGGGAGAAATTATCCCAATATAGGTATTACCCACCCTCACCAAACATCTTGCACTGAGAGAAGATGTTTCAGGGATGGAAGGCACCATCATGGTGCAAGGAAACCACTCCATGTCTTTGGAGAATCAGAAGATACTTCCACATTGGAGGGACCTTCCATATTTGGTAGAAGTTGGTGGCCACACATGCTTACATTGGCCAGACTCAGAAATTTTTTGATGGGTGATAGCTTCTCATGGAAGGCTAGCCTCCAAAAACTTCCACCTTCTCTAGAGCATGAGGAGCTGTAGGAGGAGCAACAGAGGCAAGATTGCATCATCCCGTTGTATGAATTTGGCATGAGAGATGTCAAAGAAGAGAGCAACAACATGACAGGTGCTTCACATGATAGATCAGCAACACTGTCATTATTAAGTATTGACCCTTATTGAAGATCCCAGATATTAGTGGAATACTCCAAGGATATCTTTTCATGAAGAGTGCTTGATGGATAGTTATCAGATGGGAGATATATAGTGGTAGATGGGGTCATCTATTTTCAGAGTAGATTCTTCTTGACTAGAGCCTCTAAGCTGAAGGAGAAGCTACTAGATGCATCATATGAGGGTGTTATCTTAAAACCCATTAGTTTTATAAGAACATACCATACTATCTTGGAGGGATTCATTTGGGAAGGATTCAAAGAGGAGATGCACCACCATATGAGGAGATGTGTGGATTTTTTGGAGGATAATGAGAGATGTAAATATTTGGTAGAGTTATCATGGCCACTTCCTTTATCATTGGGAGTGAGTGGAGGCCCATCTATGAGCCACCTTACTAGCTTGAACCAAGTACATGGAAAAGATTGTATTTATGTACATCATGATTCATTTACTATGTATTTTCATTTCCTTACCATTCATGTTCAAGGCATTTCTCCAAGAGGTGGCACTCTTTCCTCTAGACTTCATGGTCTACTTGAGGCCATAAGCAGCATTAATGATGACCACTCCCTAGGAGATCTTGGGGAGATTATATATTATGCAGTGTATGCTCAATTTTCACCATACACCATACACCTTCTCCAAGCTTGTGAGGAGATTGGGCCAACAAAAATGTGGTTTAGAAACCACACATCATGCCATATTCTGATACACTCAGGAGTAAAACTACACTGGTTACACTTGAGGGACCATTTTCCCTCTCCGTTACTACACATGGACGCTAGCAAGACTTTGATTGTGATCCCGTATTTTGATGATTTTCTTATTATTGTTGGGGACATGATTGGAGGGATGACACCTTGGTTGGATGTGTCCATTGGGGATGAAAATTCCCACACCTCTTCATGCTTCAAGGGGATCATGGGAAATTATATGGCTGCTACATTATATCACTTGTTTCCTTATGAAGGGAGCCATATGATTGACTTAGGTCTTTGGGAGGAGCCTCTCATATGGGAGGAGTTTTTCTATGAATTACCATTCTGGAGGGTGATTCATTTTATACGGATGATAGTTTGGAGGATGGAGCTTCACATGGGAATGAAGATTCCCTATATTTTTTAGATCTATCCTTGCAGTTTCTTGAGTGGAAGAAACATTTGGGAGGGGAGGATTGTAATATTCCTAAACTAGCATGCAGCTAATTGGAATATTAAAATCTAACTTTGCTTCATATTTAGAAGAATAAGAGGGTAGGGAGACCCATAAATATCCTTATTAGGAATAAAACCACTCCAAATGTGAATGGAGGGCATCAAAAGAGCTAGATAAAGCTCCCTTATGTGTGAACAAGGGAAGAAGTATGTTGAATGGGTCAACTTTTACCAAATCAACAACACCGGTATGTAAGTAGTGGGAATTCAATTAGGGACAACGCAGTTTTAAATAGAGACTCTTTGCATGGAAGCAGTGCCATAAATAACTGGGGCTTAGGGTTATAAATCTCATCACATATATAAAGAAGAGGATGTAAGCCATATTTCATTAGCTTATGATATGATATTTTGATTATATGGTATGTTTAGAAATATAGTTTTCTTCTGATATTTAGCTAAGATTCTAGTGCTATTTAGCACAGGGTGTTCCTGATCGAGAATCCCACCTCTTTCCTTGGGAAGCCTCTAGGAATATCTTTGTACTACATTTCCACATTATAGCTTTTGGACAAGCTTCAGCTTTCTTCTACAGCACAGATTCTGTTTAGATATGTGGTGAGTTGCAGGGTGCAGTAGTGGAGGGTTTCTTTGGGCCATTTCTGAGTTTGTCTTCAGTGGAGGAAGCTTTATTTCCATTTGGATATCACTAAGGAAGGTCCCTATGCTTCATATCATATTTTGTCATCAAGCCAAGGTAGCATCATCCCCTACAGCATAGTTCCAATCCATGAATGCATTATTTTAGTGAGTTGTTGTAGGGGTAAGTTCAGTGCTCCATTGGGAGTGTTTGCTTTCCATTGAAGGGACCAACCCTTCATTGAGAGAGTATTTTGGAGGAGTTCTTTCAGATCTACATCAGATTTAGCCACCTTCATTCTAGGTGCCCAGTTGTAGATTTTATTCATCCCTAAGGCTGCATTTCGGAATTCTGATATTTTATGTATTTCTAGAAACCCTTTGTAGGTTATCTAGGAAAAGTGTATGGGAGCATAGATCTCCATTTTTGGCCTTGTATGAGCATTATCTTATTATATTTGTTTATATATATGTCCGAGCTGCAGTATTAGTCAGTAAAAGTGCGTTGTACTTGCTTAATTGTTTTGTGTAGCAATGTATTACCTGATTTGGGTGATTTTGGGCATTGGAGGCTTCTTTTGCCTATCTTGAAGGACTTGATCCCCAAGATATTTTACTTATTTATTTATGTTATACATAATACCATGGATCTATTATTTTCTGCTATTTCCATGGTTTTGCACTATATTTCTGCTTTTCCCATTTGGGAATATTACAATTTCTATTGTCTGTAGGACCTATGAATATGCCTTAGATGACCAAAATTTGAAATTGTTTCCATCCACCCTTAAGGATGCAACCTTGAGTTGGTTAATGGGTTTTCCTAGCAACAACATCACTGCTTGGGAACAAATGCACGAGTCATTTAAGAAAAAATGTAGGGACTACTGTAGATCCAAAGAAACTAAGGAGGAAATATTTAAGATGACTCTAGGACCTGGTTAATCCATAAAATATTATGAAGGAATATTGCAACTAAACTAAAAAAGATCCAACCACACCCTTGATCCCAGATCACTTAAGCTGGTACTTCTCTGAGGGATCATGGAGGAGGTGATATAAACCCTAATATTCTATTCATACGAGATATCTACCAGTTTCGACATGAGGACATCAAAAATTTCTTTAGGAATCATTCTAGGGCAGCTAGGAAGAAAGGCAGAGCTAGCCAAATCATGACCAACACCCCTTCCTCTTCCACCTCCATCCAGCATGAGATTTGAAGTATGTTGGATAACTTCAAAATGAAGATGATGCAGACATTTTCTCTGCAAATGGACACACTAGAGATCAAGAGGAAGTAGAAAGGGCCTTCGCTATCTTCTACCCTATATGTACTATAAAAAATCGTCAGAACGATGTCCACTAGATTTCGTAGAGTTTTTCTTAGTCTATGAAGAGAATCGTGCCACAGATAAGTGTCCCTCCTTACCTGGGCTCAAATCTATATATCAAGGTGGGGAGGTAGGATAAGAGCAAATCTGTTTCATAAAGCAGGGAAGGCCTCAATGACCTCGGTCATATCAGTAGGGTATTGCAATGTGCACCTTACTCCTATTACCATACCAATCAAAATGAACCTATGTAATATTGGTAAACTTACACTCCTCCATCATGGACTACACCTCCTAATTGGCCGTAAAACCCTCCATATCACCCCTAGCCTATGAACCAAACATTCCTGTAGTATGTTCCTCAACCACCTCAGTGGAGCAACCCATCACAAGGGTGGAGGCCCCAACATAATAAACCACCTACCTTACTTCCTCCACCCCAACCTCAACCTCATCTCACCCATTATTCTCCACCCAGGCTACCTCAGATGCCTGCATAGCCCAATGAAAACTCGAAAAACAAGCAGGCACAATAGGTTTGTAGTGGAGAAACATTCTATATAGCTTATGCTATGGAGATAAATGAGATCAATATGATATCGGGAAGAATAATCCCTGACAATCATCCTCCATATCCACTTACAAAGGTTGAGGAGTAAAAGGAAGACAGTAACACTCACATCCAACAACCTCATTTTCCTGAGTGCTTGATCCACTCTAATTATCACACCCCAGAGGAGACTAAAATTCTTGGAGAGCTAAAAATTTTGTATGTGAAAATACCCCTTCTCCAAGCCATTAAGGATGTTCCCATTTAAAATAGGCTCATCAAGGAAATGTGCTTTAATAAACCTACGAGAAAGATGAAAGATACCCCCACCATCAATATACTAGGACAACTGTATGAATTAATCTTGGGAAGGTCGATCTTCCCAAAGTAACTGGACCCTAGTAGTCCATTTGTGGATGTACACATAGATGGTGTCATAATCCCCAGCACACTGATTTATCTCAGGGCCAACATCAATGTAATGACCAAGGAAATTATTCTTAAACTAAACCTCCAAGGGAATTTTAGGAAAACCACAACGGTTTTCAAACTTGTAGACCAGTCCACAGTAGCTCCAGAAGGAATTGTTGAGGATGTTATGGTTTCAATTGAATATTTAGGTTACCTTACAAATTTCGTGGTCCTCCGGCAAAAAAAAACATTTTATGGATATCGTTTCATTTTAGGAAGACCTTGGTTAGCCACTGCTGGTTCTTATATCATTTTTCGGGCCAGAAACATGACTATAAAGAATGTGACCTTGTCTAAACAACTGGTATTATATATTCTTTCCTAGCCTTCCATTGACCATGACTTACATTTGTGGTTCAAGGATGAAGAAGAAGAATATTAAGTATACAACACTACAACCTACCCATTTTGTACCATATATGATGTACTTAGAGGGGGGTAACCTGATGAGGATGATATCATTGACCACATCATTCAGATACATCCCTCTAATGATAGTCCACTATATCACCTATCTAAAGAGTTTGAAAGCCACCCTTGGATGGACTTGTGCTAATTTGATTCAACCTCTTATACCATCAAGGCTCTGGAATTTTTCCCATCAAAATCTTTGAAAATTAACTCATCCCTCTCAAACAATGAATAAGATCATCTATGCCAACCGTTGAATTAAAATTTTGATGCATTTTCTTGGGACTACAAAGACGTGAAAGGGGTGCATCCCTCAGTGTGCACAAATCATATCTACATTAAATAATGATGCAAGCATATGCGACAACCCCAAAGGAAGATGAAGCTAGCTCTAAAGGACATAGTGAAGGAAGAATTGTAGAAATTATTAGATGCAGGTTTCATCTATCCCATATCAGATAGTGAGTGGGTGTCTCCTCTTGTCCTAGTCCAAAAGAAGAATGGACAATAGATAATATGTGTTGAATACTAGGAACTAAACAAAGCCACCTAGAATGACCATTTCCCTTGCCTTTATATATCAAGTCATGGATGGCCTTGCAGGGAACAAGTTATTTTATTTCCTAGATGGGTTCAATGGGTATAACCAGATCCAAATTAGCCCTCAAGACTAGGAAAAGACTTATTTGACATGGCACCTTCTCTTACAGATTCCTGCCCTTTGGGTTGAGATATGCCCCAGCTACTTTCCAAAAAGGAGTCTTGAGCATCTTCTCTATGCTAGTCCATGACTCTATTGAAATTTACATGGATGATTTCACACCTTATGGGGATTACCTCAAAGATGTTCTCTCCAATTTGGGAAAATTTCTAAGAAGGTGCATCGAGATGCATCTCTCCCTGAGTCCAAAAAAGTGTGAATTCTTAAAAAGAGGAGTTTTCCTAGACCACTTAATATCACAAGCAGGAATACAGGTAGACCCAAACAAAATAAATATCATAAAAAGGGTGCATGTTCCTTAAAAGCAAAAAGCTGTCACAATTTTCTTAGGTTTGGTTGGCTACTATAAAAGGCTTATTAAGGACTTTAGAAAATTGGCTTCACCATTATTTGGATTATTGTCCTAAGATTCTAAGTTTTTCTGGTCTAGTCCCTGTCAATAAGCTTTTGAGCTCACTAAGGAAATGTTAAATACTGCCCCCATTCTCTGAGGTCCAAATTGGGCTATACCTTTCCACAACCACACATATGAATTGGAAAAAGCTATGGGGGTAGCTTTGGGGTAGTTAGAAGAAAAATTACCCTATTCCATCTATTTCGTTAGAAATAATTTTTCCAAAGATGAACTCAACTATACTATCATATAAAATGAGCTTTTAGCCATTGTCCATTCCTTAAACAAATTTATACATTATATTATTAGTTATCAAACCTGATGCAGGGGCATTAGACAGTAGCCAACAATGTAGGAGGTTTTTTCCACATGTTGTGGCTAGGAGGGTTCAAAATTATTGAATTGTAACAACTAGGTGTCAATACCTCAGCTGACTGTTTCATTTAGACTAGCTAGAGTCCATAGAAGTCGAATAGGTTTGGATTCGATCCATCTATCATGTTTAAGTTATTTGAGTAAATTGTAATTAGGCCTTTGATTTTCAAAACGGTCCTCACCGAGGAACTGAAGAGACACATTGTAATGTATATAAATTGTATTCCTCGGATGTATTGAGGAGAGAGATTTTGGCAATAAAATTTGTGTGTTGAACAATTACTTCCGGTTGAACATATTTCAGTTCTCGGGATTACAAAATTGTCTCGAATAGATATTGTGAAGGAAATTGTTTAACTGTGAGGTGATTGAACACTGGTCTGTGTGAAATCGTTGAATAAGGTTGTTGCGTAAATTCCACATTTCTCTGGTTATTATTTTCTCATGAGTTATCCCCACAAGTTCTGTTGAATTAAACCCCAACCGCAGACGAGGTCTGTGTAAAATCATGGTCATTGAACCTTGGTTAATGATAGTGTAAATCCCACTTGATAAAGTGATAAATTTGTTTTATTATTAATTGAATCCTGAACCGAGGCTAGACTTGAGTTAGTGAATATGGAGGATAGCGTAACCCGACTTAAACTGGGGTCAACCACTGTTCTGAAACCGCGGGTGGATTTGCAAAACTGTACTGCCATATCGCACCGCTCTCTATGAGATAAGTGGTATTTTCGAATTGGGAGCGATTCCATAGAACAGTTGACACGTGTCCCTGAGCAGCGTTGCAAAACCACTTCCACAGTGTGCCATCGCACGTTATTGTTCATGCAAGTAACCCGTGCAATATCCATTGGATCATCTGAAGCTGCACGACGTACTCTCCTCCATCAGATGGGGAAGGCCATTAGCACTGGGCCCCAGTTTAAATTATGTTGATCGGGACCTTTTAAACTAAGGTTTGACAGTGGAATACAAAGCTCAAGAGGTATATTTTAATTTTCCAAAGTTTGCTAAATGCGTTTATTTATCAATTTCTCTGAAATTGATAAATAAAATTATGAGAATTCGTGGATGACCACGTGGCGAGGAATTGAGTCAATTGAGGCGAAAATGCTGACGGAGCTACGCAAAGAGACCAGCTCTCCTTAGGGGTCGACTTTCAGTTTTGTTGTTGTCATTTGTGGTATCAGAGCTGTTGTTTTTAAGTTGTTTTTGCATAGAATTAACATGGAAATCCGAGTTGGTAGAGGTGCTGGAAGAAGGAGAGGCGGATGCATTGCCAATGCAAAAGTGTTGGGAATTTTGTAGAGGGTCGAGGCCAGAGTGGATGCCATGGATTGAAGACAGCCCAGGGATTCTGAGGACATCAATGAACCTGAGACAGAAGAAGCTGAAGAAAATGCTGAGATTCCTCCTAACTTGAGGATCCTCAGAACTGTTCTGGGGTCTGCAGTTAAGCCCAGGATTGAAGTGTCAAGTTTTTCAGGAGGACTGAATCCAAAGGAACTGGTAGATTGGATTAATGAACAAGTTCTTCGACTATGAAGAAATAAGCGAATATAAAAAGGTCAAGTTAGCAGTGAAAAAGCTGAAAGGACATGCTGCACTCTAGTGGGATGAAGTGCAGGCAGAAAGGAGGAGAGTTGGCAAGTAGGCTATACAAATCTGGACCAGAATGATGGCTAAGTTAAAAGGTAAATTCTTGCCTAGTGATTATCGGCTAACATTGTTTAAGCAAATGCAGAACCTGAGATAGAGGTTGCTGACAGTAAAGGAATACACAGATAAATTTTATAGAGTAAGCATAAGCGCTGGGCAATTTCAAGACACACTAGAGAAGACTGCCAGATATGTGAATGGTCTCAAGTTGGAGATCCAAGATGATATTATTCTTCTGTCTCCTAAGATAGTTGAAGAGGCCTATCAGATGGCCTTTAATGCAGAAGAGAAACTCCTGAGGAAGCAGTCTGCCAAAAAGAGAGGTAATTTCAGTGGAAAGGGAAGTCTGGGTGGTAGAGGAAAGCCTACTACACCCAGGGATGGAGCTAACAGTAGCTCACCTCAGAATGCATCTACAGATGATGATGCAAGGGGCAGAAGGGGTTCTTACAGAGGAAAAGGAAGAGGAGGCAGAGACAGAGGCAGAGGTAGAGAATTGAGGTGCTATAGATGTCAGCAAGTGGGACATAAGCACTATGAGTGTCCAGAGAATGTGAGTGCTAGTCCAAGAAATGTTGTTGTTGCCCAGGCTGGAGAAGAGGCAATAATTGAAGAAGAAATTCTGCCAGAGAGGGGAGAGTCCTTGGTGGTTAATAAGGTCCTGTTGAAGAAAAACAAAGAGGTCACTGAACCTGCACAAAAGAATACTTTGTTTAGGACCATATGCAAAGTCCAAGGGAAATTCTACCAACTATTCATTGATAGTGGCAGCACAGAAAAGTTGGTTTCCACTGAGGTAATAGAAAAGTTGAAGATGAAGAGAAGGGAGCATCCAACTCCCTACAGGGTGTCCTTTCTGCATAAAGGGCACCAGCTGATTGTAAAAGAACGGTGTGAAATAGAGCTGCAAATGGGAAAATACAAAGATAAGGTCCTGTGTGATGTAATGCCCATGTATGTGTGTCATATACTGCTGGGTAGACCTTGGCAGTTTGACAGAGCAACAGTGCATGACAACAAGAAGAACACTTACAAGTTCTTCAAGGATGGGGTACATCATACATTGATACCCATGGAAGAAGGAGAGCCATCCAGCAGAGTGATTGATCCAAAGACCTTGTTGCTGAGCGAGAAGGAATATCTGCAGTAGATAGACGAAGAAGAGGTAAGTTTTGCTTTAGTTTGCAAACCTAAGGTAGTTCTTACTTCTGCAAACATTTCTGATTTTCCAATAGAAATCCAAGAGATGTTAGACAATTATTGTGACATTGTTGTGGATGATTTACCTGATGAGTTGCCACCTGTGAGAAAGATCGGCCATCAGATAGATTTTATCCCTGGTTCAAATCTGCCAAATAACGCAGCCTATAGAATGACTTCCACAGAAAATTAGGAAATCAGGAGACAAGTATAGGAATTGGTGGACAAGGGACTGATCAGAGAAAGTTTGAGTCCATGTGCAGTACCAGTAGTATTGAGCCCAAAGAAAGATGGAGGTTGGAGAATGTGTACTGATTCCAGAGCAATCAATAAGATAAAAATAAGGTATAGATTCCCTTTGCCCAGAGTTGAGGATTTAATGGATTGTTTGAGTGGTGCTAAATAATTTTCAAAGATAGATTTAAAAAGTGGATATCATCAGATCGGAATAGGAGAGGGTGATGAGTGGAAAACTGCCTTTAAAACAAATAAAGGACTATATGAATGGATGGTCGTGCCTTTTGGGTTGTCAAATGCACCCAGTACTTTCATGAGACTTATGAATGAAGTATTGAAAGAATTCATTGGTAAATTTGTGATAGTGTATCTGGATGATATATTAGTTTTCATAAAAACCAGAGAAGAACATTTAAGGCATCTTAATTATGTCTTGAAGAAGCTGCACCAAGAGAAACTGCTGATAAACTTAAATAAATGCTCATTCATGAAGGAAGAGTTGGTGTATTTGGGTTTTGTTGTTTCTGCAGAACGATTGAAGACAGACCCAGAAAAGGTTAAGGCAGTTGTGGAGTGGCCTTCACCCAGGAATGTCTTTGAGGTAAGAAGTTTCCATGGACTTTCTAGTTTTTACAGAAAGTTTATAAGAAAATTAGGTAATATTAATGCACCCATAATTAAGACAATAAATAAGAGCAAACAACCATTTAAATGGACTGCTGAAGCAGAAAGAAATTTTAAACTTTTCAACCAAAAGATAACTGAGAAGCCTATTTTGATTCTGCCTGATTTTACTAAACCATTTCAAGTGAAGTGTGATGCCAGTGGGGAATCCATTGGAGCTGTGTTGAGTCAAGATGATAGGCCTGTAGACTATTTCAGTGAGAAACTAAATGACCCCAGAAGAAATTATTCATCTTATGAGAAGGAATTCTATGCAATTTTTCAGGCATTGAAAAAGTGGAGACATTATTTGATGTCCAAAGAATTTGTATTATATTCTAATAATCATGCTTTGCAGTATATTGTACAGAAGCCCAAGTTGAATCAGAAGCATGCCAAATGGGTTGAGTATCTCCAAGGTTTTAACTTTGTTTTGAAACACATAAGTGGCCAAGAAAATAAAGTAGTTGATGCTTTGAGTAGGAGGCACATGCTTGTTTAAGAAACCAATTTTGAAGTTGTAGGATTTTATTTCCTCAAGGAATTGTATAAAATAGATTCAGATTTTAAGGAAGAATTTGAGGCATGTTGTAATCCTGTTCTAAAATATAGAAGCCAGTGGCTGGATTATTTCATGCAGGAGGACTTACTATTCAGAAGAAACCAATTGTGTGTACCAAAATGTTCCATGAGAGAAAATTTGATCAAGGAGAAGCATAGTGGTAGACTTGCTGGACACTTTGGTACTGATAAAACTTATGAGCAGCTGAGTCACTTTTATTACTGGGCCAAGATGAGAAAAAAAGTGGACAAGTTTGTGAAGAATTGCAAAATCTGTCAATATGCCTGTTTGGCCAGTTTAGTGTGTCCTAAATTGCTGCATTTAATTTGTCAATCTGGGATTCGTAAGCTGATGAAGTGTGGCGCACTATATGTGCAAGATAACCTTTTTCTTAACTTTTTGTCGTTTTTGGTTTTCAAAGGTGAGATGGAAATTCTAAAATGGAAACAAGTATGGTTATGTTTTTTCAAGGAAATAATATCCTCTATAATGATTTACCAACTTGAAACTGAAAAAAAAAAGAATTTGAAACATACAATGACAAAACTTGAAAGAAAATGAAAATGTGCTGCTGAAATGAAAAGGTGCGGCTAGTCTAATAAATGAAAACAGTGAAATAGTGAGCATGAAACCAAACTATTCTTGCTACTGTCTGAAGACAAAAGAAACTATGATGAAAGAAATCCAAAATTTGCAATAAACTAAATCTAAATCAAATTACATCAACTTGTCTTCTGATCCCTCATCATTAGTCCAGCTATGATTTTCGGAAGTAACCATAAACAACTTGAGTAACTGATATCTAACTTGCAGAAAGTAAACTAATATCAAACCACACATTCATAATTCAATCCCTCACCATCAGTCCAGCTGTGGCTTTCGGAGGTAACTGAAGATGGCATGCACAATTTAATATTTCTAACTTGCAGAAAGGAAACTAATATCAAACTACACATCCATAATTCAATCCCTCACCATCAGTCCAGCTGTGGCTTTCGGAGGCAACTGAAGATGTTATGAGAAATTTAATATATCTAACTTGTAGAAAGGAAACTAATATCAAACTACACATCCATAATTCAATCCCTCACCATCAGTCCAGCTGTGGCTTTCGGAGGCAACTGAAGATGTTATGAGAAATTTAATATATCTAAATCTAACTACTGAAACAAATGAGCAAAACTGAATTAAACAAAGCAGTACTGAAATTAAACAGAAACTAAGAAAAGCAAATTAGCAGCAGAACAATGTTAATTCCATGTCATTAGTCAAAAATTTATGCAAATGCCCGGGCTGCCTATTTATAACCTGAAACAAGAACACTGATCAGTGATCAATAACATAAAACATGAAAGACAGAAGTAAAATGGAAAACATGAAATATTATAAACAGAAATGAAGCATATATATCATGAAAGATGCAATGTATAAACATGTGAATGGATTATGGCACAATGAGCTTTAAAGAAATAAAACAAGAACTATACAATAATGCATAGAACCTTGGCAAGTGCAGGGGCCCTCTACACCAGCCTTGGCAACAATCTTCAAGTACGAATTACGTTTGGAAATAGAGTCTTCTTATATTAAAATGCAGTCATAACAGCAAGGTGATATTACGGCACAAGTGCAGCGTAATTACATTACAGAGCAGACTAATAAGAGATAACAGAGACTAATCTAATATGCGTATACAAACGCGTTATTTATAACAAAAGAAATATAACTAATTCCTAAAGTTTATGTTGATGGAGAACACGTAGACCGTTACGTCCACAGATCTAGGATCATGGCCGTATTGAAGAGTAAATCTATGAGGAGTGGATGTTTGAATTCGGCTATGGAGCCGTGTACAGATGTTGATTTGTCCTCCGCAACTCAGAAACGGCCATATGAACCTTCACGTGACACGAAACAGAGTCCTGTCACCGTGGGACTCTACGGTTGACTTCCATTTGGACACCTTTGACCGTAGCCTCCTTAGATGAATTTGCTCGAGCCAATAGGACACGATCCATGTCCACATCATTTCTGACTTGCCCATGTGGCTCATTTTACCTGAGGACACCTGTAACATAGAGTTTCACAAAATGGCTGCGGAAAGTTGCAGCAGCTGCGGAAAGTGGAAAGATTCCGCAGCTAAATGAGAAAAATCTAAATCAAACAGCAGACACAAAAATATAATTAAAAACCATGTTAGATGCTCTTTTTCAATTAATATACAATGATATTGACAACTTGGGAGGTTCAGGTGGATGAAAAAGGTATAGAAAAGTGTATGGAAAAGATGCATATTTGAGACTCAACATACCCCCACTGTGAAGGTGTTGCATGTCCTCATGCAACCAAAATTTTGATAATCCTTCCTCAGTTCATATGCCTTGACACTTCAGCCAATACATCCAAACCTCTCCTCTTCTTCCTTGGTGCTGCCAACATCCTAGGCTTCTTCATTAGGCATCTAAATTTGATATTAACCAATGCTCTGCTTAACTTCTGGCATTTCCTTTTCAATTTCTTGTTCTTCTTCTGCCATATTCCCAGATGTAGCATGGTATTATCATGAATGATTTTGTCTAATTTGCCTTGTTCCTTCAATGCCTCATTTTCATTTTTAATGTGTCTATTCAAAAGCTCTAGGTCAAAGATTTCCTATTTTAGTGATTGGACTAGATCATCTTGTACTGTGTGAGGCTGGATGGACGAAGTACTGGGACCTGTAGCTGCATTTTCCAAAGATTCTATATAATCATATACTTCCTGCTACTTGGGGTCTATATCAGGTGTCATTTTTATTGGGTTGTCCCCAAAATGCCGTAAAGGAGAGTTATCTTCAAAATCTGGTTGAGAAGGGCTCACATCAACATCTTGCTGAGAATGGGATGGAATATGTTCAATATCTGACTGAGAATGAAATGAACCAGGTTCACTAACTGATTGAGAGTGAGATGGACTATGGTCAGCTGGGGACTGTTCAGATGTTTCCTCTCCCAAATCAATGAAATGAGGACCCTTCATTTGTGTTTTCCTCAATTTCCCCTTAAGTCTGCTGCTTCTTCTCACACGCTGTGGTACACTATCTTTTTGTTTTTGTTTTCCTTTCTCTGTCTTCTTGGCCATAGATGACTGTTTTTGAAGATAAACTAATCTTTCAGATAACACTTGATGATCTTCTTCTTCAGAAGAAGGGGTTTGATGTATAGCCTCAATAGTTTTTCTCCCTTTTGGTGTTATTGGCTTCTTACCCTTAATTTCTTTCTTCTTCCTCTTTCATAGTATCTCTTTCCTATCAGTTCTTTCAATTGTAGTAGTAGGAGTATTTTGAATTTCATCAATTGTTCTTTTTCTCCTACTTCTTCTTGTTGTGCTACCTTCAGGAATTTCTTGAGTAGGAGTAATTTGAGTTTCATCATTTATTCTTTTTCTTCTACTCCTTCTTGTTGTACTACCTTCAGGAATTTCCTAAGGTTCCTCAAAGAAATTTCTAACCAAAAATTGTTCCCATGTGTCTTTCTTCTCCTTTAACTCTTTTTCAATTAAAATTTTTACAAGACCGTGGTGATATAGATGTGGTTCTACATCTCCTAAATGCTTCTGAACAATCATAGACATTTTCTTCAAACTATTGAATATAAAATATGGGAGATTGAGAGTTTGATTATCTAGAAAATTCATTAGCAATCTGGTGTGGTACATATACATGGACCCAAAACGGCCTTCACAGGTAATGAATTTTTGAACAACTAGCAGCAAAGTAGCCCATTCCTCTTTCAATGCATGAACAGGAATTCCTCTTTTAAAAATAGTGATGTCCATACCTTGGTTTCGTAAGATTTTTCTCCAGGCTTCATCACTAATGCTTTTATTCTTAAACCAATGCTCACCCTCTTGAAGAAGTTCTGTGGCAGATGCTATAGATGCTTCATTGACCGCAAACTTAAGGTCTCCAATCTCTACTTCTAAGCCATTGAATGACCTTGCGAATGCCTTTGTCACTTCTTTATGATAACCTCTGAATTTCTGGATAAAACGCATCCACTTTGCTTTCTTCAATATATCCCTTACTTGTGGATATCCCTCCATGAACTTAGGTCCTTCCGGTTCTGCTCTTAGCAATTTACCCATTCTTCTTTCTGCTCTTCACAAATTTGCCTGCATGAGGGTTCAATGGAAATAGAATGGCTGAATGCACGGAGATGAGCACAATGACTGTGGGTAGATATCAGAGAGTGGGTATACAGACTATAGCGTAATAGAGAACGAAATGGAGTGAGACAGAACAGAGAGGGGTTTTCGTGAACTCGACAGAGATACGGCTGTGAGATTAACAGAGTATAACACATCCGGTAGTGTTTTGAAATTTGGTGGATGCGAAATAAATGTGAGCACGTTTAAACAACGGCTATGGATTTATGCGGCTGTAAGATTCCTTGGTCAAATTAATTACGTCTCATTGTCACCGGTGGAATATCGGAATATGAGTGAAGATCGAGGGTTTAATTATGGAACCGTTTGAGAATGAATGTGGGAGGATCATATGGAGATCGTGAAAGGGTTACGGAAGTTGTCAATATAATCATTGCACATAATGGATGGAGCTTATGGTTTAGAACTATATAAAAATGTGTTTTTCAATGGTATTTGAAATGAATTTTACTCATACCTTAGAATCTTTTTCCTTTTCCTTGGTCTTCAACTAGTTGCTCTTCAATGGTGTCTTGAATGCTCCATGTCTTCATAATTGATCCTCTCACTTGCATTTAATTTCATGATTATGGAAATAACATCTGACTGTACATTCTTTTGAAAACAGAGTAGTAGCTGTGGAATCTGCTTCTGGCTGCGGAAACTGGAGTCAGCTGTGGAAACTGATGTCAGCTGCGAAAACTGACATAGCTATTATTTGGATGAATGGAGATGAACATATGACAAATGACCAGATGGAAACGGTCATGAAAAATAATTTTATTGATGAAATGGAATGAAATAGATAAAATGAAGTGGAATGGAGTGAAATGAAGTGAAATGAAATGGAATGAAGTGGAATGGAATGGAGTGGGTGGTCACAAAATTTGTGAAATGAAAGAGAGATTTTTTTTTTGAAAAATATAGAGTGTCAGGTGTTCCTGATTTTCACCCTATATTTTCTGTATAAGACTGCCAATCAATGATTGGTTTTCAGGCTTATACAATTTTATTTATTTATATATATATATATATATATATATATATATTTTTTTTTTTTTTAATTTTTTTTAAAACTGAAAAAGAACAAAAGCTAGGCTGGTGGAGAAGAAGAATTATTTTGTACCAACCTGATTGCAGAATTCTCTTGAAACACTTTGACAAAATCCTCTTTTGAGAGTGGCTTATGATAAACTTTCAATCTGTGGCCATTCACAATAAGAGGAGTTTGAAACTCATCAATGGTATTGATTCTTACCGCTCCATTGCTAAAGATCTTGTCAATCTCATATGGCCCAAGCCAATGAGTCTGAAATTTTCCTTGAAAATCATTAAACTTGGAATCATATAACAATGCCCAATCTCCTTCTTGAAACTTCTTCTCTTTGATGTACTTGTCATGCCATTTAGCTCTTTGATATTGAACTAGATCAGTTCTTAAAATTGCTTCTTGTCTGATCTCATCTAGCTCATTCAACTGCTCCATTCTATGCTTTTGGGCTTCTCATAAGTCCATCCCCAACTGCACTGCTATCTTGAAGGTTTTGACTTGGAACTCAATGGGGAGCAGGACTTCTTTCCCATAAACAAGTTCATAGGGAGAATGTCCTGTTGTATTTCTCCATGTAGTTCTGTAAGCCCACAAGGATTCAGGAAGCCTTTCTGCCCAATCTCTTCTATGTAGATGAATAGTTTTGGTGATGATACTTTCAAGAACTTTGTTTGTGGACTCCACTTGACCATTTGCTTGCGGATGGTAAGGAGTAGATCTTCTGTGCTTGATTTTGTATTCTTCCATAAATTTCTCCACCAAGTTGGATGTGAATTGGCTCCCCTGATCTGTCACAATTTCTCTTGGAACACCAAAGCGAGTAAAAATATCCTCATAAAGAAAATGAACAACTGAATTTTCAGTAGCAGATACTAATGCTTTGGCTTCTACCCATTTAGTAACATAATCAGTACAAACCAATATATACTTCTTTTTCTTAGATGGTGGATTAATAGGTCTAATGAAATCTAAAGCCCATTTTTCAAAGGGTTCAATGACTACCTGTGTTTGCAATGGCATTTCATTTGAAAGGGTAGGTTTCCCTACTCTTTGGCAGCTGTCACACCTTTTGACATATTGTTTTGCATCTTTGAAGAGGGAAGGCCAATAATATCCTAAAGATAGGATTTTATAGGCCGTCCTTTTGTCTGCAAAGTGTCCGCCGCATGGTTCATCATGACATGCCTTAAGAATATTAGGCATTTCATCTTCCCTAAAACATCTTCTGATCACAAGATCTGGCCCTATGTTAAACAATTCGTTAGAAATTCATGAATATTTTGAACTCTCCTGAATAATTTTTCGTTTTTCACTTGGAAATAAATGTGAAGGCAGTTTTCCTATAACCAAATAGTTAGCAATATCTGCATACCAAGGAGTCATAATAGTTACTGCAAAAAAGTATTCATCAGGAAACTTATCCTCTACAGGAGAATCTTCTTCAGTATTCTGAATTCTAGACAAGAAATCAGCTACTGTATTCTGTTTTCCTGGTCTATCCAACATAGTAATATTGAATTCTTTCAAAAGTAAGAGCCATCTTGTCACTCTGCCATTAGTAACAGGTTTATTCATTAAATATCTAATTGCAGAATGGTCGGTATGAATAAAAGTTTCATAGCCTGTTATGTAATGTCTAAAATTATTAATTGCATGAACAACAGCTAAAAACTCTTTTTCAGTCACAGTATAATTCAACTCTGTGGGAGTCAAATTTTTACTGGTATAATAAATGGCATAAGGAACTAAATATTTTTGACCCAACACAGCTCCTAGAGCTGTATCTGAAGCATCCATAGAAATATGGAAAGGGAGTTTCCAATTTGGTCTTCTCAAGATAGGTGCTTCAGATATTCTTGTTTTCAAAGTTTCAAAAGATGATTGTCAATTAGGATCCCATTTAAATTCACAGTCTTTTGTAAGCAATTAGAAGAGTGGAGATGCAATTTTAGTGAATTTTTCTATAAATCTTCTATAGTAACCAGTAAATCCTAGAAAACTTCTAACATCTCTTTGACAATTTGGAATAGGTAACTTGGAGATGACTTCAACTTTTGATCTATCAACCTTAATCCCATCTCCTGAAATATGATGTCCTGAAACAATCCCTTCAGTAAACATCATAAAGCATTTTTCATGGCTTAATGAAAGGTTTGTCTCTTTACATCTTATAAGAACTTTTTCCAAATTTTCTAATGCCTCTTCAAATGAATTACCATAAACTGTAAAATCATCCATATAAACCTCTACACAATCATGGATTAGATCAGAAAAAATTCCTAGTACTGCTCTTTGGAATGTTGCTGGTGCATTACATAACCTAAAAGGAAGCACTCGGTAGGCAAAAGTTCCCCATGGACAAGTAAATGTGGTCTTATCTTGATCTTCAGGTGCTACCTGAATTTGATTATAGCCACTAAAACCATCCAAAAATGAAAAGTACTTTTTACCTGCTAATGTGTCTAATACCTGATCAATAAAAGGCAAAGGAAAGTGATCCTTCAAAGTTGCTTTGTTCAATTCCCTGTAATCAATGCATACCCTCCATTTACCATTCTTTTTAGGCACTATAACCAAAGGAGAAACCCATCGGCTATTTGAAATTGGATAAATGAAGTTTACATTGAGAAGTTTTTGGAGCTCTTCTTTCACTATCTCCCTAAGATTTGGATTCATCCTTCTTTGAGGTTGTCTGATTGGTCTACTGTTTTCCTCAATATAGATACGATGGATGCAAGTCTTAGGATCAATACCCTTCATGTCAGTATACTCCCATGCAAATGCAGTAGAATGTTTTTGCAAGATTTTGGTTAGTTCTTCTTGTTGTGACTTTTCCAAATATTTGTTGATATTCAATGTTTTTCCTGGAAAAATCTCAATAGTAGAACTACCAAACTCTTCCATAGAGTAAAGAGACATTTGTCTTGATGATAAATATTCTATGTCAGATTCCAACTGAAATTGTGTGGGGTCATATTTTGAAGATGTCTCAAAATTTTCTAATGTGTTCAGAATTTGACTATCCTCACTGATTTCAGAAATGGTAAAGACAGGTTGTATAGTGTCCTCATCATCAACCCATTCATTGTCTCCTACTTCCGTGATTGCTCTTGCTGGAGGATACAAATTAAATTTCTTTGTCGAATTACCATTAGAAATGTACATGTCCCCAGATCTACAACTAATAAAAGCATCAGCTGTGGCTAGCCAAGGTCTTCCTAAGATAAGTGGGTGCCCTCCTAGATTACTCTTGGGAGTCAAAATCATAAAATCTATTGGATATTCCCAAGAATCTAAGGAGACTGAAATATCTTCTAATACACCATCTGGTTTAGTAATTGATCAATCTGCATGTTGCAGTAAAATAGGTGTAAAAATAAGGTTAGGAAGTTTTAGCTGGTCCATAGTCTATCTACTCATAATGTTGATAGCAGCCCCTAAGTCAATCAATGTGTTTGGAATTTCTATCCCGTTTATATGTGTCGTGAAAATTGGACTTCCTGGATCTACATACTTCTGCATGGTAATTTTTCCCATCATAATATCTGCAATCTTTCCTACCAGGTGGATTCTTCTTGTGTCTTTTAGTTTCCTTCCTGGTCTTTTGAAACTCAACTCCTTTATGGTTTTTGCTAGAATAGGAATCTCTCGAATGGCTTGTAGCAAGGGAATATTGATACAAACATTCTTCAATTCATCTAGAAATTCATAGTTAGGCAACAAGATTTGTTTTTCCACCCCCTTGTCAATTTGTAGTCTTTCAGGAAAAGGAGGTGTAGATGAAGATGCAGGTTGCTCAACCATAGGAGTTATGGGTGTTAGCCTTTATTTTTCTTTTTGAATGTTTGAATTTTGAAGAGATTCTTCCTCAGAACCCTTATTGACTTCAAGAGAGTCCTCCTCAGAGGTATCTTGCTCTTGAATATCTATAGAAGGTTTTTCTAAAACTCTACCAGATCTGAGTTGTACATCGTTGAGAGCAACAATCATATAGGTAGGAAATTGTTGTCCTTCTACCATATAAGTAGTTTGAGGATTCTTATTGTTAGGATTTGGCAATGGCTGAGCTGGAAGTTGATTTGTCTTCTGTTGGTATGGGAGAATGAGTTGAGGATTTGTATTTTGTTGAGAAGGTTGATGTTGTGGAAATGGCAATGAAAGTTGTTGTGGATTTTGGCTTGGAAATTGTGGAGCTTGTTGATTTTGAAAAGATGGAGGATATTGATAAAATTGAGAAAATATCCCATAAGGATTTTGCATCCCTTGTACCCATGGCTGATATGAATTTTGATGTTGGGGCCAAGGTTGTTGCCAAGGATTCCAATTTGGTGGGGTTTGAAGATTCATAGGGTTGTTAAACCCTTGAGTTTGTTGTCCCTTCCAAGGTCTTCTTGCAACAAAACAGAGAGATTCTACTGAATTTGGGTCTTCTTGAAAAACAACTTTGAGTCCAGGAATTGAAGGAAAATCCTTGATGTCATGATTCTCTGAGAAAATCATACATGTTTCTACAACTTTTTCATCCAAGGGACATTCCCTTAAAGCATGTTTCTTCCTACATTTCGGACAAAAGATGGCTAAAGCATCTGTTTCTGCTTTCTGCTTGTTTTGGATTTTAAGGGTGTCTAGTTGTTCACTAAGGCTCCCTAAGATATCGGTTTTGAACTCATCAAGCATATTACCAATCTCTGCCCTACTTACTGATCCAGTTGCAGATTTGTTAGCCCTAATAAGAGAAGGATCCCTAGGCCCTTTTCCTATTTTAGATTTTCCTCTTGAGAGATGGTCACATAGTTCTGTTATATCACGAAGTAGGAGTTGAGAAATGTCTCCTTTCCCCATCATGTTTAAAATATCTATCCATTCATCTCTAATGGCTTTTAATATGAGGGCTTTCAAGGTTTAATCATCTAAGTTGCTCATCTTTTGTCTTTTCAAGTTGTATTGAAATCTTTCAAGTAAATCTTCCAAATTTTCATCTTCTTTTTGCATCATTTTGAATACCTCATCCTTGTGATTGGTGGGCATACAATAGTCCAAGTATATGTCCAAAAATGTTTGTTTCATATCATTCCAAGTCCTAATAGATCTAGTATCTAATCCCATGAACCATTTCAAAGCAGCTCCCTTCAATGTTGAAGGAAACAGTTTGAGTTTTTGAGAATCTTCCATATAGTCATAAGTTCGGCACACGACTTCAAACTCAAACAGAAATGTTTCAGGATCCTCACTTCGCAATCCATAAAAGTTAGGGAGAACAGATGGTGAGATATTTTTCATTGTTGCATGAGTTTCCTCATCAACTATAGGGAATCCAAACAAATTGTCTCCTTCCCTATTTCTACCATTATTTCCTTCACCATTGTTGTCTCCATTGTTTCTTCCTCTTCTACCTTCACCTCTATTTATTACTTCCTCTGCCATGATAGTTTCTTTAGAGTTCTTGAAGTCCTCTAGTTCTTCTACCAAGGGAGGATGAGAGAGAGTCTCTTTGTTTTCTAAATGGGTTTTAGTAGGTGGCATAGGAGAATCCTCTAATTCAGCTGTTCCTTGACTTCCAAAAATCTTAAGGCTAGGGGTAGATGGTGGTGAATCTGGTCTATGCCTTGAAGAAGATGGAGTTGTGAAAATCGAACTCTTGGCTTTAGCTTTAAACCTTCCCCTAGAATCTCTTGCTCTATGCATGTCATTTTTTTTTTTTTTTTTAAAGTTGGGCTAATAATTATCTTTCTGATCTTCCAGGTCACACTAGGTGCAAGAAGAGAGCATACTTAAGAAATTACTGAACCAATAACTCTCTTTTCTGATCCTCCAGATCACACTAGGTGCAAGAGGAGAGCATACTTCAAGAAGTTATCAAGTTTTCCCTTCTTTTATGATTTTGTTTTTTTTTTTTTTTTTAAGAAATTGGCTACCTAGTTACACTTCCCCAGCAACGGCGCCAAAATTTTTGGTCAATTTAGTGTTTCCTAAATTTCTGCATTTAATTTTTCAATCCGGGATTCATAAGCTGATGAAGTGCCGCACACTATATGTGCAAGATAACCCTTTTCTTAACTTTTTATCGTTTTTGGTTTTCTAAGGTGAGATGGAAATTCTAAAATGGAAACAAGTATGGTTATGCTTGTTCAAGGAAATAATATCCTCTATAATGATTTACCAACTTGAAACTGAAAAAAAAAAGAATTTGAAACATACAATGACAAAACTTGAAAGAAAATGAAAATGTGCTGCTGAAATGAAAAGGTGCTGCTAGTCTAATAAATCAAAATAGTGAACTAGTGAGCATGAAACCAAACTATTCTTGCTGCTGTCTAAACACAAAAGAAACTATGCTGAAAGAAATCCAAAAGTTGCAATAAATTAAATCTAAATCAAATTACATCAACTTGTCTTCTGATCCCTCATCATTAGTCCAACTATGATTTTCGGAAGTAACCATAAACAACTTGAGTAACTGATATCTAACTTGCATAAAGTAAACTAATATCAAACCACACATTCATAATTCAATCCCTCACCATCAGTCCAGCTGTGGCTTTCGGAGGTAACTGAAGATGTCATGCACAATTTAATATTTCTAACTTGCAGAAAGGAAACTAATATCAAACTACACATCGATAATTCAATCCCTCACCATCAATCCAGCTGTGGCTTTCGGAGGCAACTAAAGATGTTATGAGAAATTTCATATATCTAACTTGCAGAAAGGAAACTAATATCAAAATACACATCCATAATTCAATCCCTCACCATCAGTCCAGCTGTGGCTTTCGGAGGCAACTGAAGATGTTATGAGAAATTTAATATATCTAAATCTAACTACTGAAACAAATGAGCAAAACTGAATTAAACAAAGTAGTACTGAAATTAAACAGAAACTAAGAAAAGAAAATTAGCAGCAGAACAATGTTAATTCCATGTCATTAGTCAAAAAGTTATGCAAATGCCCAGGCTGCCTATCTATAACCTGAAACAAGAACACTGATCAGTAATCAATAACATAAAACATGAAATACATAAGTGAAATGGAAAGCATGAAAGTTTATAAACAGAAATGAAGCATATATACCATGAAAGATGCAATGTATAAACATGTGAATGGATTATGGCACAATGAGCTTTAAAGAAATAAAATAAGAACTATACAATAATGCACAGAACCTTGGCGAGTGCAGGGGCCCTCTACACTAGCCTTGGCAACAATCTTCAAGTACGAATTACGTTTGGAAACAGAGTCTTCTTATATTAGAATGCAGTCATAACAGTAAGGTGGTATTACGGCACAAAGGCAGCGTAATTACATTACAGAGTAGACTAATAAAAACTAACAGAGACTAATCCAATATGCGTCTACAAACACGTTATTTATAACAAAAGAAATATAACTGATTCCTAAAGTTTATGTTGATGGAGAACACGTAGACCGTTACGTCCACAGATCTAGGATCATGGCCGTATTGAAGAGTAAATCTATGAGGAGTGAATGTTTGAATTCGGCTATGGAGCCGTGTACAGATGTTGATTTGTCCTCCACAACTCAGAAACGGCCATATGAACCTTCACGTGACACGAAACAGAGTCCTGTCATCGTGGGACTCTACGGTTGACTTCCATTTGGACATCTTTGACCGTAGCCTCCTTTGATGAATTTTCTCGAGCCAATAGGACACAATCCATGTCCACATCATTCCTGACTTGCCCATGTGGCTCGTTTTTCCTGTAGACACCTGTAACATAGAGTTTCACAAAATGGCTGCGGAAAGTTGCAGTAGCTGTGGAAAGTGGCAAGATTCCACAGCTAGATGAACAAAATCTAAATCAAACAGCAGACACAAAAATATAGTTAAAAACCATGTTATATGCTCTTTTGCAATTAATATATAATGATATTGACAACTTGGGAGGTTCAGGTGGATGAAAAAGGTATAGGAAAGTGTACGGAAAAGATGCAGATTTGAGACTCAACAATGCCAAAGGAAGGAGCCAGAATGTAGGATTGTATAATCCCTTGCCTATTCCAGATAGGCCTTGGGACATGGTGAGTATGGATTTTTTTCTAGGATTTCCCAAGAATTAGAGAGGTAATGATGCAGTATTTGTTGTAGTGGACAGATTCTCCAAAATGGCACATTTTATTCCACGTTATAAAACTAGTGATGCCACCCATGTTGCTAACTTGTTTTTCAAAGAAGTTGTTAGATTGCATGGGTTGCCCAAGAGTATTGTTTCAGACAGCGACACCATATTTGTGGGTCATTTTTGGAGGACACTATGGAAGAAACTTTGTACCAAACTGAGTTTCAGCTCAGCTTATCATCCTCAGACTGATGGACAAACTGAGGTAGTGAATAGGAGTCTGGGACATTTGTTGAGAAGTCTTGCAGGAGAGCATCCCAAGCAGTGGGATCATATTTTTCCCCAGGAAGAATATACATATAATGACTCACCAAACAGGAGCACAGGGTAGAGCCCATTCCATATTATCTATGAAATTCACCCCAAGGGAATATCAGAGTTAAGAAATCTGGGAAGGGAAGACATGAGAAGTGCTGATGGTGAAGAATTTTCTTTAGAGATCCAGGCCATACATGAACAAGTGAAACAAAAATTACAAGGCAGCAGCACCAAATACAAGGGCAGAGCAGACTTGAGCAGAAAATAAGTTCATTTTGAAATAGGAGATCTGGTTTTGGCACACTTGAGAAAGGAGAGATTCCCAAAGAAGTAGTATAATAAACTGAAGTTCAAAAAGATTGGGCCATGCAAGTACTTAGAAAGTTTTCTGCAAATTCTTATAAGATTGAATTTCCACTTGATGTTGGAATATCTCCCATTTTTAATGTTTCATATTCGTACAAGTATGAAGATGATGGTGAAGAAGAAATATCAGCAGACAAGGAACAGATTAAGTGGGAAAAGAAGCTACCTCCAGCACAACCATTGCAACCAGAGAAGATATTGGATAAAATATTGTTCAAGAAGACCAGAGGACAAGAGTACTTTCAGTACTTAATCAAATGGAAGGACAACCCAAAGGAAGATGCCACTTGGATGACTGAAAGAATGTTGCAGAAGATAGGAAAATCAGTGGAAGAGATCATAGATAGGAGTCCATGAAGAAAATTTCTCTTAGGAGTCTGATGCAGGGGCATTAGACACTAGCTAGCAATGTAGGAGGTTTTTCCGCATGTTGTGGCTAGGAGGGTTCAAAATTATTGAATTGTAACAGCTAGGTGTCAATACCGTAGCTGACTATTTCATTTAGACTAGCTAGAGTCCATAGAAGTTGAATAGGTTTGGATTCGATCCATCTGTCATGTTTCAGTTATTTGAGTAAATTGTAATTAGGCCTTTGATTTTCAAAACGGTCCTCATCGAGGAACTGAAGAGACACATTGTAATGTATATAAATTGTATTCCTCGGATGTATTGAGGAGAGATATTTCGGCAATAAAATTTGTGTGTTGAACAATTGCTTCTGGTTGAACAGATTTCAGCTCTCGTGATTACCAAATTGTCTTGAATAGATATTGTGAAGGAAATTGCTTAACTATGAGGTGATTGAACATTGGTCTGTGTGAAATCGTTGAATAAGGTTGTTGCATAAATTCCGCATTTCTATGGTTATTGTTTTCTCATGAGTTATCTGCACAAGTTCTGTTGAATTAAACCCCAACCATAGATGAGGTCTGTGTAAAATCATGGTCGTTGAACCCTGGTTAATGATAGTTGAAATCTCGCTTAATAAAGACATAATTTTGTTTTATTGTTAATTGAATCCTGAACTGGGGCCAGACCTGAGTTAGTGAATATGGAGGATAGCGTAACTCGACTTAAACTGGGGTCAACCAATGTTCTGAAACCGCGGGTGGATTTGTGAAACCGGACTACCATATCACACCACTCTCCATGAGATAAGTGGTATTTCCGAATTGGGAGCGACTCCATAGAACAGTTGACACATGTCCTTGAGCAGCGTTGCAAAACCGCTTCCACAACGTGCCATCGCGCGGTATTGTTCGTGCAAGTAACCCATGCGATATCTGTTGGATCATCTGAAGCTGCGTGACATACTCTCTACCATCAGATGGGGAAGGTCGTTAGCGCTGGGCCCCAATTTAAATTATGTTGATCGGGACCTTTTAAGCTAAGGTTTGGCGGTGGAATACAAAGCTCAAGAAGTATATTTTAATTTTCCAAAGTTTGATGAATTTGTTTATTTATCAATTTCTCTGAAATTGATAAATAAAATTACGAGAAGTTATCGAAGACCACGCAGCGAGGAATTGAGTCAATTGAGGTGAAAATGTTGATAGAGCTATGAAAAGAGAAAAGCTCTCCTTAGGGGTTGACTTTCAGTTTTGTTGCTGTCAAAACCTTTGTACGTACTGACCATGAAAATATTAAGTACTTAATGAATAAACCTGATGTTGACACTAGAATAATTAGATTTTTTTTTATTACAACAATTTGACTTAACAATTGTGGATAAACCAGGAAAGGAGAATTTTTTTGAAGATTAATTATCAAGACTAAATCTACCTACAGATGAGGAAGTGATGGTGAATGATCAACTTCCATATTAAGACCTATTTTCCATAAATCTATCCTTGGTTTTCCGACATAGCTCACTACTTGGTTTATCAAACGTTCCCTCCAAACCTCTCATCCAAGGAGAAGAGAAATATTATCAGGAAAACTTCCCCTTTCACCCGAATTGGTGGAAATCTCTTCACGTTGGGTCCTGACCAAATTCATAGAAGATGTGTGAGGGAATAAGAGGTTTTTGATATCCTTTTGACATTTCATGATAGTCCTTGTGGAGGCCACTTTAATGCAAAAAGGACAACCTTCAAAGCTTTGCATGTAAGTTACTATTGGCCTACCCTACACCAAGATGCTGGGAGATACACCAGTAGGTGTAGACAGTGCCAAATAATGGGGATACCTACACCAAAGGATGAGATTAATTTGAACTCTCAGGTGGCTCTAGAGCCATTTGAAAAATGGGCATGGACTTCATTGGACCCATTGATCCACCATCTAGACAGACGAGGTATATCATAGTCTGTGCTAACTACCTGACCAAGTGAGCTGAAACAAGTGTTGTAAAGATAGAAAAAAAGGAGAAGAAATAGGGGAATTTTTAGGTCTAAAATGGGCCTCCTAAATAAAATATAAAATAATAGCGGAAATAATCAAATAATATTATATTACATCATCAAATTTCAGAGGGAAAAAATAAAAAACTACTTTTTCAGCTAGTATTTTCAACTTATCTCCCTATTGGTTTACTCAAATTTCGAGTGAGAAAACTAGTTAGATGAAAAATTTGATTCCTCATCCATGGAGTACCCATTCTGCATACTTTCTATGGACCCTGACACAATAAAAATGAAAAATACATGAAAAACGTGATTGCAATCACGTTTTTTCAACTATTTCTCATTTTTCGTGTAGCTGGGTCCATCGAAATTATGCAACATGCGTACTCGTTGGATGAGGATTTAAAATTTTCATCCAATGAATACTCCACCTCGAAATTTGAGTAAATACTTAGGGATATAAGTCTAAAATAAAAGTTGAAAAATTAGTTTTGTTATTTTATTATTTTTTATTATTTTTACTTTTTTAACCCAAAAATGGTAATCTTGTTGGTTCTTATAAAGTCTATTTTGGTTGTATATTTTTCCTAGGAGGCCCATTTTAGACCTCAAAAGTTCTCTAATGGTAGTTAAGTTTCTAAGAGAAAATGTGTTCTACAAGTTTGGATACCTCGGAGTGGTAGTCACTGATTAGGGGGGCCAATTTACATCTCATCTAATTGAAAATCTCCTAAGGCAGCATAAGATAAATAACAAGACTTCCTCTGTATATCATCCTGAATAAAATGGAAACGTTGACGTGAAAAAAAAATCCTTGGAGAATATAATCACCACGTTTGTGAGTAGGAGTAGAAAATATTGGGCAGACAAATTGGTGGAAGCCACTTGGGATTACATTACCACTTGGAAGATAACCATAAGGTTTACTCCTTATGATTTAGTATATGGGAAGAAATATCTACTTTCCATTGAATTTGAGTACAACAACTTGAGAATATCAGTTGAGTTATACCTAGATATCACAAAGGCCCAACAAGAAAGGTTTTTTTAGTTAAGTGGTTTGGATGAGTTTTTAGATTTATTCACTCCTTCACACAGAGGCAATTCAACTGCAAAGGAAGGTTTGGCATGAAAAAAAAATTAAGGAAAAGAAATTTCAAGAAGGAGATTGGGCACTGCTCTATTAATCAAGGTTCAAGGACTTCAAAGGAAAATTAATGACAATATGGTTGGTACCTTACCAAGTGGAAAAATTCTATGACAATGGCATTCTTCAAATCATAACCATAGATGAGGAGGTGATCCACCTGCTTGTCAATGGTTACAATATCAAAGTGTACAAGAAGTCCATGTCTAGGGTTGGGTTTATTAATTCCATAAATAGGGAGGTGTATGTCATTGGAAGCTCCATAATTTCTAGTGCCTCCCCTTCCTTTGAAAAAATAGAAAATAAAAATAAAAATAAAGAGGCGTGGGTGAAAACCTCTCTGAGGCATCCTAGGCCAACTCTTGGCTTGAAAACCTCTATGAGGTGATCCTAGAACAAAAAAAAAAAGAAATAAACAAAGAAATAAAAGGTCCTTCAGTGAAAACCTCTTTGAGGCACCAATGGCAGGCTTGAGGGTTGAAAACCTCTATGGAGGCAGCCCACCTGTCTTCAAAAAAAAAAAAAGAGAAAATAAAAAAACAAAGAGAAAAAGAAAAAATGAAAAAAATGAAAACAACACCCATGGACTCATTTCTATTTTCCAGGTTGCGGATCAAGGGAAGTTTACAGAATGAGGAGAAATTTTATTCCTCTTTTCTCTCTCTCCCTTGCCTACCCACTCCATAAGCAACCTGATCATGCATCCATCCACCCATTTCTCCATTCAGTTGAGAAAAAATGACATATTTTACTCCTATATGTAATTTCTATAATATATGTTAGCTGCTACAAGATTTCTTGTAGTGCTACAGGAAACCCTATATTGCTACAGGACATTCATATGTGATAAAGGAAGCTCTCTCAAGGGCATCTAACCTTCAAGAAAAGCATGAACATAAAAAAAAAATTCCTATAACTACCACTCCTAACCCTCACTCCACTCCATGCAATAATATTCACTCTCAACCCTATTTTTCTCCACTAGCAGTTAGGTCACCTATATCTTGACATGGGATCTCTACCCTCGTCTCTCCATCACTCCAATCACTCCATAGCTCCATCCCTAACATCCATACACTATTTCCCCTAATTTCTTGACAACTTGGAGCTCCAAGGAAATAGAAATGAAACTATTGCAGGAAGTTGATCACTTCCTATAACAACCCTATACATAACACAAGAAGCCTAAAAAGTGAGAAGAAGTTGATGTAAATGGCTCCAAATTACCACCAGAAGACTCTAGGAGGATGACCACACCAGAAATAGCACCTGAGGACCTCCATGTAATACTCAGAAGAAGAAAAATGTAATATTCCTAATTTAGCTTTTAGATAATTAGAATATTATATTTTGTCTTCCTTAATTAATAGATGAATAAGAGGGTAGAGGGACCCATAAATCCCTTTATTAGGAATAAAACCACTTCTTAATATGAATGCAGATCAATCAATCTAGATGGGGTCAAGATGAATAAATCACTTCTTGGTGCGAATGTGGGTCAATGCATGTGGATGGGGTCAATTTGACCAAATCAACAACAGTCATGGAGGTAGTCAATATAATGGAGGACAATGCACTCATATTGGAGGTTAGTGGCCATGTGTGTATCATCATTATTGTGTGCGGCCAAGAAGGTCAGGGCTCACAAGAATATAAGGAAAGGGATGTCAGCCATAGAGAGCATTCTGGTTTATTATTATTTTCTTGTCATTTATGACTTGAGCACATTTGAGTTGTTTACTCGAGTCTACAGTGTTGTTTAGCACAAGGGTGTCTCTGAGAGGAGATCGTAACCTCATCCTCGGGGGAATTCAAGTTCCTATTCAAGAGAGGATTTTTGTTGTCCATATGAGCTAATCTCATCATTCAGCATTCAGGCCAGTTGTAGACCGTCTAGTGTTGCACATTCACTCAGTGACTTATGAAATATAGTAGTAGAGTTCATCAGAAGAGGGTGAAATTCCATAGCATTTCTTCTTGGAATCCATTGAAGGGATTATCCCTTCAATAGTTGGGCTTGGGAGTACTTGCAACTATTATATATTTTAGTTCAACCCATAATTATGCATACACAATAGTTATTCATTATAAACACTAGGAGGGTTATTTTCTTAGGTCAAAAAATCCAAAAATCCTTTCTAGGTTATTTTGGGTTTTTTCCATAGAGTCCGGATTCTAAATCCCAAATATTTCTCAGCATCAAAGAATCCTTATCTATGCAGTCTTATTCACCCAACAGCAGCATTTCTAGCAAGGCAGCATAAAGGGAGAGCTCCAACAGCGTAGCAGAGAGAAATGTTTTCAATGGGAGAGATTGAGGCCATTCCAACCCTCTTTTCCTCGCTTGAGTGCTATCTATTTTGAAGCACTATTGTATTATTTTCACCTCCATATTAATAAAATGGATCAGTTTTTTTGTCCTTTTATGGTGTTTTCAGTTTGTTTCCATATTGTTGTAGTTTCCAGTTTAATATGTTTTGTATTACTGTATTTTCCTATTTGGAATATTATAGTGGTATTAGAGCTCATATACTTGGCTCAACCTATGGATTAATCTATGATACCCGAAGATAGAGAATACATAACGGACCGGACATGGAGATACAAAAACAGAGAACACAAAAATTTGCTAGAATAAAAAGTGATGATTTTGCATTAGATGTTTCGGGAAAATGAATATGAATATCGAAACTCAGAGACATGGGTTTTGTGTAGAACGGACCAATTCTATTTCTCTATGTGTATTTTTCCAAAAAATTTCCTGGATTGAGAGAAACAGAAGGTTCTCTAAGAGATACAAAAATCAAAAATGCAGAAATTTGTTGGGTTGAAAAGTGACAGTTTTTCGTTGGCTGTTTTAGGCAAATGAAGATGAATATTGAAAATTGGAGACATGGGTTTTGTAAAAAATGGACCAATTCTATTTATTAATGAAAAATTTCTCTAAATTCAGTCTTGATTGAGAGAAATGGAATTTTCTCTGAAGACAATTTTCTCAAACTTGCTGTATTGGCCGCCTTTCAAATTCTTCCAATTGCAATACCAGATTCAAATGGTTTCAGAGTTCACATCTAACAAAGAGAACTATGTTCCAGTGAAAGAGGATAAAGGGAGTGTCCAATGGAAGAAGAATTTTATGGGAAGGAGTTTGGAAATCTCCTCCTTAGAACTATGTAGGATCTTGCCAAAGAGATCAAGGAGATGAGAGTGGAGAAACAAAGGGAAACCCTAAGAGGGTTGCAAAATGGAGAAAGTTATGGTATTTCACATCATTGGTATGAGCAATTGGCAGTGCAGCAAGCTTCACAGTGCTCCACTATGCCTACCTTCCTAGTAGTAGGAAATGGGGTTGGAGGAGCACAAGAGGAGGAGGCTCTTAGTGATTATTTTCTAGAATATGAATCTCAGTCTCAAATATTCAAAGAAAATCTGACTTTCCAGGAATTTTTCCAGATTAAGGAAAACCAAAGACCTCACAGCTACAATAGAGGAAGAGGTTACATGTAGAGAAATTTCCTATAATGTACCATGGGTATAATTTTTCTACCTACTTTTTATGGGGCATCAAAGAGTACAACAAAGACTTGGGAGGAGACAGTTGAACATACACCCATTGATGAGACACCACCCATTGTTTAAATATCCATTAATGGGGTATCTTGGGTTTTGACCAAGTTCTCTGATGATAAGATTGCATCATAGGTTGATGAGGTGTCAGGAGATCACTTCACTATTGTTGAGTAGTCAATAGGTACATAGGCCTCTAAGTTTATGGCAGAATTTTCGGATGACAATCACATGTAGCTAACTAGTGAGAATGCCTTGCATATTGGAGTATCTATGGAGGAGGGTGTCCAACCATCCTTTGGGATAGCCCTTGAGGAGGCACTAGGAGATACAAAGGTATTGGACGATGGTCGCACAAAATAGTGCCATCTGTTTTGGGTCAACCTTCTAGCTTTGAAGATGAAGGCCACATCAATACGAGAGGCTATCCTATGTCAAAATGAGGAGCTAGAGGGAATGAGAGTGGTTTGTGTCGAGTTAGCATAAAAGTTGGTCCACGTTGGAGAATGTTTGGATTCCCTAATGGTGCAGTTAGAGGGCACATTGGAGTGTTAGAGAACCCCCCTTTAGGCATACAATGATAGGGTGCAACACTCACACGATGGAGGGACTATTTTATGTGCGAGGATTCTTGAATTTGATTCTTTTCTCGAGGTTGGACGGCAAGAGGTATTGAGTTGGTACCCCATGGATTAGGCTAGGCAACTAGATACATCCATGGCCACATTTCAGGTGAGTCCCATGGATTACCATAGGGACATGAGGGCCAGATTACTATTTGGATCCAGGTGGGATTTACCATCACATGATAGAGTCAATAGGTGATGGTATTCATTGTGCGATGGGTCAGACGTTTGGGCACACACACATTTTCAAATCTCTATCAAAGCTCCAAACATCCCTAGTGATAGGATGGTTCGATATGAGGGTACACCCTTTTCTAGAGCTATCTCAACATAACAACTGTGCATGGAGTCATAGGGCTATTTTCCTACGTTGCGAGTAGCTGGCCGGAGGAGGTGGCATCGACAAGCCACAAGAAATGGAAATATGTAGAGATGGTGCTCTCTCATGGGTATATGGTACATTTGAGATATGGAGGATATGAGCAACAATTTCATTTTCATTGGCATGTGAGGAGTTGGGATGCTCTGATCCTTTAGAGAAGATGGGGAGATGTAGCCCACCTCATGGGGGGTTTACTAGCAGAGTGGTGGATATTTTGGCCCATGCAGGATACTATATAGTACATGGTGGTATAGTCATAATCGACAGTATCCGGTGGTGTACAATGGTAGGTTGAATCATACAGTGGCATGATGAGGAGTTCAGAGACACTTCTTGGTATTCAGTGACCCATGATATGGTGCAGCAGGAACTTGGAGAATTGCCTCCAAGGGGACTTATGGACAGGGGAATTAGGTGTATTGTGGGATGCAGTTAACCTAAGATTGATGAGGATTTAGTTCAGCATCTGGAGACACCGCATTTATTAGAGACAGGGCTACGAGGGTGTTATCAGCTCACATTTAGGGGACGAGGGATGGCAGCCTTCATCTACTTTGTGTTTGACACATGGGGGAGCACTGAGACTTCCACTACATGGTGAGGTAGAATTATCATGTTTCTTCTTAGGGCTATGATCAACAGTGGACGGGTAGATATCAAAATCATGGTGATGCTCCGGCAGGACGAGATTATCCTGTGCATATTTTTCACCACAAGTCCCCAAGAGAAAGGGATACAACCTACACCTAATTGGGGAGATCATGCAGATTTTCCATCGGGCTTTAGTGAGTTATTTATGGAGTGGGGGAGTGCATTGGTATGAAAATTTGGTTAGCAGCATGGCAGTAGGTCAGATTTGTCTTCCAGCATGCAGGGTGAGCAGTCAGATGACTCGATGAGAAAACTTCAAGATGATGAGTCACTTGTGATGATTCAGTGTGAGCAGCATATGGCAGAGCATGGGGCATATGATAGGGAGGCTATGCCTATCATGCATGATAGTCCTTTGGGGGAGAGCCAAATGGAGGCTCACAGTGAACCAGTGCTAGATATGTGGCTAACCTTGGGGTCAGCCATTGAGGAGGAGTTGTTGGAGATGGTGGTGCATCCATCATTGGGCCGATCCATTGATGAGGTGCTGGTAGGTTCATATACAGTTAGAAGGACTATAGTACTTTTAGGGAGTAGCACTCTCCAGGATTACATTAATGGGGCTTGCAATACATCTTTCCCACTTGAGCCTATTATAGAGAGAGGGGACTTCCCTTTGAGGCAGTTTTCATTGACAGGCGAGACATAGTTGTATGAGTTGAGTGTGGGTTAAGTAGATATCACCACATTGGATTCTTCGACCATGATATACTGGTGGGAGATCATGAGTTAGTATCTTATTGATCGTACGATATTATTAGTCATGTGCATAATAGAGCAGGGACCCGTAAACATGACAGTTACTACAGTTTACAGTTGGTAGTGGGGCACATGTCGACAACGCTTTAGCTTCCCATCCCGACTTCGAGAGAGCGGGATCAACATCAAATTCAGTCAGGGGAAAGAGGTGATGAGTTGGTATGCAGTTGGTGGGGAAAATTATATAGTGAGATCTACGAAACAACATGGACCATGAAGCATTGATGCATGTTATAAGTCTTCACCTCATGAGGCAGTAGCTATAGCAAGATGCAGTGCGCAATCCAAGAAAGGGTACTTGGAGGATGATAGGCCATGCAAGCATTGGGATCTGCAAGGATTTATTAATGATAGGTATGGTGAGAGATCCATTTGAGATCCCGACCTTGAGGAGTCTATTCCAAGTATCCTGATACAGGGGCATAGCTACACTGAGGGGTTTGCATGCGATCCGGGCATTGGTTTCAGTTCCATCAGGTCAACAGGGTGGCCCACATCTTTTAAGTTGCTTGAGGACAAGAAATGTTTTGGTGAGGAGGACTGTAATATTCCTAAGTTGGCTTTTAGCTAATTATAATATTATATTTTTTCTTTCTTAATTAATAAATGAATAAGAGGGTAGAGGAACCCATAAATCCCTTTAGTAGGAATAAAACCACTTATTAATGTGAATGTGGATTGATGAATATAGATGGGGTCAAGATGAATAAACCACTTCCTGGTGTGAATTTAGGTCAACACATGTGGATGGGGTCAATTTGACGAATCAACAGCGCAATCATGGAGGTAGTGGAGACAATGGAGGACAATGCGGTCATAATGGAGGTTAGTGGCCTTGTGTGTAGCATCATTATTGTGTGAGGCCAAGAGGGTGAGGGCTCACAAGCATATAAGGAAGGGGATGGTAGTCATAGAGAGAATTTTGGTTTATTATTATTTTCTTGTCATTTATGACTTCAGCACGCTTGTTTCTTTAGCCGATTTTGTAGTGCTTTTTAGCAGATGGGTGTCTCCGAGCCGAGACCCCAACTCATCCTCAGTGGACTTCAAGTGCCTACTCAGGAGAGGATTTTTTTTGTCCATGTGAGCTGATCTCATCATTCGGTATTTAGGTTAGTTGCAAACCCTATAGTTTTGCGCAGTCACTGAGTGACGTAAGTAGTCCAGTAGCAGAGTTCATTAGAAGAGGGTGAAATTCCATACAATTTCTTCTTGGAATCCATTGAAGGGATCAAAAATTCAATAGTTTGGCTTGGGAGTACTTTCAAATATTATATATTTTGGTTCAGCCCATAGTTCTTCATACCAAATAGTTATTCATTGTAAACCCTAGGAGGGTGATTTTCCGAGGTCAGTCAATCTGAAAATCCTTTCTGGGTTATTCTAGGTTTTTTCCATAGAGTCCATATTCTAAATCCCAGATTTTTTCTAAGCATCATAGCATCCTCATCTAAGTATTCCTATGCACCTAGCAACAACATTTACTACAGGGGAGTGCAAAGGGAGAGCTCCAGTAGTGCAGCAGAGAGCAGTTTTTTTCAGTGGGAGAGCTTGAGGCCTTTCCAGCTCACTTTTGTTGGATTTAGTGCTATCTATTTTGAATCATTTTTGTATTATCTTCACCTCCATATTAATCAAATGGCTTGGTTGTTATGTATATTTTTGTGGTGTTTTCATTTTATTTCCATATTGTTGTAGTTTCAAGTTTATTGTGTTTTGTATTACTTTATTTTCCTATTTGGAATATTACAAACAAGAAAATAATGTGTTAAGCAGGTCACTTAGAAATAAGTTTCTCACTCAGAAATATGCATACAAAAAACATGTTAAAGAAAAAAAAAAATCATGGCTATCACCAAAATCTAGCTCCCTGCATCAAATGATGTCTGTAAATCCTTAGCAATAGTTAGGCTTAGGTGTGTCGCTTCACCCTCCTTTTATGCATCATGTTGATAAAAATGAATTAATTCTTAGAATTGGAGGTTAAAAAGGAAAAAATGTGGCCAATTAACTTGGAGATCCTTGTGAAGTTAAAGTGAATGAGAAGTGATGTATGCATGCCACCTAGGATGTCAAATCAGCTAAGGGTGAGTTCATGAGGACATGGAGGTGATTATGAGGCAAAAGACAATTTTTAAGTGGAGTGGGACCAATGAGCCAAAAGAGGAAAATTGGTGCCGAAGTCCAAGTCACCACTTCATTCCAAATTCATTCATGTTTCCATTAAGGGATTTTTGGCTCATCATCCTCATTCCATTGAGAATTTCGAGAGAAATTAGAGGGGGATGATAGGAGCCATCAAAGAAAAATGCACCAAGGCCGAAGTATGCATGCAAACCCCGTGCTACAAGAAATTGTTGATGCTACATGAAATCTTAGAGAAGGCTGAAAAGTGCCCAGAATTGCAATGAGAGCCACTCACAGCTACTATTCACACCTAAAACCACCATCTCCCATGAAATAAGCACTATAGTTTGGAGGTAAGTGGGTGTCACCTCACCAAAATTGTGAATTGTTTCCATGATAATTTATACATAGTCACATCAGTAATTCATAATTTAAGAGGTTGATTGATGAAATAGAATCATGTTAGTATGATTTTATGTAAAATTATAACCTCTAAGGCCACACATCACCAATATTCTTAGGAAAAACCAATAAATGACCTTATTAACAGAACCATAAAATGGGAGGAGGTTTTAACAGAAGGGAACCCGAAATTATAAAACAGGATCAGATTACATCCTCAAGTGGTCGAAATTTTTAGGAATCATTAGTGGCTAGGATTCTTCGAGCTCCTCAAGGACTTTGATGAGGAGGTGGCTTGAGAATTTTCAGTGTCCCTTCATGCACAAGTAGATGATTTGGAAACCACTATGGTCAGAGGTATATACATCAACATTACACCTGAATTGATTAGTAGAGTAACCACTTTGCCTCTAGGATTCGAGTGGAATAGAGAATATAGGGTTTCCAAAACTACAACCAAAAAGAGCTTCTTTCTACCAAAATGAATAATTCATCGAGGAAAAAAATGGAGTGAGAAGAGACCACCTTCTATACCCTTAGGATGAAGTAGAATCTCACATAATAAAATAAATTTAATATGATGGAGGACTTACTATGGTTTATGGATACCAGTTTAGACTGTTGAATGAGCTTAGGTTCCAAGGATATCTCCCTCTAGAAAAAATATTGAACATTCCCTACTTCCTCCTACATTCAATTAGGGACATGAACCAAAAGATGAGGGGGAGAAAGTACCAACACTTATCTCACTATGGCCTCATTAAGCTTATAATAGGAGATGCTCTAAATAGATGGAACACCATTGTATCTTGGTCCACTTTCATATATATATGGATAGGGAATCATTCATAGGTACATAAACTAGAAAAACCCTTGCCTCTAGTTTTGGAGGGAGGGGAATTTAAGAATAAGGAGTAGATACTGAACAGACATAATGAGAAGAGGAATAAGAGGAAGAGATGGAGACTGAAGCAAAAAAAATAGAAACCCTAGAAACAAGGGAAGGGAAAGAAGAAGAAAAAGGGGAGGGAGAAGCAGAAGAGAAGAAGGAAGATGAGACAGTGGAGGAAGAGACATTAGACCCTATCTTGGGCACTGATACCTCTATGCAACAGACAATCATTTCACCAGAATTATTAGAGAAATAACTAGCTTCTACCTTAGCCACTTTAAGCACACCATCGAACGCCAATATAAAAATATAAACCCCCATATACTTCAGAACTAGAAAGAGTACCAGGGTAAATCAAGGCAAGCAAAAAAATCCAACAAAAATCCCTATAACAATTGAGGAGTCACCCAAAAAGGAAGAGGAGATAAGCCTACAAGAAGGGAAATTTCAAGAGGTCACCTCACCTGAGAGGACACATGTGACCTATAGAAGGAGACATTCTTCAAGGCTGGAATCCCTTAAACATGTACCAACCCCCATAGACTCTAAAGAGGAAGAAAAGAAGGAGAAACAAGCAAAGGATGGTTTTCTATAGGAAACATTGTCTATGATACAGGAAACTCTAGGAGTTCTACAAACAAAGCATAAAACCATGTCGGAGGCAAATAAGGAACCCTTGGTAGGGAAAGAGGCCTAGGATGTCGAAAATAGGCAGATATTGAAGGGAAGTATGCCAAAGGGAAGGAAGAGAAGTTAAAAAAGGAGCCTACCTCCCTAAAATTTCTCCCAAAAGACATCTCAACAATTTCACATCCTAACACTCAGCGAAATCTAAGTTCCTACTATACATTTATTAAAGGAGGAAGAATGATTCCCCAAAAGCTTGCAGTCCCCCTATTTTATCAAGCAGAGCAAGAAAGAATACGCACACATCATTGGGTGTAAATTCCAAAAACAAAAAGTTTGCATGAAATATGAATCATGGAAGAAGCATTCAAATGGGGAGAGATTTAGCTAATGGTACACTTAGAGAAACCATGTTAAAGAAACAAATTCAAGAAACACAGGTAGAAGATGCAACGTTACAAAGAAAACTCTTACGAAATGATAAACAGATTGTGACCATGGTAGATTTGTGCATGGATGAAATCCAACATAGATATCCTTCAAACTCCTGTGCTATCTACTTGAAATAACAATGGATGCAATTTCAAATTAAGACACCAGCATCTCATGGACCATTTCCTTTTCAAAACTACATGTATTTTATTGATTTTTTCAATCAATCCAACATAGGAGACAAGGCCAAGTTGGCAGAAGTTTATATGCACACTCTTTTTTTGACTGATTTAAATATTTGGGACACTAACCCTAGGTTGGGGGACATGAATTTGATGGCCTTAGCCTCTTGGATGGTCAATGAGGAGGCAAGGGAAGAGGAGGTAAAAAGGGTGACAAGAAGAGAAAAAATAGAGCCTATAGACATAAGGGTGGAGCTATTCAACCCTAGGGGAGTCATTAAAAATCACTTCATGATAGAAAATGACGCCAGCCTTGTAGACAAGTACCTCAGGACCCAAGCATAGGCCATTTCACATTTTTATGACATTTATAGATTTTTGGGAGATGAATGTGTAATGGAAAGTAAAAAAATATGGAATGGACTCCCCCTTAGAATTAGGAACACGGAATATCAAATCCTAGAGAGATTGATAAGTGCCCTAGAGAGGGCATCATTATACAAGCGGGCTATGCAGAAAATGAAGCTCCAATGTCTTGGATTGAAACATAGTCCACCTTAGCTACTGGGACTAGGTGAAAAGAAAGAAAAATATGAGGAATAAAAATAATGGGAAGAGGAAGAAAGGTGTAATATACCAAAATGGAATAATGCATTGATACACGAACACAATATTTGAAACACAAAAAATGTACATGTAAGATTATGATCAAAAGATATATAGGTAGAATAGATGAGCCATTTTATTCATAGGAGATTATTTAGTTATAACAATGTACAAAATATGAGGTATTCTAGCCAAAGAGATGGCCTAGAATGACCCTAAAATCATGCTACAACAAGCACTGTGTAACTAGAGAGATGCAGGAAGAAATATTTCGTTGTGCCTTCAGCAGATGATAAACATGGGAATGCTCGCTGAAAGGAAAATGCATATCTAGAGAGCTCAGGAGCTCTGATGATGCCAATATTCAAGATCTAGGCACTATGATGGAAACCCAAGATAACCCAGAAAGGAAATTACAGATATATGAGATTGTAAATTCACCCTCCAAGGGTTTGATCCCTTGATCTAAAGCTAGATCTGATCCAAATATGGTTGCAATATGTTATACAAACAAATATAAGCTTTGAGGGTTGAACCCTCCTTCAGATATCTAAGTTAGAAGCTTGAGATCTTGTCTCTTCTTCCTCCTCAAAATGCAGCAACTGAAAATGTAGTTGTTGGAGAAAATTCATTGTATAATAGGGACAGACTCAATGCCTACTGAATTATGCTGCAATAAGCTATATGCTGATGGAAAAAGTGATGGAAAGGTGAGGGGATGATCCCTCACAGGATTACTAGCCGAAGTTCTAGAAACTTCCTTCCCCCTCTGGATCTACAATGATGGACTGTGCAATCCTTGATGGGACTGATCTTGATAGGAGGTGAATAATGTTTCTCCTGGTGCTAGATATGAAATGATGCTCTGGGAAGGCTGATCTTGAAGCTCAAGGTGATAGGAAAAATCCTTCACTAGTCTCCATGTGAAATATTGAAGATAACTTCCTCCTCTCAAACTAATCTTCAGAAATGCGTAATTCCTGAAGTTTTATGTTCTACAGAGAGTGGAAATAGTGTTGCACCAATTCCTGATGATGAATAGCAGCTCATAAATCCTTCCTATAGTAGGCACTCGAAGTATCCCATGGGTAAGAGTGGGATTCTCACTCGAGAACACCCTATGCTAAACAACAATGCAGACTTAGCTAAACAACATAAGAGCGCATGGAATGTCAAAAGAAAACTCTAGATCTAAAAATATCTCAATAAATAATTCTAAGATTGCCTTCTACTCTGCCTTCATCTTTCTTATATACAAATTGAGCCTTCCCAAGCCTTGGCTCACCACTAAACTACGTTGTTCATGTGCACATAACCCTCCATGATTGACTGTGTTGTCTCTCCAAGTCGTCCATCATGTCTACATGGAATGTGCACCCTCTCCATGATGTGTGCATTAAATGAACTACTTTCTCCATCACTTCATCATGAATTCTCTATGATCTTACATTAGATTCCCTCCATGATCTCAGTTGACTGCTTCAACCTCCATGATCTATCTCATTAACGAGACATGATCTCCACTCCTTTCACATTAGTAGCTGCTTCACTACTCCATTATGTATATCTATGTCTAATTAATCCACATCCACATATAAAAAATTTGATCTTATTCATCTTTTAAGATTATGGGCCCCTCCACACTTTTATTTACTTAATTAATTAAGAAAATTAAGAACTATAATATTCCAATTATCTTGTGGAAAATTGGGGATATTACAATCCTCCCTGGAAAAATGTTGCTTTTCCTCAAGAAACTGCAAAAGTAGATGCAAAATCCATCTATTCCCTCGAAATGACATCCACATAAGGAAGGCCTCCTGAATCTACTGTAATGTGTTATGCATGTTTGGTTCCAAAGTTGTCTCTCAAGAATGCATAGAATGACCTCCAACTTTGTAGTTAGATGTCCTTCATTCTCCAAGAAGTACCAAGTGACAACCATAAGCTACCCAACATCATCATCAATACATGAGATACATAAAATAAAGTGGTTATTCTCACAAAGGAAAAGTCCCATCTCACAAAGCATCTCCTCATCCCATGCTTTATGAAGTAGATTGAGCATTGACATGCCCTCATCCTTAGCCCTGTTGGACTTGTTGGATCCAAGCATATTTCCAATATTGTGCAAAAGAAGAAATAGAGACATATGGGTAGAAAAATATGTCAAGCTGTATTCTCCAAATAGTAACCATCAGAGTAAGGCCTCTTGCTGCCATCCTCCATCTCCATTATAAAAAATGGTCAAGCCAAACTCTCCCAAAAGAAACCAAAGAAACACGAGATGTTGCTGCCTCTTCTCTTCCTCATGTGCATCATGGAGTAAAAAAATACTGATAGAAATGTGAAATGCCACATTAGCCCAATAGAAGCAAACACCATCAATACACATCATGAGAGTACCATGCCAAGTTCTACACAATAAAAAACACATAGACATAGGATATGTCATGTGATGGTCGAACTCTCTTAACTAAAGTGAACATGCCTTATTTCACTACATTTTTTCTTTGATACACAAGGGATGAGTCAAATAAATATGAGTTATTGGGTGGTAACCATACTCACCCAAGAGCAGCTAGTGCAACCATGCCTCCTTCTTCATTATATGAGTGTTATTCATGGCATGGATCAAAGATATATGAGATTTTGGGTAGTAACCAAACTCACCCAAGAGAAACCAGTGTAACCATGCTTCTTGCTGGCCCCTGTCGTATATCTGCAAGTGGTCATGCAACCCCTTTCTCATCATCCTCACCCACTCATCACATTCTGGATGATGAATTATATTATGCATAAACATGGTATCCTCCCATTATAGAATACAATCCTCCTAAAATTGATGAAGAACTTTGCACTCCATGATATGTTGAAGTGCACCTCCAATGATATCTCTCCATGAGACCTCCCTTTCATCAATGGCCCTCCAAAACCAATAAGTTTTTGGATCTGCTATAGGTAGAATTTTCTCTTTGAGCTGTGAGATTCTCATTAAGAAAGAGTCATCTTGAAAGGGGAAAATTTTTCCCATTTCAAGATGTCTACCATCTATCATCTTCTTCTCCATTACTTCATGAATGAAGCTGCCATTTGATTTCTCCCTTAAGGAATGGGTCCTCTTCTTCTCACTTCTTCTCATTAATAGCGTTGTAGATCTACAAGGTGATACATGTGCTATCTCAAATCAAGGCATAATGCTGAATTCATATCTAGCCATTGTACATAGGATGATACTCATCCCATCTTCTAAAACTATACACTTCAACTCAAAGGGTTGAATGTAGTCCATTAATGAAAAAATAGGATGGTTATTCATCTCTTACTTGATTAAATCAAGGGTCCTCTACGCAGTGATATGATGTTTCTCCAAATCAGCATGTTGTTCTAATCCTTGGTTATGAAATAGCTCTGATGTCATGTCCCTATAAGCTTCAATAAGAGAAACTGAAACAATATGAGATGAAAATGGATGCATACCTTGGATCAAATAATTTTTGGGAACCTCTTGCAAGACCGCAAGAGTTCCTCCAACCATAAAAATTATCTCTCCAACTACTGGTAAGAGTGACAACTTCGCTTCTATCAAAGTACCAATGCTAGAATCTACCTCCTCTTCCTCATGCATCTCCTGAATCATGCATGGGAATATATATGTCAAGAGCTTAAGATTGTATTGTAAAGGTGCAAGTGTATCTCCTCCGAATATAAGTACATCTATAGCTGGTGGTGAATGTAGAAACTTTGTTTTTCCCATATCAAACTTCTTCCTGATCTTGTGAAAGAACTGTAATATCCAAAAATAATGGATTTCTACAACAATAAGAATATATTAAGATATTATAGAGTTAAAGATGTATAAATATAGCTCATATGATGTGTTAATAACACATCTTCTTAAATCAAGAAAAAACAACATCTTATATTATTATTTATGCACCAATTGATGGGGAAAAGCATCGATTTAAGCCCTAAAAAGGTTAATTTCAGATATCTACGTAAAAAAATAGGAAAATGACAGTTGGATCCCCTATAATATGTTATAGGGGACTCATATATCAAATTTCACCCAAAACAATCAGTCTAGCTATGTTAAACAGATCTCCCACTCCCGATATGGCTTGAAAATGCCCAAACCCCAAGACTTAGCTCAACAAATTTTTTTTGAAGCACATACCACGTAATTTCTGAAGGTTGTAGTTAAAATATGGAATGAATATTAGATATGGAGTTTATTACATGAAATCATGAAGAAAATTGGAGATTCATCTCCTTTATACATCAAAGAGAATAACCCGGTAATGGTTTCATGAGATATACTGTATAAAAGTGCAGATCTACAGATCTAGATCTAAAAAACACAGTTTACTGCAGCTATAAATACATGTAGCTGGAAAATACAAGAATCAAAAGAAGAATTAAATACAAATCTTTCCGGGAGAAGGGTTGGCCCTTCCTCCAAGGAACAAGCTCAAAAGCAAGGGTATAAACCCTGCTACTACAACACTGAATAGAATAACATAGTCCCTACAAATAACTGTGCTGGAAGAGATGGAGAATATATTGGATACATGCCAAGATATTAATATCATCCCAAAATTTCTAGTACACTCTTCCAAGAGGATAAAAGACTCACTTACTAAGAAGAGGTACTAGTAAAGTCTAGATCTGAATAGATCTAGTCTCCACTTGTTGCAACTCACTGAAACAGGTAAACCCCAATGGGATTTACACTATCTAAGGGAGATGGTGCTTGGACATATGCGTGATAGTGGAAGAGAAGTACAATGCCCTCCAAGAGCTACTCAATGGAAAGAGAGAGAAACCCTAAACAGAAAATCCTCACAAGTCTCTGCTAAACAACCAAGAGAACTCGAATTCTCTAAAAAAACATCAAAATCAAATATCATGAACAACATTCTCTTGAGCCTTCCCCTTCCTTTTATAAGATGAGATCTTGAGAAACCTTAAACCGCCTTCAAAACTCTATCTCCTTTCACATGAATATCCTCCATCTAAAACTACGCTGATCAACAAGGAGGTTCAATGCATCTGGACAATGCTGTGATTTGGCCTTGTTGACACAGTCAAAATCCTCAATCCTTTTTCACATACAAGGATATTTTATTGATATAGCACTAATTTTCCTATGTTCACATTGGGCATTGATTTATTTTGATGTTTTTTGGAGTTTACATTTCCTCCTTTACATTTTATTCATCAACTAAGAAAATCAAAACAAAATGAAATATTCCTATTAGCTTGGGCTAATTAGGAATATTAAATTCCTCCCCTCCAAAAATGTTTCTTTCCCTCAAGCAACTAATAAGGTGAGTGATGCAAATTCTCCCATGCTCCTATTAGAACATGTACTGTAGAAAATGTGGGAATCTCCTTCCCAAAAGGACACATTCAAACCATGTGCCTCACTTAACATCATGTCTCCCATCAAAATAAAAAAAACACCAACAAGTGGGATCATAATTGACATAAAAATAGGGAAATTACTGATGGTTTCATAAGGTGCTGGAAGGTACCAACAGTTTCCCAAGTGGTGACAATGCAATTTTTCAAACGGTTGCTTCAAAAATATACATGGAAAATTGTTTCTTGATACATGGTTAATCATATGAATCAACTGAACATAAATGTAATGAAAAAACATCTACCCAAGGCCACATAAGATATGACTGTCTCCATTATATGGTTTGGCCCAACATTGGTCATGGACAAAAATCAAGAGCTTGCTTACTTTTGGAGAAATGCACTACCAAGAGAAGGTAAGAGCATGCAAATATTATTTTGCACAAAAAAATCTCTCACCATATGTTGGAAGTAAGAAGACACATGGATCCATGAATGGATCCTCCATGGTAGTTTTGCACACTTCCATGAAGATAAATGAACCAAGTGCTTCCTGCAAACCCTCTCCCTCATGCCTGCAAACCCAAGACAAGAAGAGTACATCACAGTAATAGATGTCCCCATCTACTACCTCATCTTCCTTACCTCCTCTTTGCCCATAAAGTGCATCAAGTGTGAAGTGATCCTGGGGATACTCCATTAATAAACCCCAGCTCCAAAGTGGCAAAAATGTTGGCCTATACAAATAGGCTCCCTCCAACTCATGGCTCCAATCTTTGACATGGAGAATGTCAAAGGCATCTACCATAATTCTGCTACTCATAAGGAGTCTCTCCCATGGGGAAAGTACCTCTTGAACATCTAAGGCCAAGGAGTAGCCCCTTTGCACCATGATAGTGCCACCTCCTACTCCTGCAACATCATGCAAAGTGTGAGAGCAATTTTGTCATTTCTCTCTCAAGAATAACTCAAGCAACAAAATTTTTTTCTGCCTCCTCATACCTCCATCACACCAATCATGTAGTGAAAACATGGTGAATAATTTCATATCAACACAATGCTCCCACAATATTTGCTTCTCCATGATGCAATTATCCTACCCCATACCCTTAGAAAGAGGATGATGACCAAACTCTGTCAAGAGCAACCAACACAGCCAAGCCTCCTGCTTCCCGGTGTCATAGATCTACAAGTAGCTTTCCAACTTGTTACTTATCATCCACACCCATCCATCCACATGTGGGTGCCTTCCATCATGTTCTTCCTTATCACTCTCCCAAGGAAGACTATCATTCTCCCAAATCAGATTTCTACTCTTGCATTTTATGGGAATTTGAAATGCAATATTCTCAAGGATCAATTTGATCCCATAAGGACCGAAATAGGTGGTAGGAAAAAACCTCCCATCATGATGTGTATGGCTCAAGAAGTGTCCAACACAAACTTGAGAGATGTTATCCATCCGAATATGTCCTCCATCATCTATCTGTTCCTCCTTGAATCCATGAAGATCCAATTGTGAGAAGGAAAGAGCCTCCTCAAACTATTGAAGAACCTTGCACTTCATGATGTGTTGAAGTGCACCTCCAATGAAATCTCTCCATGAGATCTCCTTCTCATGTATGGCCTTCCGAAACCAAAGAGGACTTGGATCTGTTGTAGGTAGAAGTTTCTCTTTAAGATGGGGAGTGCTCATTGAGAAAGTGTCATCTAGAAAGGAGAAAGTGTTTCTCACCTCAAGATGTCTACCATCATTCCTTTATTCCTCCATTGCTTCATCAATGAAGTTGCCATTTGAATGCTTCCATAAAGAATGGGTCATCCTTCCTTCATCACTTCTCTTACATAGCGTAGTGCAACTCTGTTGCTCTAAATTAGTAGCATGAAAAGATGTAGATCCCTTCATATGATTTTTTGAAATGACGAGAGATGAAAATTCAAGCATACCTTGGTGAGATGTAGAAGCAAGAGCTCCTTCCTCAACTTGTTTCCTTCCTCCACTGCTGAACATGAAGGCTACTCCTCCAAGGTTGTGACAGTGTTGGTATATGCTTCCTCAAGTGGTGGTGAGGGCCTCTCTTCCTTTGATATTTCTTTTACAAATGCTTAAATCAGTCTTTGAGACAACTCAGCAAAATTAGATACTCTTGCATGGCTCAAATGGCTGAACCACCAAACATTTTCTTCACCTTCAAGGTGCAGTGCTGCAATCTCTACAACCTCTCTCTCTACTACTGGATGTAGTAGGAAGAAAGCCTCTATTTTCATCATCCAAGTCTTTGGTACACATGTGAGTGATCCATAAAAAGTGGGAAACAAAAACCTATTGCCTCTCATCATCCCATAGCTATAGGGTGTTGAGGTATAAAAGGTGTCTTTTTAACGCCTATTTATCCTACATTAATGATCAATCCAGGAGCGAATTTTTATTTCAAGAGTGTACTCAGTCTGAGTTGGCAAATTATCCAAGAGTAATGCCTTGCAATATGTAGTACAGTGTTCGAAATACAAGAGTAAATGGATGCTTGAAAAAGAAATCTAACTACAACAACATAAACTCAAATGCTCTGAAATATTAATTAAACCAATCTCCAAAACATCGATCAGGGATATAGTATCAATAACTCCTTCCCTTAGAAATCGATGCAAGATAACCAATCTGGGAACTTGGAAGAAATAACTAGTGTCCTCTATAGTTGGTGATTTTAAAGCAATCGAAATGAAAGCAAACTCAATATTTTTGCTGATGGAAATAATTGAAAGGAACAAAATATGGAAACTAATGAATTGAAACTGAACAACACATTGAAATCGAATAGAAATGTAAATGAATAACAAACAAAAACTAGAAGAATCGAACAACAAATATTAACTCATGGAATTGAACAACAAAACTCTGTTAAACGACAAATCCTATTGAACAACAAACTGAATAACTAAGCTTTATATATGCAGTCTGAAATGAACAACAGTTAAACGAAACAGAAAATGGAATGGAACATCAAATGCCGAACAGAAAAGCATAACAAGATAAGTAATTCGAGGATTAAGACTCTTGTTAAATTGGGAAGGAACGACAACGCAATCCATTATAATAAAACAATAAACTATTAAACATGGAATTATGAATTAATTAAGATAGAACCAATATCACTTCCGTGAATCCAAGGATGTTCTAAGTAAGGCAATATGATGTCTCAATTAACCCACGCTGTAAGAAATAAGATTCAGATCATATGATAATGAAGTAACTCATAAATAGAGCGTGTCATACATAATGATAGTAAAATGATAAAATACTAATGAAATAAACTCACAGTAACATGCATGTAGCAAATCGATCACACGCTTCAGGAATTGGAAATATAACACAGAGGAGCAGTTCATGCTGCCAGGGGTCGGGCCCTTAACCACCAGCAGGGACTGCTCAAGCTACTTCAGGTGATGCGAATGGAACAACAACTTCAATTAATCATTAAATTGGGGTATCATTACAATGGAATCGTGTTTTCAATAACACAACTTTTGATTAAGTTTAAAATTCACAAAAGCAACAACTATTATCGATCCCCTCTCTTTTACAAATGTCTCCTTTTATAACCAAAGAGAGGAGAAATTAAATAATAAATAGGATCTCTCATAACAAAATTGGATTGTTCCCAGCCAATTGATCAACAAGAAAATATATTTCCATCCATCTTTCAACAAGAGCAAGTCGAATTTGGCTTTGCAGCTAAGATTTGGAGGACGGCCGCAACAACAAATCAGAGAAAATATTGCTCAAAGAACCCTGTTTTTTTCTCAATACAGGACGGATTTGGGCAAATTGTTCTTTACCAAAGTTAATTGGGTCCGTTCTGGACAAAATCCATGTTCTGGATTTTCCAGATTCTTCTTCATTTTTCCAGAATCTCAACCGCAAAACTGTCATTTCTTATTCCAGCGAATTTCTGAGTTAGAATATTTCATGATGATTTGGAAGTCAAATCTGCAGTCTAGAAAATATCTTTGAGGCTAAAATGGTGAGTGTTGTTACAAAATATATTAATAAACCATAATTGATAAGATTACGCATAATACTCATCAATTTATTAAAAATAAAGGAGAAGAAATAATATTCATCCATAAGAGCATAAATCATTATAAAATGGATTTATATGATAAATTATAATAAATGATATGATAAATAAGAGTAAAAATGGATGAAATAAGTGTTAAAAAGTGGTCATATTCACGACCCAACATAGGATCTCTTCCCTTCCTCTAGCTGAATGAACTGTGGTAAAGCTAGAGTCTCCTTGAAGGCTCTACATTTAGCTTCGTATTCAGAAAGGTATTCACTTAGAATTTTAGATTCTAAATTCCTTTCATGCCTCTGGTCTTCCTCTCTTTGAAAATAGGAAGTTCTTGGCTCTTCCTCTTCCTGAAACTCTCTAGGAATTTCACTACATCTCTTCTTCTTTGTCTTCTCTACCTCCTTGGAGAGGTTCTTCTTGGATTTGAAAACTAATCAGAGTAATCTCATCCTCTCCATAATTTTTTTCTCTACTTCTTCTTTTTATTCTTTTGATAGTTGGATCTCACAGGCTGAGCCAGAGATCATGCTCCGATACCACTATAATATCCCAAAATAAGGGATTTCTACAACAATAAGAATATCTTAAGATATTATAGAGTTTTATATGTATAAATATAGCTCATATGATGTGTTAATAACACATATTCTTCAATCAAGCAACAACAACAACTTATATTCTGATTTATGCACCAATTGATGGGGAAAAGTAGCGATTTAAGCCCTAAAAAGGTTAATTTCAATGATATGCATAAAAAAAGAGGAAAATTATGGTTGGATCCCTTATAATATGTTATAGGGGACTCACATATCAAATTTCACCCAAAACAAATCACTCTAACTATGTTAAATAGATCTCCCACTCCCGATATGGCTTGAAAATGCCCAAATCCCAAGACATAACTCAACAAAAATTTGCTGAAGAACATACTGCATGATTTTTTGAATGTTATAGTTACAATATGGCATGAATATGAGATCTGGACTTTATTACATGAAATCATGAATAAAATTGGAGAATCAGCTCCTTTATACATCAAAGAGAATAACCCGGCAAGGGTTTCATGAAATACACTATATAAAAGTGTAGATCTACAGATCTAGATCTGAAAAATGCAGTTTATTGCAGCTCTGAATACATGTAGATAGAAAATACAAGAATCAGAGGAAGAATGAAATACAAATCTTTCTGGGAGAAGGGTTGGCCCTTCCTCCAAGGAACAAGCTCAAAACCAAGGGTATAAACCGTGCTACTGCAACACTGAATAGAATAACATAGTCCCTAGAAATAACTATTCTAGAAGAGATGGAGAATATATTGGCCACATTCCAAGATCTGAATATCAGCCCAAAATTGGTAATACACTCTTCTAGGAGGATAAAAGACTCACTCACTGAGAAGAGGCACTAGTATAGTCTAGATCTGAATAGATCTAGTCTCCACTTGCTGAAGCTCATTGAAACAAGTAAAACAGAATAGGATTTACGTTGTCTAAGGGAGATGGAGCTTGGCCATATTCCTAATAGTGGAATAAAAGTACAATGCCCTCCAAGAGCTACTTAATGGAAGGAGAGAGAATACCTAAACAGGAAATCCTCACAAGTCTATGCTAAACAGCCAAGAGAACTCAAATTATCTAAACAGACATCAAAATCAAATATCATGAACAACCTTCTCTTGAGCCTTCCCCTTCATTTTATAAGATTAGAGCTTGAGAAACCCTAAAACACCTTCAAAACTTTAGCTCCTTTCACATGAAGATCCTCCATATAAAACTGTGCTGATCAATAATGAGGTTCAATGCATCTGGATAGTGCTGTGATTTGGACCTATTGACACACTCAATCTCCTCAATCCTTTTTCACATACAACGGTATTTTATTGAGACAACCCTGATTTTCCTCTGTTCACATTGAGCATTAATTTATTTTGATGTTTTTAGGAGTTTACATGTCCTCCTTTACATTTTATTCATCAATTAAGAAAATCAAAACAAAATGAAATACTCCTATTAGCTTGGGCTAGTTAGGAATATTACAGAAATCAGAATAATTAGTCACCTTTGCATGCTCCATGTGACCAAACCACCAATCATTGGCTTCACCTAGAAGATGAAGTGTTGTAATCTAAACAACCTCTTTTTCTACTACAGGATGTAGCCTGAAAAATGCATCTAACTCTTTCCTCTAAGCCTTAATAGTGCTTGAGGAAGATCCATCAAATGTAGGAAAATAGAATCTATTGCGCCTCTTTCTTCTATTGCTGCTATAGGATCTCCTTTGTTCTTTGATTTTGAAGAATTGTTGGAGAGTTAGATTTTCCTTGAATTCTCTAGACTGTGCTTTCTACTCTTCAAGATATATATTGAGACTCTCATGAGTCTTAGGTTCTCTTCTTTCTTCATTTCTATACCATTCACCTTCTTCAAAGAAGGTGGGCATAGTAGATCTATGAGTATATCTATGATTCTCCGGTCTTTGTTGTTGCTGATAAGAAGTACTGGGAACTTATTCATCCTAAAACCTTCTTGAGGTTCCTCTTTGCCTTTCTTTCTTTATTTAATTGATCTCCTTTGAGAGATACTTCATAGTTATAAACATAGATGCAAAAAAACTTAATCCCTCCATTATATTAGATCTCTACTATCTTATTTTCATATGTTGTCAAACTATCCACAAGATGAGCCAAAGATGATGCTCTGATACAACTGTAATATCCGAAAATGGACTAATGCATTGATACACAAACACAATATTTGAAACATAGAAAATGTACATGTAATATTATGATCAACATAGATATATATAGAATATATGAGACATTTTATTCATAGGAGATGATTCAATTACAACAGTGTACAAAATATGAGGTATTCTAGCCAAAGAGATGGCTTAGTATGACCCTGAAAGCATGCCACAACAAGAACTATGTAACTGGAGAGGTGAAGGAAGCAATAATGCATTGTCCCTTCAGTAGATGATAAACATGGGACTATTGGCTGAAAGGAAAATGCAGATATATGGAGCTCAGGAGCTCTGATGATACCAAGATTCGAGATATGGACACTATGATGGAAACCCAAGATAACCTAGAAAGGAAATTCTAGATCTATGAAAATGGAAATTCACCCTCCTAGGTTTTAATCCCTTGAATATTGGGTTATACAGATCTAAAGCTAGATATTATCCAAAGATGACTGCAATATGTTATACAAATAGATATAAGCTTTGAGGGTTGATCCCTCCTTTATATCTCCAAGCTAGAAGCTTGAGATCTTGTCTCTTCTTCCTCCTCCTCAAAATGCAACTACTAGAGAAACTACATCATACAAGAGGGAGAGAATCAATTCCAGCTGAAATATGCTAGGATAGTTCCAGGCTGATGTAAATAGTGATCTAAAGGTGAGGGGATGATCCCTCACAAGATTCTTATATGAAGTGTTAAAAACTTCCTTCCTCCTCTAGATCTACAATGATGGACTGTGAAATCCTTGATGGGGCTACTTCTGATAGGAGTTGAATAATGTTTGGCCTGATGATGGATCTGAAATGATGCTCCAGGAAGGCTGATATTGAAGATCAAGGTGATAGGAAAAATCCTTCACTGGTTCTCCAGCTTAAATACTGAAGACAACCTCCTCCTCTCAAACTGATCTTCAGAAATGTGTAATTCTTGAAGGTATATGTTTTGTAGAGAGTGGAAATAGTGTGCCACTAATGCCTGATGATTAATAGAACCTAATAATACCTTCCCAGAGTAGGCACTTGAAGTACCCCATGGGAAATGGTGGGATTCTTGCTCAGGAACACCCTGTGCTAAACAACACTACAGACTTAGCTAAACAACATAAGAGTGGATGGAATTTCGAAAGACAACTCTAGATCTAAAAATATCTCAGATCAATAATACCAGGACTTCCTTATACTCTATCTTCATCTTCCTTATATACAAATTGAGCCTTCCCAAGCCCTAGGCCATCACTAACTTCGTTTTGCATGTGAACATAAACCTCCATGATTGACTGCGTTGTCTCTCCATGTCCTCCATCATGTCTACATGCAATGTGCACCCTCTCCATCATGTGTGGATTAAATGCACTAATTTCTCAATCACTTCATCATGAATTCTCTATGATCTTACATTAGATTCCCTCCATGATCTCAGTTGACTACTTCAACCTCCACTGTCTATCTCATTAGTGAGACATGATCTCCACTCCTTTCACATTAGTAGCTGCTCCACTACACCATTATGTAGATCTATGTCTAATTAATCCACATTCACACATAAAAAGGTGGATCTTATTCATATTCGAGGATTATGGGTCCCTCTACCCTTTTATTTACTTACTTAATTAATAAAATTAAGAATTCTATTATTCCAATTATCTCATGGAAAATTTGGAATATTACAAAATGAATGTTGGATTCTACCCTCCTGAGAAAACTACTTCACTTCTTCCTTCTGATGTCATAGGGGACACTAAGGAACTAAAAGATATGAAGAAGAAGTATTATGTTTCTCTGAGGATGAGCAACCATTTGGTAGGGGTTTGATAATGAGCACCATCATTAGGTATATTTTGAGGGGTTAATTGTCATCTTTTTAGACTTATTAGTCTCTCTTTCTCAAATTTAATTACATTATGTTCACATGTTGCTTAGTGTAGATGGTGATTAAGGCTTGTCATACATCGAATGCCTATTATGGTGTAAATGTAGGATAATCACTGCAATTTTTGCTCAATATTGTGCAATCAAAGCTCATAGTAGACAACAAGGGTATATTATAGGGGGGTTGACTACCTCCTTAACTCCCAAAGGAAGCCAAAGGATCCTCGAGATACCCTCCAAAAATTTGAAATCAAAGGCATCCAAGAAAGTGGAATACCAAGTGAACCAAACCTCCACTTCTCTTGTAGTCAAAGGGGACAAATCACCTAATTTTTAGGGAGTTGTTGGTAGCCACCCTTTAGGTAAATAGGGAAGAGCAAGAGCTCATTAGGATTTTAATTTTTGGAGATAGCTAGGAGACTCTTAGCTCATGTAATATACTTTTGTGACTTTCATGGCTATGTAATGAGATTCTTTCTACAATAAAATGAGTATTTAGTTTATCCTTTACTGATATAGTTTCATAGAGCTGAGCTTGTAGGTTAGGGCCCAATCAATTGGCCTCGGTATCTCTTGTGTATTTATGTTTACTTTCCATGGCATTGTAGCTAGTTTATTTCATGTTTTGTTGTTAGTTTTCTTACATTTCATATTTTTGTGTTTAGTTTGGTTCCATTTCATCTTGTTGTAGTTAGGATCTTGTAGATCATGGTACAATAGCACATAAAACTCCAAATTTGTGTGTCAAATCCTACCTCTCTCTCCTATTTCATTGGAGCTTGAGGAGGGAAGAGCTTCACCACAAACCCAAAATTTCTTTCATTTTATGATTTCTTGGAAAGGATAGATAGGTTGTTGTGTTTATCATGAAGAAGTTATGAATGCTGATTCAAGTTTTTGTTTCAATTCAACTCTTCTTTTCCACCATTTTCATCATATATTTGTCAATTTTAATTGCATGAATAGGTAGTTTGCTTGTAGGTTCGAGTAGAGCTGTAGAGGAGGACTCCACCAGCATCCCTAGCTTCATTTCCCACCCTCCACCAACCTACATTCAATAAAATCGCCTTCAATGCTATTTTTTGAGACCTTCACCACAACCTCGAGAGCTACCCTAGAGGTGAAAGACGAGCTTTGAAATAATTTATGAGCTTGGACAAGGGGTTTTCCACCTTCCATCCATCTAATTCCACCTTCATCCCACCTTTTCGACCCCTTTCCTCATCATTTATGGCCTGAAACTACCCTCAGTCTGCTTCCTGTAGCATTTCAGGACATCCTGTAGTGCTATAGGAAACCCTGTAGAATATCCTATAGCAGTTCCAATCAACCACTTATTTAGCCCAGAAAGCATCTCTAACCTCACCTACACTTGACAAAACCTCCAAGACACCTTCAACTCTGAATCTATGAGTCCAAGACCTTCTTAAGCCACCTCAGTGCCTCCTTTTGCTAGAAAATAAAGTATTTACAAGAATAGTTAGCTCATGAATAGATGAATTGTTAAAACAGAGTAGTTAAGCATGAGGTATTTAGAGGTCAATTATCCTTTTGGCCCAAAAATTTGTGCTTAGATCAATTTCCATTTCTACAAGTTTAATTCAGCAATTTGCTTTATGAGTGCCACTTAGTTTAACCTTATTTCATGCTTTAGCCTAATTGGCGATTTCCTTTCTTGCAAATAGATAGGTGTATCCTTATGCTTTAGAATATTTTCTTTCTTGTTGATAGAGTAATGGTATTGAGTTACTTACAGTATTAGGTTTCATTTAGAAGTGGGATAGACTTCATCCCCTAAGAGTAGACCTAGAAGTAGCATCCCTTCGTAGGACTAAGAGGAGGATGGAATGAGTGGAATTCATTTGTTGTGTATATAGAAATTTCACCTCCAAATTTGTACAGACCCCAGGTTGATAAAGTAAATTAGAGTATCCTCTGGGAGTTGCAACAATATTGGTGCAATACCAAGGCTCACCAAAAGCAAAATTATTCAAAATATCCTTGAACATAGTCACAAAAATGTTTCTTATATGGTGTGGCATGGAATGAAGCCCCTAGATATACCACCCATGCATCAATAAAATTATGTAATGAAATATTCAAAGCATGTTGCAACAAATCACTCTCACATTTTCTTCATGACTTTTCTCTTGTTGTACATCTCCTTTTTACTTCCGAGATTTTTAGTCTTTCTTTAAGTGTCCTTTCATCCCACATTTATATCACATTATCGCTAATCTCGATTTTGATATGCATTTTCTTGACTTATTATGATTTATAGGGATCCTTCACCTTTCTGTTTGCCTTCCCCTTGTCTCTGTAGTCAAAGCATTACCCAATGTCTCACCAGAGACTTTTTGTCACATTTCCTTGCTAAGGATGGCACCAACAACATCATCAAAATTTAAATTACTAGATCTAGAGACAAAGTTACTAATAGCCATAACTAATCCATTCCATATTTTTGGTAACAAGCATAAGAATTATAGAGCCCTAAATTCATCTTCGAAATTTACCCCTACAAAACTTAACTGACTGGTAACCGTGTTATATTCATTTAAATTATCAACTACAAATACACCTTCTATCATATTCATATTAAATAGATGCTTAATATGAAATACCTTATTTGTGGTTGAGTTTTTTTCATATAGTTTAGAAAATGTTTTCAATACAACTTCGGTTGTTGTTTCTATTATAATATTGAATTCCATTGACACTCCTAGACACAGTCATATTTTCCCTAGTCCATTTCTATCGAGAAGATCACATTCCTCATTTTTCATACTTGTTGGCTTCTTTTATTTTCCTCTCAATGGTAGGTACACATATTTTTGATACAGATAATATTCCATTTGCATCCTCCATAAATTGTAATTTTATCCATTAAATTTCTCAACCATAAACATACCATCTTCCGCCATTGCTCCCACTCAAGTGAGGAACCCTTATCTCTTGTTATTTTATCAACCAAATACACCTTCAACTCTGATACCGATTTTTCTAAATTAATTAACGAAGAAATGAAACACATAAAAGATTGTGGAAACAAAAATACAAAAATGCGTAAAACAAGAGAGGCATAGATATACATGGTTCACCCAGTTTGGGCTATGTCCACGAAGAAACAACCAATCCTTCCTTTTTATATTATCCAAAAAATGAAGAGATACAACCTACAACAGATCCACTTGTAATTTCATCTTTGCTTTCACACAACCTCCTCTCTCTCTCTCTCTCTCTCTCTCTCTCTCTCTCTCTCTCTCTCAGAATAATAATACAGAACCACAATAAAATTATCTCAGATAAAAAAAGGGTTTTGTTCTTCAGAAAAAACCATAAATTAACATAAATTCTACCATCATATCATCCACCTAATGAACGACACAGATTTACTATAAAATTACAATATTGTTAAACACAAATTCTCATCTATTTTTAGCTTCAGGGGTACTTCGTGTGAATCCCTTCGAGGGGGTCCCCCATGATGACTATCATACAGGTGATGTTGCCACCCCATTTAGAAACCAGGATAAAAATCGACTGAGAAATAAGAATAAAGAAGATAATCATGATCCACATCTAACAACGATAACTAAATCAATTCACACCCATTGGAATACTTTTCAGCCAATTTTGACCTTATCCATTTAATTTCAAACCTTCTTGGAATTACCTAGTCACAATTCTCTTGATGTGTGCAAGAAATGCAAAGAATATTTTGTGTATAGCCTCAATCACTCTCAAAACATTGGAAATTATCAGTTGAAATACTTATATCCGAATGCACAACACTATTAGGTATCCACTGAAGGGTTTAAATCACATTCATGACATTCAAAAATATCGTTCATGGAAGAGCATAAGAGAAAAAAATGGATCCTATACTCATAACTTCTACCAATTTCTTGCATGCTTGAATGCTTTCATCAACATCTATACACAACACAAAACCTCTGCCAATGTATGTGACACTTCAACAACATCACAACCAAGTGCCACCACCAAGTTGACCTATAAGCTAACAAGTCAAGGGTTGACATGAGTTCCGCAATCCATCTAATCTCCTCAAATACCTACATAACCTGCAACACCTCTGCACTGATTTGTAGCACCTCTATAGCCATACTAAAATCATCATCATGAGGCTAAAGCACTTCTGCAACAAGTCATGAACAAGAACATGAACAGGAACATAAAGACTATTCTGTCAAACTCGTCAACAAGGATCAACATATATAACACTTGTAGCAACATAAAAAACATGCCCAAATACATCCAACATGTGTATAAGCATCATCAACATTCATTTCATGCACTATGAAGTCATATCCAATTAATCTCTACTAACCTCAAGTTACTTCACTAGGTACACATATCTTGCACTAGGTCATAACCATGCTGACAAAAATGCATAATCTATACCATCACAAGTGTGACATCAATGCATCATGAGGACACCACAAGGTTTACATCAATGATAACACAACTAGATGCAACCAATCAAACATATTCATGACTAGACATCTGCAACACATGCTACAAGGTTGACATCAATGTAAACACAAGATAGCTACAATCATGAAAAAAATGCCAACATTTTTGAAGAAATTTTTCATGACTTCGTTGAAATTTATATGAATGAATTTACTCCTTATGGAGATGAATTCTAGAAAGCCTTATTTAACTTGTGTAAAGTTTTGAAAATATGCATTGAAATGAATCTCTCTTTAAGTCTAGAAAAATGTGATATTTTTATGACTCCAGGGATTATTCTAGGCCACTTCCTCTCTAAGGAAGTAATTCTAGTTTACACAAACAATATTTCCATTATCAAAAGAGTCCCTATTCATCAGAAGCAAAGGGATGTTAGGAGCTTCCTAAGAACAACTTGATATTATAGGATATTTATCAAGAATTTTAGTAAAATGACCTTACCTTTGTTTGGTTTGATAACAAAATAGTCAATTTTTTGTTGGATAGAACAGTGTCAAGAAGCATTTGAGGAGCTTAACGAGAAGTTGAAAATTGCACTAGTTCTTAGGGGAAAAAATAATTCTTTATATTTCATAGTTTTATTCATCTTCAACACATTCTGCAATTGGTGAATATTACAATACTGTTTTCTAAACCCTGGAAAAAATCCAAAAAAATATATCTTCGCGTCCATGTTGATGTACAAAAATGACCTCATCAATATTTGGGAAAGCCACCCAGTCAGAATCCCAAATTAGACTCCTATATGTTTAAATAATGGGTATGACTAGTTCTAGTTGGTCTAGTTACCCCCTCTCTCTCCTTGTTGACTTATGGTGTTTCTATTTATAATCAACAAGAGGAGAGGTATAATATTTACCCGTTTTAAGTGCACATGTAAGAAAGAAATCCTTAAACTTATTTCAGGGCTCATCCAAGCCAAAAATGCATTTTTCCCCTGAGCGAGGGGAATGACAAGAATGCAAATAATTGATAAAACTACAAATCTAAATATGAAGGCAAGAAAAAAATCGAAATATAATATAACTTGATACTTAGGAGATAGCTCCTAAATACCAAGTGAAAGGATTCAATTAACAAGTATATAAACTTTTTTTATAATGAATGCTCAACTATTGAAGAATTTATAACAGCTGGTATTAAGAGTACCATGCATGCTCGGTGGAGAGATTATAATAGTGAAAAATATACCATGAAAATGCAGAAAAAGTTTTTCCAATTTTATGACAATTAAACTGATTTTAGATGAATTTTTTTTTAGTAAATAGTTACTAAAAAATCTGATTTAAGCTCTTTGAGCAATCAAGAAATGAATAACATATATATAATATTATTATACAAGATATATCATCTAGAAAACAATCAATAGCATATTCAACGTAAGTGAAAAATATCAAACAATTAGTATATATATTTCATTAAATGAATGAAATTTTACTAACAAATAAATTTACTTGTAAATATAATTAATAAAACCTTATTAGTTTTCTTTTTTATTGATTCAATCTCAAACAGTCCTTCCAAAATCATAAGATTTTCCATTAACGAGAAAGAGTTGAAATAATGTAAGCTCTGCCTCTAATATAAAGTCTAGATCTCAAAAAGAAAACCACCGATAACCTAGATCTGAGTTTTCTTATCATCCTACAGCTAATAATTTATTTACAAAAGTTCCTAGAGTATCAAAGTTTTGGCCAAGAGGAACCCCTTCCTCATTCTCAAAATTTATATTTATAATTTAAAAAAATAGTCCAAAATGGAGAGTTGTTGGAAGAGGTTTGGATCCATAAATTTTAGAGCTGTGATTATTCTTTACTTCCCTTGATGGTGCAACATCCTTTTTATAAAATCTCTTAGCTTCATCCTTTCTAGTAGATCTCTTGCAAAAACCAATCAAAATTGAAATAATTTTTCAAATAAAAATGAAAGTGCAAAAAATTGGAAAAACAAACTCTCAAATTGAATTCTAATTAAATGAATAAAATTTAGGAAATTTGTGCCTCTCAATGATCCCTGTAATTACTTCTTATGAAAAAGGGGACAAACGCAAATGAATTTGAGACAACAGAATTTTCATCTAACCAAATCCAAAACAAATTTAGAAATTGGTTTTTTGGTGCAAATTCAGAGCTCACTTTTCTACTAGTTTTTAGGCATAATTAATTACCAAATATGGCCACATAACTAGTCCCACAACTTTATCCATAGTTGTATCTTTACAATTAGCCATCTTGGCCCTCATTTGGCCAAGTAGAACTCCAAAAAATAGCTTCCAAAGTTGGATTATCAAAACTGTCAATGTGTTGGAAAATATGTCCTTTGGCAAAATTTGGCCATTTTATTAAAATTATAATTTTAAACTATATATCTACATTTTAATAAAGTTAATAATTTTTTAATTAAAATGGTATATATGTGTGTGCAGGGTGGGGGAGGGGGGGGAGGGGAGGGGGGGATTTTGGGTCTCATAAAGAGCCCAAGGATTATAATGCAGAGCGAAGAGAGTTATAAGGGAAGAGATGAGGTAATGGAGGAAGTGAAGGTTAAGGGAGTGATAAGGAGTATGATGAGAGGTAGCAGCTTAGAGGCTCAGGAAAAATGGAGCCCAAAGGATATGAAAAAATGTGTCCAATGAGAGAGGAGTGAGACTCCATGTGGAGTGGGCCCTCCTCCCCATACCATATAATATGATTTCATGAGAGATGTCAAGAGCAAGGAGGCCCATAAGCCTGAGGGTTTTTAGAATTGAAATTATTTTTCATTCCGGAAACCGGGCTTTTAATTTTTTTTATAATACGTTTAAATAATAATATTTTAATTCTTAATTATGTAATACATACAATTTGAATTAACTTATGTAGTTATTTTGTTATGATTGATATGTATATCATGTTCTTGGTTGTGGTGGTTATGTAGGACAATTAATTAATATATTAATTAATTCATGATTAACTAAAAAGTAATTAAAAATTAATCGTTATATATTAGTTAAATTCATTACAATTTATTTATTTAATATTAATTTCAAATTGTAAAATCAATTAAATTTACAAAATTAAAAAACACTTTGTACATGTTTAGGTAGTGAAAATTAACGAAACTTTGAATAAGTGTCATTTGAAAAATGTAAGTCCAAACTAAGAAAAATTAGAGCCATTGAAAATCTTGCGAGAAATTGTACTTGATGAAGCAATCGAAGTGAAAAACCAAGAATAATAAAAATCCCACAAAATAAACTAAATTAAATCATGAAGGAAGTGAAATGACTATAATTTATATATAGGGTTAGCATAATTTTTTGTAAAAAAATAGGGGGGAGGGGGATGTGGCCACCATAATTGTGACTCATGGGGAAGAAACAATTATCTCTTGTTAAAAAGATAATATGTTTAAATTTACCAAAAGGTTAAAATGATGAATTCTAACAAGCCTTCATACATTAAAAAATTTCCCATAGGTCTCACATTAATAGATAAAGAAATATAAGTTTGAAAGATATAATTACTTAAAACAAACTCAATTTAAACCATGAATCCATGTTTTTAGGGAGATATTTCATTTTAAATTCACCTCATATGAGTGACAGAAGAGGTAGAGATAGAAATTTTTAAATAAAGTATACATCCATTGATATAAATAGCCTCCTTTAATTCACATTTCTTCACTTCTAGAAAGCCTTCATAGCCCCGAAGAAGTTATCTTAGTACCACACCAGCATATCCCCACTGTAAGTGAGTTTGTATAGTACCCTAATGATTTTAATTGTGCTTCCCAAACATATGTGCTTTCAACTCTATTTTACCACCCTTTTGATAAAATTTATTTATAGAATTTCCTTTTTAAATTGGGTGAAAAGGGTGGTGTGGTACAAGATACTTTAAATGCAATGGATGTAATACTGATAAAAATTTGGCTCCCTCATCTTTCCTACAAATATCAATGTAGAGGCTCTTTATGTGAAGTGAGTTGAATGGGTGAGATTCATTGAGTTAGAATCAAGCTAGTTCTTTCATTATAAATATGAACTATATCACTCTGAAAAGATGAATGTTCCATCATGGGAAAATAATTAATGAAACAGGAATTTATAATTAAATAAAGATATACCTTTCAGCGAAATCGAAACTCATGAAATTGACAGAGTAAAATCATTCCATGCATGCAAACCAATTTTGGGTAAGAAAATTTTTTGCAAATAAATCGTGCTAATATCACCAAAACCAATCTGAAATAGAAGTAAAATCAACACTCCCAAAAATTTCAAAAGGAAGAAAGGAGATGCAAACTAAAAGGTGAAATCATAAGAAAACTTCAACGAGATTATTTATGAAGAATGTATCAACAAAATAATAAATACGAGGGACAAAATTTATGATTTATGAAGTTGTTACTTTTTTAAGGTGTCTTGCAATGTTTTAAATGATTGTATTTTTATTCAAACAAAAATTCTTACTCTATACAGTAGTTATGAAAAAATCTGAAACCAAATAAGAATTTTGTCCCCTTGAAAATTTCTTGTTTAGAAACTAATCCTGTATGGAAACATCGTAAAGGTTTTCTAATAAAAAAATAAGGCTTCTGAAACAAACTAGAGGTTTAGAGAGTCCCTGATTTAGCTTATTTTCAATTTGATCAACATCATAATTGTTTTTCCAAAACTCAAAAGAGAGAAAAATTATGAGAGTGAATTCAAAAATGGGCAAGCAAGGGTGGAAATTTTTAAAAGCGATTCTTGAAGACCTGAAAAAACAGAGCTTTAGATCAGCAAATGATAAAACAAAGTTGAAACAAAAAGTGTAAATTAGATGAAAACAAATGAAAATGAGCATATGAGAATTATTATTGAAGAATTTTGCTAAGGTTTATGTGAAAGACCCCGATCTTCTCCGAAAAAATGTAACTTCTTCTTTTGATTTAGATTAAAACTATGAAGAAATTGTATTTTATGAGGGTTTCATTTTCTCAAAATCACCACTTTTTGAATCTAAACTAGAGTGAGAGTTAATATAGAGAAATAATGATTCATGTTAAAGGAACTATAATTAAATAATAAATAATCATAAAAATGAAAAACAAATGTGCTTCATTATGAATTACAATAACAAATATTCCTCTTGTCTCTTTTGATTTTATATCAGCCCCAAAATTTTCATATGATCCCAAGAAATCAGTCCAGATTCCCAACGAATGCAACAATGATTTATGGATATATATAGAGGACTTGAACTATTGTGTGATTGTGAAAATGGAGAAATATATAAACAAGAAAACACAATAGAATTGGAAACTAGATATAACTTGACCATAATCGGATAACTTTGTGTATTCCATATTTTCCACATTAACATAATGGCTGCTAAGGAGTGTTTCGAAAAAAAAACTGTACACACTAAAAACATGGTCATGATGATGAGGTCTAGGGTGGAGATAAAAAGAGAAAAGGAATTATCGTCCAATAGTAAATTGGGGAGGAAAAAAAGTGAGCCACAAGTTATGATATCCTATAAGGTTGGATCTGAGGAGGTAGATAAAATTGTCCAAAGAGAGTTACCCAGGCACTTTAAGAGCAAACTTCAATAGTATTCGGACTCATATAAGCTAGTCCAAAGGAAATTGTGCCCGACTTGTTCACAAAAATGAATTATAAATACATCAGGGGTCGAGAGGAATAGGCATGTCACTAGTGCAAGGAGGGACACATTATGTATTATAACATTATAGTGCTTCGAATAAACTTGAAATGCCATTTTATTAATTAGTTGGTATTATATTCTTGCGGGTAGTAGAAGAATGAGCACAAATGTAGGAGCCTAGATGGGAAGAGCAGAGATATATTTAGAAGGAAGTTTTGGGTATAAGAGGTGTGTGCTCATTAGAGAGGAGAGAGGAGTACTCAGAGCCCAGATATCCATAAGGTACTTGAATTTGAATTTGGAAGGAGTTACGAGATTATATGTACATGAGTTATTGAAGCGGAGTGGGGTCCGTACTCATAAGATAGTGCGATAATATGTAAGAGTGTGGCCCAAACCATTAATACATTCAAATTGAAACTCATGATGACATGGAGCACAGAGCCCACTTTCCCGGAAGCTTTTGGAATTATATTTTAAGATGTTATGGGCTTTTAGGTACCAAGGTAGCGTGAAAGATGTGGGAGGAAGGAGTGAAGATAAAGGGGATCATCCATACATGTCACCCTGAAAGAAATGAAGGTCAGGAACAACCATGTCTCTAGGCTCAATAAATGAATTCCAAATGAAAACCCAACTATAGCGACCCATGTGTATTCAATGTGCAGGCTAGATGGACCTGTGGCTTTCGGTCATCCCAGGATTTATAAAAGGAGCGAAAATAGAGAAGAATACACATGATGAACAATGTGGAAAAAATATTTGATTCAATGTGGTTTTAAAAAATGTAAGATTCTAAAAAATTTATAGGTATTATTAGTGTCTCTCAGTCACCAGTGATCAAATGTATTCTCTCAAGATTAGTTGGTAGGGTCCCAGGTCAAATTTTATAGTTTCAAATAAGTTTTCAAATAAAATCCAATCATTTGTTATTGTCTAAGTCGGTGCTACTCCCTCTATTTACTCATGGTAATCATCACTCATCTCGGTCAAGTCTTTATTTAAGTGTCTATGGTTATGAATCAGTTAATGTACCATCATCTAGGTCATGGTCTAGGATTAGATTTGAGGTGTCTCATGTCATAAAACTATACATGGGAGTCATGTCATCACCATTGTCACCATCATGGGAGTTAGAAAATTAGAAAATAAAGCCAAAGGAGCAATGAGAAGGGTCAACTCAGAATTTCACAAGTTTCAGAGGCTTCCAAGTCAGTAAGTGATCCATTAAAAGAATTTTGAGCTCTAAAATGGGCCTCCTAAGAAAAATTTACAACCAATATGAAGTTTATAAGAACCAATAGGATTCAAGAAGATGATGTCAACAATGGGGGATGATTCACCATTTTTTAAGTAATAGGGTAAAAAGATTAAAAATTAATAAAATAATAAAAATGCTTCTTCAACTCCTATTTTCAAATTATCTCCGAAAGTTTTTACTCCCATTTCCAATGGGAGTACTCGTTGGATGCAAAATTCAATTGTTCATCCAAGGAGTACCCATGTTACATACTTTTTATGGACCTTGCTACACGAAAAATGAGAAATACATGAAAAAACGTGACTGCAATCACGTTTTTCATGTATTTCTCATTTTTCATGTAGTAGAATCCATCGAAAGTATACAACATGATTGCTTCTTGGTTGAGGAATTCATTTTTTCATTCAATGAGTACTCCAAATCAAAATTTGAGTAACAACTTTGGGAGATAAGTTGAAAATACTAGTTGACAAATTAGTTTTTCTTTCCCTCTAAACATTGATTATGTATTCAAATATTATTTTATTATTTCCACTATTATTTTATAATTTCATTAGGAGGCCCAGTTTAGACCTCAAAATTTCCCTAATGATCCCTCACCTTTCATTGAGCTCAATTTCTGCAGCAGAGGGTAGATTCCCTCTTCTAGGGTTTTCAACTATGTTTTTAGTTTCATTGATGTTTGGTTGCTTCAGTTGGAGAACCCATAGTTTCATCATGAAATACCCTTTACACATCACTTATATACCTTACCAATCTACTCCATATCATTCATACATCTCATAACCCCCATTTTTACTCAAAGCCTACTTTTCACTATGTTTTTGCAGAGAAAATAGGTAAACTTTGTGTTTTAACCCTTTTTCCACTTTTCACATACTCATTTCCAAAATTTGGACTTGAATTTTTAGCTAACTCACCATCCTACTTCCCTAAAGTTTTATGGATTTTCCCCTAACTCCAATACCTTTCATCTATGTCTCTAAACTCATTGCATCATTCTCCCATGTTTTCCTAACTTTCACCATTCCTTTCCTTCACATGAAGCTAGGGTTTATTTTTGTAACCAAACACCATGGAAAATGAGAAGAAAAAGTACAATAAACTAGGGAATGTTTCTAGGTTTGAGCCAACTCGGATGCATGGAATCATTTTCATAGTTTTGTGATCATTTTCTAGGGCTTACATTACACACAGGGACCGTCCTACTTCAAATTTACTTTATGAAGTAATGAAGATGAATTTGAAAAAAGAGAAAGAGTTGTTTTTCAATAAAATACAACACAAGAGAAACCTCATTGATTTTATGAAATGGTGTTATTATTTTAGATAAATTACCAAAACACAGTGGCTCCAGGTCATTTTCTGCACATTTGGATAGGTTGTCTTCAAGTAAATTTTTAGGCGTTTAGAGCAAGGTTTTGTAGCTATTGATGACTCCATTATGTAGAAGAAATACTAATATTTCCAACCATACCACTTTCAGCCCACAAATACTGTAGGAAGTACTGCAAACTCCCTCTCAAATGCCACTGTACACTTTTTTGAGAGCACGCTATGCTTCTAAAATTTTTAGTGATCAACCTCAAAGGTGGAGTCTGAACAAATGGGAAAGTATTTTTGAAAACTGCAGGAGGTTTGTGTTCATAAGATACAAAAAAAAAAACATCTCATATTTAAAAAAAAAAAACATTTTTAGAGATATATTGATCCATCTGGGAGCCCTATTGCTGCAAAAATATTTTGGGAAATTTTGGATTTTTGGGAAATTTTGGAAATTTCGATTGTACAAAAGCATTGTGTGGCCACACGAAGCTTTTCCTCAGAGGGTCCAATGAATGTTTTGTTTACATGGTTAGATTTATTTTGAAGTGTAATTTCCAAATATGTCCTTGGTTTTTCATGACACCTCCTAGTTTTGAAGAAAAACTCAAAATACACCCTATTTTTCATGTTTCTGCCATTGATTTTCACTGCACATGACACTTTTGTCTTGGATGCTTTATGGACAAGTGTCAATGAAAAATGGTTAAAATTTCGAGTTTATAGCTATCACATGAGCTATTTTATGAATAATAAAGACTTTTTATGCTCCTCATTTTTTATGAATCTTATAATTACTCATGGACACAAAGACTCCTAGTTATTAGCTAAATTTGGGGGGATTGTTTCTAACTTCCCTAAATTATAGGAAATGAATCATTAGATGAATTTATGATGTATTTCGGAATAATTTTCAACCTAATGAGGTGGAATATTCTATGTTTTCTATATGTACTCCAACTCAAGTAATTTTAGTGTTAGATAGTTGATATTGCACGGTGGAACTTCTGTACAATCGTTTTCAGTGAAATCAAAGACATGTTGCAGCTATAACTTTGGGACTCTAGTGGTATGCTTATTAGCATTTTTTTTCTCATTAAAATCATCAAATTGCATGTTTATGCTTTATTTACATCACATGTATGCTTCTATATGATGATCTTATGAGTCTATAAAAAAAATTATTTCTTTTTGTGCTCTATTTTATAAGATTTTCATGAATGTGTCTTACTTCCTCTCATGAAAGAATTAATGTAATATGCTCATTATGACTTTCTCTTTTCAAGCCCTATACCACAATGAAAACCTAATTATGTTTCTAAGTATACCTACCTGGCCTCATCTTCATCTCTGCATCTGTTCATTTGAAATTAGACCTAAAACCTAGACCTAGTTCTTAGACTCACATTCCTATCTGGCAAAATTAAAAAAAAACCATAATTCACTAAGCTTATATCTAGCATAAGATCATTTCCTTTCTAGTCACCTTGTTTATTGTGAAATTTACATTGAGATATTCCTCTCTATTTTGTTAAGGCTAGACACCAAATCTAAAGATTGGTTTTAGGCTACCTCCTTCAGTCTCCATTCTCAGCCTTGGGAAACAGAGGGAGTGATAACATTTTTTGCACCATTTCTGGGGTGTGAAGGTTAAATATTTCCTGGGAAAGAACAAGAAATATTAGCTCTGATTTCTGACAATGAAAAATGGTCAGGCACAAGAAGTTGTGCATCTTTCACCTTGCAACTCTAGTTTTGAAGAATCCAAAAGCTCAGAGTTTTCATGGCGACTCCAATTTTCAAAAACCAATAGCTTCAAGAACGTTTTGGTGACTTCAATATTTTCAATATGGATTCAAATTCTATAAGGTGTGGCCCTATGAATCGTGCTCACGTTCCTATTTTTCCAAATTAAATTCCTTGCATAGATTGGCAAACTTATCTGCCTAAACTCATAAATGGAAATGAGGATGAGGCTATTCTACATCTAATAAAATTTCATTGGAATATACATAATCTTGGGATTAGGTTTCATGAGGATTGTTTGATGAAAATGTTTATGGCTACCTTAGAAGGGAAAGAAAGATCATGGTATGAAGGGTTGAAGCCAGGTATGTTATTTTCTTTTAAATATTTCCACACAACATTATTTGAGTTTTATGGAAATTATCGCCATTCATTCCTTTTGTTCAAATATTGTTGTGAATCCTGTGAAGATTACATTCAATAACTCGAAGAGATTTTTGGTGATGAAGAGTGTCGGGGTTATGAGATCATAGAGGACCTTCATGAATTTTCTTCCCAACATAAAATAACATATATTAGTTTCCTCGGTACAAAGGATCATTTACAACACACATAAACTCCCTATTTTCTTAAACATGAAGGAGATATTCACCCTAACAGTCAAGTAATATCACATGAAGTTAAAAAGGCTTTTCAGCATTGTCCATATTTTCATGATCAAGAGTATGAACAATATTTTAAACAAGAAAAGAAAATAGACTGTCCATTGGTTTATTCATATTTTGTGTCAATGATTGAGGAAAAGCAGATTACAAATCCTTTTGAAAATTCTTATTTTTAGCAGCATGAGAATGCAGACCAAGATGATGGGATTAAAGGGGTATGTGGCATAGAATCGCATCTTGCTATGAAAGTTATTGAAGATTCTATTGAAGTTAATATTTTTCAAATATCTAATGAATCTTCTACTTTAGAAACTCTTAATTCAAATTCACCTGAAGGATTACTCCTAAATCCATTTTCCACAAGAGAGACACATGTACCTTTAGATTTGGAAGATTCTAGGCTTCAAATTGACCATCGTAACTTGTAGGAAAGTAGTGAAAAAGAAGAGGTTGTTTTAGAGCCTCTTGTAGATGATGGTCTTCCTCCAAGATTAGAAAATCAAGAGTCTGTTGAAGAAGAGGAGTGTGTCCTGCATCCTATGGATGTGCACATTTTTGGTTTTGATAATATGGCTACCTCAAACACATATTTTCAAGAACAAGATTCCTTTTATCCTGATATTTTTAAAGACCCTATTGCAAGTTTGTTGCCTCCATATGGGAAGATGAATATTCTTGTATTTTTGGATCATGAGCAGATGTTTAGTGTACAGTTTTAGTTTCCTATGTTTTTTTCATTTTTCCTACTTGTGGAAAGTGTGAGAAAGATTCAAGTAAGTAGCCATTTTCTGGATTTTGACACTCGAGGGATCATATCACATGATTTCATGTGTGTGTGTGTGTGTGTGTGTGTGTGTGTGTGTGTGTGTGTGTGTGTGTGTATGTGTGTGTGTGGTTATGATCATGTTTTGAAGCCCAAGGTGAAGTCCCTAAGAACCCCGATGGTCTTCTTCCATAAGTAAGTTTAGTCAGTAGTCAAGTTTTTAATTAGAAGTCACCTTTTGTTTGAGTTAGTCATTTGAGTGTCTAGTGTTTTGTTTTTCACTCCTTTGCCTAATGGATGAGGCTACCTGGTCAACGGTGTTCTTTACACCTCCTAAAATGAGCTTCCATCCGTAGCTGGATCCAATGTTAGTTTTTTTCATTCACTAGTGATCAAATGTACTCTTTCAATATTATTTGATACAGTCCTAGATTAAAATTTATAGTTTCAAATAAGTTTTCAAAAAAAACTTGATCATTGGCCGTTGTCTAGGTCAATGTTTCTCCCTCTATTCACTCGTGGTCATCAACACTCATCTCAGTCAAATCTACATTTAAGTGTCTATGGTCGTGAATTAGTTAATATACCATCATATAGGTCATGGTCTAGGATTACATTTGAGGTGTCACCATTTGTTTATGTCATCAAAATATACATGGGAGTCATGTCATCACTATTGTCACCATCATGAGAGTTAGAAAATTAGAAAATAAAGCCAAATGGGAAACGAGAAGGGTCAACTCATCATTTCGCAAGTTTCAAAGGCTTCCAAGTTAGTAAGTGATCATTCCTCACTTTCCATTAAAATCAATTTCTTTATGAAAGCGTGGATTCCTTCTTCCAGGGTTTTCAACTACATTTTTAGTTTCATTGATGTTTGGTCGCTTCAGTTGGAAAACCCCTAGTTTCATCATTTAATAACCTTTACACATCACTCATATACCTTACCAAACTACTCCACATCATTCATACATATCATAACCCCCATTTTCAATCAAACCCTAGTTTTGACTACATTTTTGTAGAGAAACCAGTTAAACTATGTGATTTAACCTTTTTTCCACTTTTCCCATACTAATTTTCAAAATTTTCACTTGAATTATGTAGCTAACTCACCATCCTACTTCCACAATTTTTTAGGTATTTTTCCTGAACTCCATTCCCTCTCATCTTTGTCCCTTAACTCACTGCATTATTCTCCCCTGTTTTCCTAAGTTTCACCCTTCCTTTCCTTCACATCAATCTAGTGTTTCTTTTTGAAACAAAACACCATGGAAAATGAGATGAAAAAGTACAAAAAAGGAGATAAAGTTTCCATGTTTGAGCCAAATTAGGCCCATCACATCATTTTCAGAGTTTTTTGATCATTTTCTAAGGTTTACATTACACACATGGATAATCCTTCTTCAAATTTACTTTCTAAAGTAATGAAAATGAATTTGACAAAAGTGAAAGAGGCGTTTTTCAATCATAGACCAAAGAAAAAAAACTTCCTTGAATTTATGAATATGTGTTGTTATTTGAGATAAATTCCCAAAATACAATTGCTCAACGTCATTTTCTGCATTTTTGGATAGGTTGTCTCCAAGTCAATTTTTTTAGGGGTTTGGAGCAGGGGTTTGCAGTGATTCATGAATCGACTATGTCGTAAAAATCATTATATTTCCAACAATACCACTTTTAGTCCAAAAATATTCTAGGAAGGACTCCCAAATCCCTCTCAAAGACCACGCTACACTTACGCTAAGAGCACGCTACGCTTCTGCAATTTTTAGCAATCAACTTTAAACTTGGAGTCTGAAAAAATGGGAAAGTATTTTTGAAAACCAAAGGATATTTTTTTTCATAAAATATCAGATATCCAAAATATCCCTTAGTTTTTCAAAAAGCATTATGGTTAGAGATATATTTTAACTAAATTTTTAGAAATTCGCTTAATGAAAGAATTTTCATAAAATCATCATTTATACTACAAAATATTTCCAGCAAGCATATGAAATAACATGTCGAGTAGAAATGATGTCAAATTTTACTATGTAAATAGCAGAAAGAGTGTACATGATAATATAGCTGAAGTGTTTGAGATGGATGATCTGATCTCAAAAATTAATCTACTCCGATGTTGAAATCGGCCCTCCCAAAATTGAATTGCTGCACTCTCCCTCCAGCAACAGCTACCACTGAGTCAATTGAAAATCAATCAAGCACCAACTGAGGATTAGAATGATCCTCAATCCAATATACCTAAAGCTCCTTGAAACTCTTGAATGAATTTTCCTCAAAGAGAGTTGGGTTTCCGTCCAACACTCGACAGCATACCCAAGGGTTTCCATCTTGGTGCTACTAATGGAGAAGAAAACCATGTTCTCAACTTCATATTCAAGGAAAGATATAAAATCCAAGATATTCCTCAATTTACTCCTCATTTAATATTATATATCTCATGGATCCTTATAGATCCTTATTTTATTATTATTTTAATCATGGAGCACTTTTCACTCTTATTTTCCAATTAAAATATTCATTTTTTAATGTCGAAAAGAGTAAATAGGATACCATGTCTCCTCAAGTCACGGAAAGTCATTTCAACCACCCATCATGGAGGATTCTCATCCCAGCTCCAAAGAGCTATTACACTAAGGTGTTCTATCACATATTCCTCCTAGAATACCACCTTGAGCATAATTAATTGAGTTAAGCCCAAAAATAACTTAGTTTTCTGAAATTTGTTGGAATCCATCGAAACAAAAGGAAAAAAATTTAGATGATGGAATATATCAAGTGAATGACACTGGTCCTCATAGAAACTCCTCTGAAATCCTCCCAAAAGCCCCTGGCTTCGCTGATGAAACCAACCTGTATCTGTGACCTGTCTTCTCCCAACTCTAGAAGTCCATCCTAACCTTGACATGGGTGACGCCAAAAAAAGAAATATTAAATTTTTCATGACACTTCCTATTTTTGAAAAAAAACTTGAAATAAAACCTATTTTTCATGTTTCTGCCATTTATTTTCATTGCACATGACACTTCTGGAGAAAGCTTGGGAAAATGATGTTTGAAGGACTTGTAGGAGGTATTTTGTTAGTTTTAAGAGTGGATTCGATAGAGAGCATCAAGGGTTACCTTGTGCAGTATTCAAATCAACAAGAGGATGCCTAAAATTCAACTAAAATTCCCTCCAAAAGCATGCAACGCTTCTACTAAAATACGCGACGCTTCCGCTTGGGATGTGATGCTTCTGTCTTGGATGTTTTCTAGATAGGTATCAATGCAAAATGGTCAAAATTTGGAGGTTAGAGTTGTCCCGTGATTTTTTTAATGGATAAGGAAGACTGATTATGCTCCTAATTATTGAGGAATCTCGAAATTTCTCAAGGAGACAAATACTCCTAGTTACTAGCTAAATTTGGGGGGATTGTTTCTAACTTCCCTAAATTGTAGGAAATAACTCATTAGGTGCATTTATGATGTATTTTGGATCAGGTTTTGACCCAGTGAGGTGGAATTTTCTCTATTTTCTATATGTACTCCAACTCAAGTCATTTTAGTGTTGGATAGGTGATATTGCAGTATGGAGGTTATGTACAATATTTTTCAGTGAAATCAAAGACATGTTGCAGCTATAATTTTGGGACTCCAGTGGTATGATTATTCACATTGTTTTTTCTTAGTAATAGCATAAAATTTAATGTTTATTATTTCTTGCCATCACATGTATGCTTCTATATGATGACCTTATGAGGCTATAAACAAAATTATTTATTTTTGTGCTTTGTTTATTAAGATTTTCATGAATGTATTTTAGTTCCTCTGATGAATGAATTCATGTAATATGCTCATTATGACTCTCTATTTTCAAACCCTATACCAAAATGACAATCTAAGTATGTTTCTAATTATACCTACCTGGCCTCATCTTCATATCTACATTTTTTCATTTAAAAGCATACATAAAACCTAGACCTAGTTCCTAAACTGACATTCCTATCTAGAAAAATTCAAAACAAAACCCTAATTCACTGAGCTTATATATAGACTAATATCATTTCAGTTCCAATCACCTCGTTGAATGTGAAATATACATTGAGAGATCCCTCTCTGGTTTGGTATGGCTAGCTACAAAATAAAAAGATTGGTTTGAGGTTACCTCCTTCAGTCTCCATTCTCAGCCTTGGGAAACAGAGCGAGTGATAACATGTATGACCATGGATAGGAGTGTTTTTACAACTACTGCAATATTCCTTTGTGATTTTCCTTTGGTTTCAGGCCTTTCTTTTGTTGATCATTTGAAACTTGAGAAGTTAAAGGCTCGTGGAAAATCAAAACAAGCAGGATCCAAACACTTTATTTTAACTACAAAATAAAGTGAAATATGATGATGAATCATCTCGTAAAATTACAAAGAAAAAGAAACACAGATAAAACAATTATAGATAGCATATAAATAAAATTTTTGATGAGAAAATAAATACTTCCCTATACATATTTGTGATTAGGAAAAGGCGAGTTTCCCACTTTATTCTTATATATTTTCTCTTAGAATAATATATATATATATATATATATATATATATATATATATATATATATATATATATATATATATATATATATATATAGATATGCTAAATATAAATTATCCTATTCCTAATCATAATCAAACCCCATGAGGGAAAACATGACTAGGTATAGTCATACTTATAGTGTAACTATTCAAGCACTTTATTTTATGCATGTATGTACACATGAAAAATTATTAATAGAATTATGGATATGATTAATCTAACAAAAATAAACCTGAATGCAATATTTACAACTATTTCTAACGTATGTAGAAAAAAACACATATTTACAATCACTCTCTCTTGAAATGTTTCTTCCAACAATTACTCAATGGGATCATAAAAATGTGGATGAACATTTCCTAAATATTGGAAGAGGTAAAATTAAAGAGCAGTCAAGCCAATATTAGTATTATGTACATAATACAAACTATTAGAAATCTTCTATTGAATTGAATCTTCCAAACAACTTTAAAATGGATCTCGAAAGTATGAATGGAAATTTAATGAATTATCTAGAAGATGTTTAATTGGGTTAAATAGTTGTTCATAGTTTATTAATGCACTCACATGTGATGATTCATGTCGAAAATTAATTCTAAGAGAGTGATAAATTTGAGAAGAAATGAATATTAAATGAAATTCGAAGATCAAAAGCTCTTTATTCTTGTGACTAAGGATTTGAATTTCATTTCTGCACTCTCTCTATAATTGATTTTGGAAGTGCTAGACACTTAATTATTCGATATGCCAACATAAGATATCCAAGAATTTAAAAATGAAAGAATAAAACCAATCTGAAAATAACCATAATAAATGAAGGAAAATAATAAAATTCAATCATTATTTACAATAATGTTACAACTAGTATTACAACACAGTAGGGACTAGTTTGAAGTGATTTTATTTTCACAAGAATTAGCCATAATAATGAAATTAGAACAATTACCGATATCAACTTGTGAGTAAGAGAGAGGTTCAATACTATGATTAGGAATGGAAACTTTCATATTTCCATAATTGTTATAGGAGATTCTGTCACATATGGTCAATAGGTGTGCAAACTTAATCAATCAATATCCATGAACATTTTTTCATCATCCATTCACAAATCCATAAGAAATATATCTCCAAAAAGTTTGAGTTTCTGGGAAAAATTGATCAAAAACATTGTTTTTAGCCCCAACAGATATTTCCTCTTTCGCCACTTGCATTCAAAAAATGGTTCTTCATTGTCCACATGATCTCACCATCACATGTTGCTCCCTTTTGCGGGTACATTGGTTCTAGAAATTCGGGAAAATTAAAAATAATTCTAAAGCTTCCTCTTCTACAAGATTCCAAGTTTTTTTTAACTATTTACCATGGATAAAGAGCTTGTGTCTTATATGATCCTATATCTAATAATTCACCTCTTATTCCTTGAGCTCATCCTCACATCATATGTGGATCTCAAGCCCATAATGGGAAGTCTTAAACTACCACTATTCTCCTATAAATTCACTGCCATCCATAAAATCTAGGTTGGATTTAGGAGATTGATAATTCCCTTATGATACTACCTTGAACCTAAAGGAGTCATCATATTCCTGGATTAGCGTTGATATTTAGGTGTGCTTTATGACAAGGAAGGAAAATTTAAATTAGGGACACACCTACAAATTCATCTATTATCTCTGGTTGTAACACCTCTCCTATTTTCTATTAATACACAGAGTATATTGTTTTCCTATATTTTTTGTGTTATGTTTCCACTCACATGTTTCAATACTATGTTGATTCATTGAATATAGATGTTATACTATGCTATGTGGATGTTGTGTGTCCTTTTCTTGTTTCATTCATGTGTGAAAGTTCTAATTATATCACTTGGAGCTACAATTGGAGCTTAGAAGTGAGGAGGAAAGAGGAGCTTGCTATAGATTCAAGGGAGGCTTCATTCCCATACTCTAATTTCTCTAAGGAGAACTTTATGTTCATTGTATTATGTTTTTCTAGACTAGGTCACTAGGTCTAGGGAATTCAACTTTGTTTGCAATTATAAATTTAACATGTTAACACCAGAAAATAGTACACTACAAGAGACATTAGAAAATGCCCAAAAAAATATACAAATGAATATTTTCCATAATAAAACATCATGGAAGGATAAAAACTTAAAATTTTCTTAAGGTTTTCGAGACAAATTTCTCAAAAACACTGTTTTTAGCCCGAACAATTCTTTCCACTTTTTCCACCTGCATTCAACAGATGTTGCTTCTTTATCCACATGCTCTGGCGATTACATGTTTCTCCCTTATACAAGTACACAAATTCTAGAAGTTCGAGAAAATTCAATATAATTTTGGAGCTTCATCTTCTAGAAGCTTCCATGGTTGTTTTAGCTATTTACCATGGATAAAGAGCTCGAATAATATCTATTTGTATCTTGTAGAGTTCAACCTTGTGTCCCTTGAGCTCATCCTCCCATCATATTTTGATCTCAAGCCCACAATGGTAAATCGTAAACTACCACTCTTCTCCTATAGATTTACTTCCATCCTTAACATCAGGGTTGGATTTTGGATATTGATATTGTCGTTATGTTGTTGCCTTGAACCTAAAGGATTAATCACATTCATGCATTAGGGTTGATATCAAGGTGTGCTTTGTGACAAGGAAGGAAAAGTCAACTTGGGGAGATATCTACAAAGTCAACTACTACTTATGGTTGTAAAATTTCTCCTACTTCTATTAATACAAAAAGTATCTTGTTTTCCTATAATTTTTGTGTTATGTTTTCACTCATGTACTTCAATGCCCCACTAATTCATTGAATAGACATGTTAGAATATGCTACGTGGATGTTTTGGATCCTTTGATTGTTTTAGTCATGGGTGCATGTTCTAATTATAACACTTGCAACTACAATTGGAGCTTACAAGTGAGGAGGAAAGGGAAGCATGCTACAAATTCGAGATAGGCTTCATTCCCATAATCTAATTTCTCTAAGGAGAACTTTATTTTATTTTTGTTCTCTTGTTCTGGACCAGGCCACTAGGTCTAGATCCATTGTTGCACAACTTGTTTATTGAATTCTTAATTGATTTATTCTCCCCCTTCTTAATTAGGCCTTTCATTGTTAAAAGGAAAATTAAAATAGTACTTTTTCCATATTAGTTGCATCATAGGTGTGTTCAAGTGACATCTATTATTGAGCCTTGGAATTGAAACATAATTCTAGGTAACCTATAAAATTTATTGAATCGATCTTAAGGATCATTTGGAACATTAATGAAAACATATATATGTCTATTCTAGAGATGTGTTTCAACATCATTAAATGTATCAGTTGTCTTTATCTGTTAGAGTTACAATCTGGGGGTGATATCCCATTCCACCTACGTAAGTGTATAGGATTTTCTCCCTGTACTTTCGAGTATATCGTATGGTGCTAAACACATGATGTTGTGAAACCATCTCCAAAAATAGAAGAAAAGAGATATCAATGCCTTAGAAATAAGCCACTTCAAAGGGGAAACCTCCAATACATTACATTAATGAACAATTCTTGGATGATACAAATTACAAAACTTCCTTTCTATATATAGGAGTCCATGGGGCCACATTGTAATCCTAGTGGGGCCACAATGTAATCCTAGCTGACCTAACAATAATAATTTAAGGCCACAATAATAACAATATGGGGGTTATATGGGTACAATAATAACAATAAGGGGGTTACACTAACAACAATAAGGGACTATACTAGTAATATAGGGACCTGACATGCCCCTCTCCTTCAAAAAAGTGTTTTCCTCAATGCTTGAGTAGCTCTAGGTGCTTCTATATAAAATTCTCATCCTCCCATGTAGAATCTTCAGTAGGTAAGTTCTTGCACTTGATGAGATACTCTGAAATTGATCGATTTTGTAGCTGTCGAGTTCTTGTTTCCGTGATCACTACAGGTTCCAATATGATTTTTCCTTCCTCATAAAGTTATGGAAATATTGTTTGAATAGGAATATTTTCACCTATAACCTTGTTTAAGCATGAAACATGGAAAACTGGATGCACTCGTGAAGATGCATGAAGCTCCAATTTGTATGCCATAGTACCAATATTTTGCAACACCTTGTAAGGACCATAGTAATTTGGTGATAATTTATTATCCTTATTAGCTTTCTTAAGGGACATTTGTTTGTATGGTTGTAGCCGTAAAAATACCCAGTCTCCTACATCAAAACTTCTCTCGTTGTGATGTTGATTTGCCTGTTGTTTCATTCGATTTTGTGCCAAATTTAGGTTATCCTTTAAGAGTTGGAGAACTTCTTTTTATGCTCAATGTGATATTCCATTGCTTGAACCTTCGAATTTTCTCTTAAATATGATGTGACGGACCGTGGATGATATCCATAAAGTGCCATAAATGGGGTCATTTTTGCTACAGTATGAAAGGAAGTGTTATACCACCATGCAGCGAGAGGTAATCACTTGAACCATTGTGTTTTTTTATCAGATACAAAACAACGAAGATATCCTTCCAAACCTTTATTTACTATCTCAGTTTGACCATTAGATCGAAAATGATAAGATGAGCTATGATCTAATTGAGTAACCAAACAAGAAAATAAATCCGTCCAAAAATTTCCAGTAAAAATGGGATCTCTGTTGCTCACAATAACCCTTGGGTTTCCATGTAGCTTTTGAATTGTGTCCATAAATGTAGTAGAAACTGTACTTGCTTTAAATGGATGAGATAATTCACAAAAGTGTGCATACCTGGTAAGTCTATCAACTACCACCATTATGACACTCTTTCCTTCGGACTTAGGTAAACCTGTGATAAAATCCATTGAAATCTCCTCCCAACGTTGACTTGGAATGGATAAAGGTTTTAGAAGACCCGGGATCTTAATTGTCTCAACTTTATTCTACTGGAAAACCAAACATTCTACCACAAAATTTTGAATATCATATTTAAGGCCATCCCAAAAAAATTCTTTCTTCACCCTATGGTATGTTTTTAAAAATCCTGAGTGTCCTCCTAAAGGGGAAGTGTGCAATTCCAAAAGAATATTTTGTTTTAGTTGAGAATTTTTACAAAGATATAAGCGATCTTTGTATGATAAGGAATCATTTTTCCAACTAAATGTATCAGATGTACTAGGATCTTGTGGCAACTTTTGAATGAGTGTCCACACTTCTTCGTCCTTCTTCCATTCATCCCTTGCTTCGGTTATCCAATCTAGTTGGATAATAGATATAGCACAAAGCAAGGCTTCCACCTCTTCATTCTTTCTTGAGAGTGCATCTGCAACAACATTTAGCTTTCCTTTTTTGTAGATTATTTCAAAGTCATAACCCAACATCTTTGTGACACATTTTTGCTGTTCTTCTGAAGATAGTCTTTGTTCCAAAAAGTGTTTAAGACTATCATGATCAGTTTTTACCTTGAACTGACTTCCCATTAGGTAAGTTCACCATTTCTTTAGTGCATGTAGTATTTCTAACATTTCCTTCTCATTAATAGCTTTCTGTAAATAATTTCCTTTGATTGGAAGACTTTCAAAAGAAATGGGTCTTCCTTCTTGCATTAAAATAGCACCAATTCCATTTCCTGAGATATCACATTCCACAATAAAGGTTTTTGTAAAATATCGTGTAGCTAAGACTGGTGCTAGGCACATTGCTTCTTTAAGATGTTCAAAGGCCTTAGTTGCTTCAGGAGCCCATGAAAATGCATCTTTCTTCAAGAGTGTTGTCATAGGTGCTGATATTCTCCCATAATTCTTAACAAACTTGCGATAATACCCTATTAACCCAAGAAATCCTCGCAACTGCTTTATGGTTGTGGGGACTTTCCATTCCTTAATGGATTTAATTTTTTTAGGGTCTACCTTAACACCGTCATGAGATACAATATGACCTAGATATTTTACCTCTTGCACTCCAATGAAACATTTGGATGTTTTTTCATATAATTGTTTCTCTTGCAATAGTTTGAGCACCCTATCAACATGTTGAAAACGATCCTTCCAAGAACTATTGTATATTAGTATATCATCAAAAAATACTAGAACAAATTTTCTAAGGGTTTGGAAATGGAATTAATCAACCCTTGAAATGTAGAAGGTGCATCGGTAAGGCCAAAATGCATGACCAAAAATTCATAATGACGTTCATGAGTTCGAAATTCTATTTTCGGAATATCTTCAGTCTTCATTCTAATTTGATGATATCTTGAACGAAGATCCAACTTGGTAAAATAAATTTCTCCATGTAATTCATCCAAAAGAATTCATCAACTGCGTAAATGGGAATGACGTCTTTACTGCAGGAGCTGGCTGAGCTCCGTATAACTGGACACATGTGCCATGATCCATCCTTCTGTGTGGTACCAATACTACAGAGTAAGAGAAAGAACTTTGACTAGGTTGAATTATACCAAATTTCTAACATTTCCCTTTGAATCACATTTGAATTTGAGTCTTTTGGACATAAGGATACTTTCCATATGTTCGATGTTTGGAGGAACACTTCCTGGAATCAAATGAATAGCATGATCATGATCATGAATAGGTGGGAGTCCTTTGGCAGATTCAAACACCTTGGAATGATTTTCCAAGACATTTTGGAGATCTGAAGAAATAGATGATTTTGGTGTTGGAACTTCTACTGAGCATAATTGTGCAATTACGCCTCTTTTTTCTTTCTTTAGAAGATTTGTCATGACATTATAGCTTATTATATTTCCCAACTTCCCTGCAATTCCCCATAATTCGACTTCCTTTCCTTCTGAAAAAAAATTCAAGAAATTTTTTTGAAAATTAAAAGCTACCGTCCCCAAAGATTGTAACCATTGTACTCCTAGTACAACATCAACACCTCCGATAGGAATGGAAAGCATTGAACTATTCAGTAAATATTCCCCCATGGTTAGCTTGATATTATGGCATTTTCCAGAGCAATTTATAGTTCCTCCAGTTGCAACTATCACTTGAAATTCTAGTTCTGCGTATAGGAAACAATTCAATTCCTTGGCTACCTTACAATGAATAAAATTATGCGTACTACCTGAATCAATCAACACTATTACCTTTTTCTTCTTGGTATGTCCTATCTTAAGAGTTTGAGTAGTGGTAATACCTGACAATTCATTACATGATATGGTCGGACTCATTTCTTCCTCTTCTAGGGTTGGTTGGTGGTGTATATCCTCTTCTTTTGAATATTGTTGTTCATTTTCTTCTTCCTCTTCACAATCAATGTAAAATAATTTCTTCTCAACACACTTATTGACCTTTAATGTATTTTCTATCACAACTGTAGCAAAGCCATTTTTCTATTTTTTTTCCAATTTTTGTGGTGTCAACGTTGTAGGTTGTGCAAATCTAGGATTAGCAACACTTACCTCTTTATAGAAGTGAATGGTAGGCTTCCTTGTCGCCATAATTTTACATTCAATTTTTATGGCCAACCTGAGTGCCTTCTCCAATGAATCAAGTTCCAAAACGTGAAATTCATGTTGGATGTTATCCTTTAAGGTACCTATGAAGAGATCAATCATGTGTTCCTCTAAAATATTAGTTAGCCTTATATTCAATTTTTGGAAGTCCTCAATGCGCATCCCCACTAAACCCTTTTGTTTGAGATTTATCAATTGGCTAAAGAAGGTGTTGCTCTTCATATCCTCATAATGCACTATCATTTCCTCTGTAAAAATTGACCAAGTGAGAATTTTTTTACGGGAGTAAAGCCATCGATACCATACAAATGTATTTTGTTCTAAACGTAAAGTTGCAATGCATACCTTTTGTGTGTTTTGTACAATGTGGAGATCAAAATATTGCTCCATCTGTAGTATCAGTGTTACAAGATCCTTTCCATCAAACTTCCTCATATTCGTTTTTGGAATATGGTGGTTCTTCCCTCCAATGGTAGATTTTATGAAGTCACGATTAACATTTATTTGTTTTTCACCATGAGTTTCCTCTACTATCTTTTGACCATTAGGAAAAATTTCTTGTATCAACTTTTCCAAACCTTCAATGTCTACTTTTAGATCCTTCTTCATGTTTTCCATATTGTCTTTCATTTTTTCATCGATCTTAGCTTCCATGTCATCCATCTTAGCTTCCCTGCCCACTTCCATGCCATCCATCTTAGCTTCCAAGCCATTCATCTTAGCTTCCATGCCTTTCTTCAAAACTTCCATTTCATTTTTTTTTGTTCTTTGCGAGAGTGAAATTTGTTACACTTGCTCTTGTAATTTTGATATGTCATGTTGCCATTCTTTGTCTTCATGAGTCACAGTATAGCCTTCTAAAGGCTTAATGGGTGCTGAATTATTTTTAGGGGCCATTATAGAATCCAATATTGATATCTATTCTACAATATGCCCTTGGAATCAATTCAACTTGATTCTTCAAACAAGACTTATCCAATTGGGAAAAAAATAGACACCTTTTACTTGATTTTGAGGAGCTCGATATTGAAATTGAATTATCTCTATAATTGTGGATCCTAAATATCTGAAATTCAGCCCTATAGTGGCCCTTTGACGCTTCTTTCAAATTCCATAGGTCTGATCTGATTTGGATTATTCAAGACATAGTTATGTCCAATCTCCCACAATGACCCAAATTTGGACTAGTTCAGTAGAGTGAACTTGTATGACTTTCCACATGTCATTTTTTCCTCCTTTGGCTTTGAAATTGATAGAACAAAAACTACAGTCTGTGTACTTGTGGAAATTTTTTACATCATTCCAATTTTATGTTCAGAGAGAGAGAGCTATGAATATTTTCCCACGATCACCTCTTTGAGATGAAATTCATAAGCCTCGAAAAGCCCTACCTTCCACAGATCATATCTTTGAAAATATTTCGAACCAATATCTAAAATTTTGGGAAGTTGTTCCTCAAGATTTCAGCTTCGTACCCTGAAAATTTCAGCTTCTAAACCTTTGTAGAAAAAAATTTATTACGAAAATACCGTGATGACATGTTTAGGTTAAATTCAAGAGCCTGCAAAATGACCTAACTTGCACAGATCATATCTTCGAAAATATTGTGAACCAAGGTCTGGAATTTTGCAATGATGTTCCTCCGGATTTTAGATTTAAACTCTAAAAATTTCAGATTCGAAACCTTTGTAGAAAAAAATTTATAGCAAAAATTCCACGCTGACCTGTTTGGAGCGGCGAAACCCTAGAATCTCAAAGCTTTGATACCAAATGTTGTGAAACCAGCTCCAAAAATAGAAGAAAAGAGATATCAGCACCTTATAAATAAGACACTTCGAGGGGGAAACCTCCAATACATTACATTAATGAACAATTCTTGGATGATACAAATTACAAAACCTCCTTTCTATATATAGGAGTCCATGGGGCCACATTGTAATCCTAGTGGGGCCACAATGTAATCCTAGCCAACCTAACAATAATAATTTAAGGCTACAATAATAACAATATGTGGGTTACACGGGTACAGTAATAACAATAAGGGGGTTACACTAACAACAATAAGGGACTATACTAGTAATATAGGGACCTAACACATGATAAGTATATGGGAACACTCTCATCGAATGATTATGAATTAGACAATGTTGTTATAGAATTTTATTCCATGTACCTTCAGGTATATTTTAGAAGTCCCCTTTAGTTTTCTATCTCACCATGGGTAACCAAGTCTGTTACATTGTACATTATGATACGTTGAACAAAACATTAAGGGATATTTCTTGCCTGTACATAAATCCTTTGTTCACCAAGGTGGTATATTCCAGTTCATAGTTACTTGGTAAACCCTTCTACATATTTACCTCTTTTTTTATTTTTATGACTTTAATTTCTAAAATCAATTTATTGAACGTGGAACAACATCCCCATTATGGAACAACTCCTTAGTGAATATTAGGTTGAGACTAATGATGATATTTCCTGAGTCCACCAACCAAGGAAACCCCTCTGATGGGAATCCTCGTCCTTTTCCTTCTTTTGAAAATATTGGTGCCCCTTATATGACAATGTTGTCCCTTCCTGTATTTACCATTTCTTTTCCAGTTTGATTGCTTTCAATCCCTATGGTTCTGCATTTCCTAACTATTTCTCAACCAATATCTCCACCACCTAAACAACATCAATCTCAAGTTGATCCTAAAGATGGAATTTTTCCTACTTCACCTATTGTTTCTTCATCCCTTTATACTTCCTCTCCTACTGATACTCTTGATTATCATAGCCACTAAACTAATAATAATACAAAATGGATGAAGAAGAAGAATAAAAATAAGTAGGGGGTAATTGGGAAACCATTTCTACCAATAAAACCAATATGGAAAAACCTTCAAATCAGCCTCAAAAATTAAATTCCCTTGGAAATTTTGTCAGTGTGAACACCTTATTAGACATTTTCTTGGTATTCCAAAGGTATTATAAGTGTGGTCCATAGGCTCACATCTACCTTTTTCATCAGCTTCTGGAGATCATGTTGGTGACAAACCATTGATTAGTGGTCATCACGTTCAGGGGGAAAATGGTAAAGTTAAGTTTCCCTTTATGTTGTATGAAGGGAATAATCATATTCACCTTTTTCCTTATATGGATGAACCCTAAAAAGTGTTGTAAAACCTTACATCTTCTCAACCTTGTATTATGGTTGGTGATCGAAAGATTTCTCCCAATCCTCCACTAGTTTATGAAGTGATTGATCAGAATCCAAATCCACTTAATCCCACATTATCTAAACATGAATACCATGAGTCCATTCCTTACCAACCACTTGTTGAGAAAATGGTTGAATCAATTCCACCTTCAGTTGATCACGCATTTCTGGTAGAGATTTAATTCATAGTTCCAGGTTCTTCTCACTTCTTTAGTTTCCAATGAACTAGGGTGGATCCTATTATTCCAATGGTACAGGGTAAAATTCTACGATTCGAAAAGTATTGGGGGGTATCCTCCCATTCCGACAATACAAGGGTGAAGTTATCCCATTCACATAGCATAAGGGGGTGTTGGAAATATCGTCATTGATGGCAAAGGATTTGGCAAAGGTCAGTAGAAAAGAACAGAGGAAGAACAGAAGGAGCAGAGACAGAATGGGAAGAGTACAAAGGCGCAGCAGAATTTTATAGAATGGGAAGAGTACAAAGGCGTAGCAGAATTTTGGTGAACATCAACACGCATTCAAGAAGGATGGGAGAAATGTAAGGATGAATTAATTATCATGGGCCGCAGCCACAAATTGCAGAGGAAATTTGATTATGGTGTTGAGCAGAGTCGTCTTTACAGTGGAATGAAGTTATTCTCATAAATCTAATTTACGGAGGAGCAGAGTTATTCAAGACAGTCAATTCAGGAATTTAAGCCTTCAACAACCAAATATGAAGAAAATTTATGAAAGTATGATTAAACAGCGGAAAGACCTTAAATCTTTGAATGTGGTAGGACAAGTGGTCCCTACCACTTGAGCGCAAATTGAAAAGCGCAGTTTTGAAGTTTCAAGTGCCTTGTTGATATGGATTATTTGCAATGTGCGATCAACGCAAAATCACAAAAGCGCAAGTTTACAGATTCAGAAATTTCCCATCGCAAAATTCCCATTTGCGATGTGCGATCAACGCAAAATCGAAAAAGCGCATATTATAATCATCGCCCTCTGCCATCGCAAGTTCTGTTGTTTGCGATATGCGATCATCGCGCCATCGCACGATCGCAACATCACATGATCACAATATCGCATTTCCTCCATATGTTATTTCTGCCGGTTGTAAGTTGCAATGTGGGCCAGGAATCGAAGATTGAATATTACTTGAAGAATCCAAAAAGTTATATGGATATATATATTACTGATGAGTCAGTGGCTTGTTAATGTTTATAATATTATATGGCGGAGACAAAGATTGGGGTTTCAAATTGGATTGGCATAATTATTAATACAAAGCGATTGAGATGTATGGCTGTTTCGCTTGCGGAACTCACCACATCAACAAGACACTTGCATATGGAAATGCACTGGATATTGTTTATAAAATCCGAAGGGTTAAACTTTGGGTTAAAGGCTTGGCGCACATAGATAATTTGAATTTCCTCGTTTGAATGAAATAAATTAAAAGAATTTGAAGAGCCTCGGGGATAAACTAAAGGGAATATTGACAAAAGAATACCATTAGTGGTTGAGTGGTATTAGATTCATGGTATTGAGAAAGGCGAGAACTATATAAAGGGAAAAGATCATTATTCGAAAGGGACAAAGGTGAGAGAGCCTAGTGCGGAAGAAGAGCGAATTCATCTAAGGAATATCTGTATGGACAGACGACGTGCTTAACTGATAATTCTGAGTCCATGTAGCACCCATCGAAAGAATGAATCTGGGATTCATTAAATAGAAGAATCAATGAAGAGCTAACGCATGTCTGTTGAAGAATTTTTATCCAGAAAGTCAAACGGGATGTCGAATGCATACATTTTTCTAAAGTCTGGGGTTGTGGCTGTGTGATCCAGTCTGAAAATTGATGAAATGAGGTCCACAGTGGTGGTGAAGGTCGAAAATTTCATTCAGGGGGTTGTAGCTCCCTTCCAGGAGAGGCTGGTAAACGAGAGAAGGTTGTAGCCTTCTGCAGGTGGGTGCCTGCGTGCTGGTATGAGTCTGCACCATCATAAATTGTAAAAGGTTTTCTCTATAATAAAATATTGAAGACTACGATTACAGCAGTGGTGGTTTTCTCCCAAATTGGGTTTCCACCTTAAATCCTGGTGTCCATATGTGTTGTTCATGGTTAATGGTTTGTTCTATTGTTTCTGTTCATGCTTAATGCTTATCTGATGCATTTCTCTAAGTAAAAACATAATAAGATATCTGGACATACATGTTGAATGCAGTACTGTAACATATGGTTGTTTTGAAAGAAAAGGAAAGAAAAATTGTTCAGCCTAAAATACCGATTCACCCCCCCTCTCATTATTTTTCCCAACAATTGGTATCAGAGCGGGTTTTTCTGAAAAAGCTTAGCCGCTAGAAGGAAGATCAAGCAAGATGAGCAATCAAGATGGAATAGCATCTATCAGGCCTCCACTATTTAATGGAAACAATTTAATTTTCTAGAAAACAAGGATGAGATCCTATCTTCAGTCTCTGGGAGAAGAGGTATGGGCGGTTGTTGAACAAGGATATCAATATCCAGCTGCAGTACCAACGGATCCAACGGAAAGAAAGAATTATGAAACAAATGCGAAGGCGGTCAATGCTTTATTAGGAAGTCTAACTGAATCAGAATTTGTCAAAGTCATGCAGCTGAATACAGCAAAGGAAATATGGGACAAAATCATTCTGAGCTATGAAGGTGATGCAAAGGTAAAAAGTGCTAAACTTCAAACTCTCAGAATCCAATATGAGAATCTTAAAATGCTTAATGAAGAAAGCATTGCAAATTTATTTCTACGTCTTGATGATATTGTAAATCGCATGAGAAATCTGGGAGAAACAATTACCGAATCCACTTTGGTTGAGAAAATTTTAAGATTTCTAACAACAAAATTTGAGTCAAAAGTTTCAGCTCTTGAAGAAAAGCAGGATCTTCAAAATCTCACTGTGGTACAACTTCATGGCATACTAACTGCATATGAAATGAGAAGAGGAGGACCATCTGAAGTCAAAGAAGTAGTCTTTAGAACTTCTACAAAAGGAAAGGAAGTACAAATAACAGAAGGATCAGGATATATCTCAGAAGAAGATGAGATAAACTTCGTAAAGAAACTTCAACTTGGCACAGGACGATTCAAAGGTAAGCTTCCTTTCAAATGTTTTGATTGTGGAAGAGTTGGTCATTATGCCGCTAAGTGTCCTTACAAAGAAACACATAAAAAGGGGAAGGAAGTAGCAAGAAGGAATAAGAATCATTTTAGCTCTAAAAGGAGTTACTATACTCATGAAGATAGTGATGGGTTATCTGATAGTGAGGAAGAAGGTGAACAAGATCTGAGACTTCTCATGGCATTTGAAAATGAATCTCGAGAAGAAGAGGATACTTTTGTGGATGCTCTAGAAGGCAGTGATTTTCTTAATGAAAACAATAAACTCAAAATTTTCTTAGAAGAGAGAAAAATAATCATAGAAACTCTGAAAAATCAGCTTGAAGATAAAGAGAAACACAATGAGAAATTAGAATGTGAAGTAGTAGATCTAAGAAAAGAACTTGGGAAAGTAAAGACTGTGAATCTTAGATTTGCTAAAGGGTCTGAAACCTTAGATGAGATTATCAAGGTACAACGTTCTCCTCTTATAAAGACAGGTCTTGTATATATTGGAGAGTATTCTCAGGCATCAGCACCAAATTATCTAAAAGCAGTTACAGCTGGTTTACAACATGCTGCCACTCAGAAAGGGAATAAAGAATATTTACAGGTAAAGAATGATCATTTCAATTCAAGAAACACTAACATAAATGTCTTTCAAAGAAACACTAATCAACAGATGAATTCATTTAGAAGATCTTATGATCGCAGAAATTTCTTCTTCAATGGACAATGTTTCTCATGTCACAATTTTGGTTATAAAGCTAGTCAATGTGTAGCATATAAAACTATTATGACAAGAGAAGCAAGAAAGAAAAGGACTGATATTGAAGCAAAGAAGAATACTTATAACAACTTTTCTCCTCTTCAAAATGAAGTTGAATGCACTTATTACAATAACTTTGGCCATGAAGAATCTGAATGCAGGAGCAAAGTTCAGCCAAGAGAACGTGTTTCTTCAAGATCCAAAGTATGGAAAAAGAAGGAGTTACAGGTTGAAAATTGTGGCATAGCATTATTTGCAGAAGATGAATAGAACCAATGGTACATTGATAGTGGATGCTCAAGACACATGACAGGTGATAAAGACAAACTTCTTGCATATAGTGCTCTAGAAAAGGAGAAGAATGTTACGTTTGGAAATGATACTCCTGCGGTAATTCAAGGTAAAGGGTTTGTCTTCCTAAAGGATAAGGTGAAAGCTAATGAAGTCATGTATGTGGATGGATTAAAGCATAACTTGTTAAGTGTAAGTAAAATGTGTGATCAAGGAACTGAAGTTGTCTTTAGTTCAAAAGAATGTGTGGTACGTGATCTTGATACAGGTAAAACAATTATAAAAGGAAAAAGAACTCGAAACAACCTGTATATATTGAAGAACCCCAAAGAAAAATGTTATTTGAGTAAATCTTCACAAAATTGGCTATGGCATAGAAGGTTGGGGCATCTCAGCTTCTCTCAAATCAACAAATCAAGTAGACTCAAAGTTGTTTGTGATCTTCCCAATATTACTCTACCTGAAAATATCATATGCAAATCTCGCCAATTCAGTAAGCAAACCACGGTACAATTTAATGCCAAGGAAGGATCATCAAGTAAGCCTCTTGAACTTATTCATACTGATATATGTGGACCTATGAGGAAAAAGTCACCCCGTGGTGAAGAATACTATATCTTATTCATTGATGATTTCTCTGGAATGTGTTGGATTGGGCTGCTTAAACACAAAGATGAAGCATTTGAGAAATTTCAAATTTTCAAAGAACTAGTGGAAAATGAATTAGAATTAAAAATCAAGTGTCTTAGATCTGATCGAGGAAGAGAATATACATCCAAAGAATTTCTTGAATTCTGTGAACAACACGGCATAAAAAGACAGTTCTCTGTAGCCGGCACTCCACAACAGAATGGTGTTGCAGAGAGAATGAACAGAACAATTCAAAAAATGGCTAGAGCTATGCTTGATGATTCTGGAACACCTGACAAATTTTGGGAGAAGCCGACATACTGGCAGTTGAAATATTTTCAACAAAGCTATGAAGTTTCAGGTAAATAGTGATAAAACTCCATATGAACTCTGGTATGGTAATACTCCCACTATAAAGCATTTTAGAATTTTTGGGAGCAAATGCTTTATAAAAAATAATGATGAAAAACTTGGAAAGTTTGAACCCAGAGCCGATGAGGGAATATTTCTTGGTTACTCCTCTAGGAGTAAGGCATATAAATGTTACAATAAAAGACTTCGAAATATTGTTGAATGTATTAATGTCGTTGTTGATGAGTCTATTGCAGCCCCAAAAGAAGAAAAGCAAACAACAGATGAAGATGATGAAGACACATATCATCCTACATCAAACAGTAATGATACAAACAGTACACCCAGTGAAGAACCTGAAGAAGAGCTGTCTGAAAAGGCTCCATCTAGATATGTTCAAAAGAATCATCCAAAATCTCAAATTTTGGGAGAAAAGGAATCAGGAGTACAAACAAGAACGACTCTTGTGGAATCTTCTAGCAATCTGGCATTTCTGTCCACGGTTGAACCTCACAATGTCAGTCAAGCAAGCAAAGATGAATGTTGGATTCAAGCCATGAATGAAGATATTGACCAAATTGAAAAGAATCACACTTGGGATTTAGTACCAAGGCCTCATGACAAAAATGTCATTGGAACTAAATGGATATTCAAAAACAAGTTAAATGAGAATGGGGATATTATAAGAAGGAAGTTTAGACTTGATTAAAGTATGCTCAACAAGAAGGTATATACTTAAGAAACCTTGCTCAGAAAGCGACTTGAAGCCATAAGAATGTTTTCTTTGCATTTTTCAAGCTGCCAACAAATCAAATTTTATCAAATGGATGTTAAACTGCTTCAATGTGATTTTGGGTAAGAAGTTACATGTAACAACAGTATGATCTATTTGGGAAATGATGAAAAACTTGTGTGTAAACTTAAAAAAGCTCTATATGGTCTCAAACAAGCTCCAAGGGCATGGTATTATCGTCTTGACAAATATCTTCATCAACAAGGATTTTCAAAGGGGTCTGCTAATAGCAAATTGTACACAAAAACTAAAAATGACAAACTGTTGATTATGGTTGTATATGTTGATGATATCATTTTTGGAAGTAATAAAGAGTCTATGAGTCAGAAATTTGCTTCTGATATGCAGCAAGAATTTGAAATCTCTTTGCTCGGGGAACTAACATTTTTTCCTGGCCTGCGAGTGCAACAAGCAACAGATGGTATATTCTTATCATAAGCAAAGTATCTCAAGCAAATCCTGAAGAAGTATGGCATGGAAGATTTCAAACCTGTAAGTACACCAATGATAACCGGATGCAATCTCACTTCTAATGATGATTCCCCCACCGTAAATCAACCAGAATATAGATCTATGATAGGAATTCTACTTTATCTCACTGGGACACGACCAGACATCATGAATGCAGCTGGGATTGTTGGACGATTTCAAGCCAATCCAAAAGAATCTCATCTTCAGACTGTGAAAATAATATTCAAATATCTATAGGGAACTCAAGACTTTGGACTATGGTATCCAAAGAATGCTGATCTCACTCTTCATGCATACACTGATGCATATTGGGTTGGAAGTGTTGATGATCAGAAAAGCACTAGTGGTGGTGCATTCTTTATGGGGCCTCGGTTAGTATCTTGGTTCAGTAAGAAGCAAAGCTCTATTGCCTTATCTACAGCAGAAGCAGAATATGTGGCTACCACATCATGTTGCACTCAACTTCTTTGAATGATGCAAACACTACAAGACTTTCAAATCAAATGCACATCTCCTATATCCATTATGTGTGATAACACAAGTGCCATCAGTATCTCAAAGAATCCTGTTATGCATTCCAAGACCAAGCATATTCCCATCAAATATCACTTCTTACGTGAACAAGTGCTTGAACAAAAGGTGAAGTTGGAGTATGTTCCTTCCAAAGAACAAGTTGCTGATATATTTACCAAACCTTTACCCAGGGAAGCGTTCGAATATCTCAGAGAAAAGCTGGGAGTAGTCTCTGCTATGTAGAAGATTAGATCTTCTTAAAATTCAGAAGATTCAATTGGGTACGCTCCTGTTGAAGAGGTTCGGAATGCACAGGTTAAGGGGGAGCAGTTGTCATATGGAAAGGATGCAATCTCCCAATACTATGTTCAATAATGCAGCATGATCTCAGGGGGAGCATGGTAGTACAAAAGATCTTGATCAACCCTTTGCCATTGATGTCAAAAGGGGAGGACACGCAAAGAAGGGCTTCTACAAGACGAATAGAAGAGTATTAGAAAGGAAGAGTATTGCCATCAATGCCAAAGGGGGAAATTGTTGGAAATATTGTCATTGATGGCAAAGGATTTGGCAAAGGTCAGTAGAAAAGAACAGAGGATGAACAGAAGGAGCAGAGGAAGAATGGGAAGAGTACAAAGGCACAGCAGAATTTTGGTGAACATCAACACGCATTCAATAAGGATGGGAGAAATGTAAGGATGAATTAATTGTCATGGGCCGCAGCCACAAATTGCAGAGGAGAGATGATTATGGTCTTGAGCAGAGTCGTCTTTACAGTGGAACGAAGCTATTCCCGTAAATCTAATTTACGGAGGAGCAGAGTTATTCAAGACAGTCAATTTGGGAATTTAAGCCTTCAACAACCAAGTATGAAGAAAATTTATGAAAGTATGATTAAACAACGGAAAGACCTTAAATATTTGAATGTGGCAGGACAAGTGGTCCCTACCACTTGAGCGCAAATTGCAAAGCGCAGTTTTGAAGTTTCAAGTGTCTTGTTGATATGGATTATTTGCAATGTGCGATCAGCGCAAAATCGCAAGAGCGCAAGTTTACAGATTCAGAAATTTCCCATCGCAAAATTCCAATTTGCGATGTTCGATCAGTGCAAAATCACAAAAGCACATATTATAATCATTGCCCTCTGCCATTGCAAGTTCCGTTGTTGCGATATGCGATCATCGCTCCATCGCACGATCGCAACATCACATGATCGCAATATCGCATTTCCGCCATATGTTATTTCTGCCGGTTGTAAGTTGCAATGTGGACCCGGAATTGAAGATTGAATATTATTTGAAGAATCCAAAAATCTATATGAATATATATATTACTGATGAGTCAGTGGCTTGTTAATGTTTATAATATTATATGGCAGAGACAAAGATTGGGGTTTCAAATTGGATTGGCACAATTATTAATACAAAGCGATTGAGATGTATGGCTGTTCTGCTTGCGGAACTCACCACATCAACAAGACACTTGCATATGGAAATGCACTGGATATTGTTTATAAAATCCGAAGGGTTAAACTTTGGGTTAAAGGCTTGGCACACATAGATAATTTGAATTTCCTCATTTGAATGAAATAAATTAAAAAGAATTTGAAGAGCCCCGGGGATAAACTAAAGGGAATATTGACAAAGGAATACCATTAGCGGTTGAGTGGTCTTAGATTCATGGTATTGAGAAAGGAGAGAACTATATAAAGGGAAAAGATCATTATTCGAAAGGGACAGAGGTGAGAGAGCCTAGTGCGGAAGAAGAGCAAATTCTTCTAAGGAATATCTGTATGGACAGACGACGTGCTTAACTGATAATTCTGAGTCCATGTAGCACCCATCGAAAGAATGAATCTGGGATTCATTAAATATAAGAATCAATGAAGAGCTAACACATGTTTGTTGAAGAATTTTTATCCAGAAAGTCAAACGAGATGTCGAATGCATACATTTTTCTAAAGTCTGGGGTTGCGGCTGTGTGATCCAGTCTAAAAATTGATGAAACGAGGTCCACAGTGGTGCTGAAGGTCAAAAATTTCAGTCAGGGTGTTGTAGCTCCCTTCCAGGAGAGGCTGGTAAACGAGAGAAGGTTTTAGCCTTCTGCAGGTGGGTGCCTGCGTGCTGGTATGAGTCTGCACCAGCATAAATTGTAAAAGGTTTTCTCCATAATAAAATATTGAAGACTAAGATTACAGCAACGGTGGTTTTTTCCCGAATTGGGTTTCCACCTTAAATCCTGGTGTCCATATGTGTTGTTCATGGTTAATGGTTTGTTCTATTGTTTCTATTCATGCTTAATGCTTATCTGATGCATTTCTCTAAGTAAAAGCATAATAAGATATCTGGACATACATGTTGAATGCAGTACTGTAACATATGGTTGTTTTGAAAGAAAAAGAAAGAAAAATTGTTCAGCCTAAAATACTTATTCACCCCCCCTCTCAGTATTTTTCCCAACAGGGGGAAGTTCTCTTGTTCCCATGGCACCTCCTCCAAGTAGTAAGGTCACTTTCTTTGTTTGGAGTCGACTAGAAGGATATCATATTCATATTTGCATGCCCTTCCAGATCATATTAAAGGCTTATAATATGGAAATATATTGCATAGTATTTTATGAAGGTGTGTATGTTACTATTATGTCCTTAATTTCTTGTAATTTTTTTTAATTCTCCACAACTTGTGCCTATTACCAGAAATTTGTTGACCTTTAACAGAGGCACCAATCAACCCTTAGGGATATTTCCTTAGTTTTCTATTACTTTGGGAGGAAATAATATCTATATTTATGTGATGGTAGTCCAAGGCCCTTTAGATTTTAATTTACTCCTTGGGTGTGACTATGCATATGACATGGGAGCTCTTGTCTCTTCACTCTTTCATGTGATGTGTTTCTCACGTGAAGGAAGAATCATTACCATTGACAAGATTTCATTCGTTAGTAATAATTTGAATCCCAATTAATCAAATTACCTTAATGGTCCTTATATGCAAGTCACTATAACCCCTGACACAAGTTAATTATGTAGCAATATGTTCCATGCATGCATCAATTTATGATCTAGTAGGTGATGTAGTGCATCGTGTAGTTGGACAACTAGTTCCTAATATTTCCATTGGATCCTCTGATCTGTATCCATTTGATAACATTTTTCTCCCATATGATGGGAGAATTTCGGAAGCCATGATCAAGGCACTAGAGAAAAGTTCATTTTCTTCTATCAAGCTCGTTAAAAAATGAAATAAGGTATCAGAGCATAGTTTCTTTTATTATTTGAAGCTCATTAAAAAATGAAACAATGTCGCAGAGAAAAGTGCCTTCTCTTCTATCAATCTCATTAAAAAATAAAACAAGGTTATATAAGTAGAGTTCCTTGTCTTATGTCAAGCTCGTTAAAAAATGAAACAAGGTCACATGAGCATAGTTATTTTATTGTGTTAGGATCATTAAAAAATTAAACATATCTCCCTCCAATTCGATTATTTGATTATATCTCAAAAATTCCCACTTGAACCTTTCATTTGATCTCATAAATGAACCTCCATTCGAAGTGTCTCTTATTGATAAATAGTCTACTTAGGTCAATGAAATGAATCTTCGGGGACATGTGCCTAGAATTGAATCATAATGTTGGAGGAATTCAAACTTATTTCAAGCATAGTTTTCCTATGTTTCAATCTTGTGTAAAAATGAAACTACTCTTAATCATAGTTTTCGTCATGTTTAAAGACTATGTAAAAATGAATCTATATTTGAGAATTCTCAATAATAGTTTCCACATGTTTCAATATTGTGTAAAAATAAAATGATCTTCATACTTTTCCTCTCATGATTTCCATTTTTGTCAAGCCATTTTTTCTAGATGATCCTTGGTTTTCTCATTCCATCTTCACCATTTCCTTGGCTAATCATACACTTTCACTTGGTTTTTTTACTGTTTCCTAAGGAATCATTGCGATGAGTGGTATTATTAGTTAGTATCCTGAACTTTATGTGTTTTTAGAAGCTCCATTATTACCAGAAGTAGTTTCTACCTTTTATACCTCTCATTCCTCTAGGTGGGGTTATTTTTCATCTCTTTTCAGACTCCCTAAACATGAAAATATTGTCGTGAAATTTTATTTTCGAACTCTTTGATGTAAATGAAAAGAATTTTTATCAATATAAGTTTAACTCTTTTCAGGTTTGGGATATATTAATTACGAGAAAAGGAATAACCTAGTCGAACATGGCTAATAGGTTCTCCTGAGTATATATTTCTTCCTTTTTCGACTCAAGAGACTGTTTATGAAAATTAACCTTTGGTTTTCCTTTTTTTGCCTCTTTTTAAAACTATCTAAACATGAAAAATAAGTCAACTTTCACCTTCACTGGACTCGTACAATCATCAAGCAATGATGGAATCACAAAACATGACGAGACCGAGCTACTCCTTCTCAGGGTGAGTTAAAAGTACTCAAAGGGATTCATCCAAAGTATGAAAAAATAAAGCATATGTTATCCTTCTCAGGCTTGTACGAAAATAAATAATTATTGACTTGAAATGGTTAGGTAAATTGCAAAAATAGGGCACTTGAAATATTAATGGCAGTAATATGCCCTTCAACATGTAACTCTTTCACTTCATCTCGATTACTGTAGGGTTTGGAAATATGCTTGCCTCTTTGGTCCATCACACCATATAAAAAGCCTCTATAATTGATTTTGGGTCAATGCTTCCAAATTTGTGGAGTGTCGCTAATATGTTTAACAAAGTTCCTTCAGTTTATATTTTCTACAATACTCCCAAGCCGTCATTCATTTTTATCGTTCTTGAACCATTTCCACATCAACATCATTTTGTCTCAAACCTTGATACTTGTTTCATGTCGTTGATGCGGGATACATTAAGGCTCACCTCCAATGGGTGTCTTCAAGTTTAAATCAACCCATTATCGACGAAGTTGACTTAGAAACTCCCTTCAGTAAATCTAGATTGCATACATCAATGTCAAGGTACCTCACTCTCGGAGACATGTTTTCATCGTTGGCCTTCAATTGAAAGATTCTATGAAGTGTCCGACTTCAACTCATCTATTCACACTATACATATCGTACTTTCGTACCTCGAGAATGATTAACATCATTGATTCTTTCTCTCAAATTTTTTAATGGCTTACATCATTGACCAGAAATAAAATGGCGTCTACCATGTTCAACTTTAACTCCTTTATTCACATGGTTAGAATCATACATTGAAAAATCAAGGAAATGAGATAGAAGACCCTAGATCTATTTTCTTCTGTCTTAGCTACAATTTCAATATTAATGCAAGATTACAAATTATGATGGCTATGATCATACAGATAGTCCTCCAAGAATGGGTCTACTCTTTTTGATCTATGGATGACACTCCTTGATCACTACACATGTAATGTTAGCTTATGTGTTGAGCATGGATACGTCTCCCTCCACAATGATATCATGATGAAAATTTACTGTAACAAATGACGATATAAACCAATTATTCTTGATCTGGACTTCTAGTAAGGTAAAGAAATTTAGTCATAAAATACTACTTATGAATTTGTAGTTTTGGGGGAAATATGTTATACACCATTTTGTCACATCTGGTAAATTAGCCTACGAACCAGATTAATCAATTTCCATGAAGAATTTGTCGTCATCCCATCACAAATCCATAAGCATGATCTCTGCAAAACTTATGAGTTTTCGGGACAAATTTCTCAAAAAAGTGGTTTTAGACCCAATGCATATTTCCTCTTTTGCCACTTCCATTTAGCACATGTTGCTTCCTTTTCCACCTGCACTAGCCAATACATGTTACTCCCTTCTATAGGTGTGATGATTCTATAAATTTTGGAAAATTAAAAATAATTCTGAAGATTCCTCCTCTATAAGATTCCAAGGTTGTTTTAACTATTTACCATGGATAAAGGGCTCAAATCATATATGATCCTATCTTGAATAATTCACCTCTTGTTCCTTGAGCTCATCCTCGCATCATATGTGGATCTCAATATCATAATGTTAAATCCTAAAATACCACTCTTCTCCTATAAATTCACTGCCATCCATAACATACGAGTTGGATTTTGTAGATTGATAATTCCCTTATGCTACTTCCCTTGAACCTAAAGGAGTCATTATATATATGGATTAGGGTTGATACTGAGGTTTTATTTGTGACAAGGAAGGAAAAGTTAACATGGGGATACATCTACAAAGTCATCTACTATTTATAGTTGTAAACTCTCTTCTATTTTCTATTAATACAAAGAGTATCTTGTTTTCATATATTTGTTGTGTTATTTTTTCACTCATGTCTTTCAATACCATGTTGATTCATTGAATAGAGATTTTAGACTATGCTTTATGGATTTTGTGGATACTTTTCTTATTTTAGTCCCATGTGAAAGTTCTAATTGTGTCACTTGGATCTACAATTAGAGCTTACAAGCGGGGAGGAAAGGCGATCTTGCTACAGGTTCAAGGAAGGCTTCATTCCCATACTCTAATTTATCTAAGGAGAACTTTATGTTCTTTTTCTTACGTTGTTCTAGACTAGGCACTAGGTCTAGGGAATACAACTTTGTCTGCAATTATAAATCCGGTATATTAACACCAAAAATTCGTACACCACAATAGACATTATAAAATTCCCAGCAAAAGTTATAAATTAATATTTTCCATGATAAAACATCATGGAAAGATAAAAAATTTAAAATTTCCTAAGGTTTCTGGGACAAATTTCTCAAAAAAATAAAAAAATTATCCCCAACATATCCTTCCTCTTTCACCACCTGCATTCAATGCATGTTGCTTCGTTGTCCACATGCTCTAGCCATCACATGTTTCTCCCTTCTAAAGTTACACTAATTATAGAAATTCTGGAAAATTCAAAATAATTCTGAAGCTTCATCTTCTAGGAGCTTCCAAGGTTGTTTTAACTATTTACCATGGATAAAGAGATTGAATCATATCTAATCATATCTTGGAGACTTAACCTCTTATCCCTTGAGCTCATCCTCCCATCATATGTGGATCTCAAGCCCACAATTGTAAATCCTAAACTACCACTCTTCTCCTATAGATTTACTTCAATCTGTAACATGAGGGTTAGCTTTTGGAGATTGATACTGTAATTATTTTGTTACCTTGAACCTACAGGAGACATCATATTCATGCATTAGGGTTGATATTGAGGTGTGATTTGTGACAAGAAAGGAAAATTCAACTCAGGGAGACATATACAAATTCAACTCCTATTTATGGTTGTAATATTTCTCTTATTTCTATTAATACAAAGAGTATCTTGTTTTCCTATATTTTTTGTGTTATGTTTCCATTCATGTACTTAAAGGCCGCATTGATTCATCGAATATAGATGTTAGACTATGATACATGGATGTTTTGGATCCTTTTCTTGTTTTAGTCAGGTGTGCATGTTCTAATTATTACAATTGGAGCTACAATTGGAGCTTACAAGTGAGGAGGAAAGGGAAGATTTCTACAGATTCGAGGTAGGATTCATTCCCATACTATAATTTATCTAAGGAGAACTTTATTTTCTTTGTCTTCTGTTTTTCTGGACTAGGTACGTAGGTCTATGGAATTCATCTTTGTCTGCAATAGTAATTCTCGCATAAACAATTGGAGACTCCTGTGGGGAACGATTCTTACCTCAGTGGTTTCCTCAACCTTAGACCCTTTTCACCTCTCAAATAAAATTTAAATGACGTATTCAAAATGGTCTTAAGAAAAAATATGTTTGAGCTTGGTTGGGTTTCTTGTTTCATCTTTTAACTAAATTATCCCTAACACACTCTCTCTTCTAAGGCATAGTGTCCAAGTGCACCTGTGTCTCCTCTGTACATGTGTTGTAGTTCACTGTCTCCTATTCTGTCACTGCACTAATATAGTGTATCTACACTGTAGTGCATTGTCTCATGTGTTGCACCTACGTTGATCTAGTGTTCTTTCACTGGAGTGCACTGTCTCCTACTTTGCACCTCCGATGCAATGCACTTTCTCATGTTCTACACCTGCACTAATCCTGTAGGATGTAAAACATTTTCATTCATTTCCTTACTATTCAATCTACTTTGGTTGATAATGTTTTGATAACCTTTTTTTAGTTTGTAATTGTGTCATGAAAGCCATCTTAATGTTTTCATTTTATTTTATATTCCTTTGATGAGAATTTCTTTATATTTTTATTTGTTCTTGTCAATTAGGTCATTTGTAAACATTGAGCTTGGTTGTCAATTGAATTGAAGAAATTTATATTACAGACATATTATCTGTGATGTATCTTATCAACGATCTTGTTGCATCTTAATTTTCATTTTATTTAAATATTAAGAGAAAAGAAAAGAAAAGAAAGTACTTGCATTGCATATAGGGCTCTGATTTTTATTGGAATAGTGAAGTTGAGTAGATCGATTATTGCATCACTTGTTTATTGCATTGTTGATTGATTTATTCTTCCCCTTCTTAATTAAGTCTTTCATTGTTAAAAGGAAAATGAAAATAGTTATTTTTCCATATTAGTTGCATCATAGGTGTGTTCAAGTGACATCGAGATTTGAGCCTTGAAATCAAAACATAATTCAAGAGAACCTCTAAAATTTATTGAAACGATCTCAAGGAGCATTTGAAACATTAACACAAACATTTATATGTCTAGTCTAGTTTTGTGTTCCAACATCATTAAACATAGCAGTTGTCTTTATTTGTTAGTATTAAATTATTGGGGAGATACTCCATTACTCATACATAAGTGTATAGGATCATTCTCCACATACTTTCGGATATATCGTATGGTGCTCCAAACATGAAAAGTATATGGGAACACTCTCATCAACTAATTATGAATTATACAAAATTACTACAAACTTTTCTTCCACATACCTTCAGGTATATTTTAGAAGTCCCCTATATTTTTTTATCTTTCCATAGGTAATTGAGTAAGTCACCTTGTACATTATGATACATCAAACACAAAATTCAGGGAGATTTCCTGCTTATGTAAATCCTTGGTTCACCAAGGTGGTATATTGCATTTCATAGTTACTTGGTAAACTGTTCTACATATTTACCTATTTGTTTTGTTTTGTGTCTTTAATTCCTAATATCAAATAATTGACTGAAAAGAAACATCCTCACAATGGAACAACTCCTTATCGAATCGTAGGTTGCAGCTAATGATGACAATTGCTAAGTCTATCAACCAAGGAAACCCCTCTGATGGGAATCTTGGTCCTTTTCCTTCCTTTGGAAATATTGGTTCTCAGAATATGGACATGTCGTCCTTTCCTATATTTAACATTGGTTTTCCAGTTTGATTTTTTTTTATCCCTATGGTTCCAAAAGCCCAAATTGTTCCTCAACCAAGTTCTCTTCCACCTGAGCAACATGAACCTCAAGTTGATCCTAAAGTTGACCTTTTTCCTTCTTCACATAATGTTCCTTCATCCCTTTCTTCCTCCTCTCCCGGTAAAACCCTTGATTATAATAACCAAGAAAATAAGAATAATAATAAATGGACGAAGAAGGAGAGGAAAAATAAGTAGGGTGCAATCGAGAAACCATTGCTACCAACACAACCAATATGGAGAAAATTTCCAATAGGCCCCACAAAATTGAATTCAATTGCAAGTTATGTAAGGGTGAAAATCTTCATAGATATTGTCCTGATATTCCAAATTTATTATAAGTGTGGTCCATAGGCTAACATCTACCTTTTTTGTCAGCTTCTGGAGATCATGTTAGTAACAAACCATTGATTAGTGATCATAAGTCTCACAGGAAAAATGTTAAATTTAAGTTTCCATGTAGGTTATGTGAAGGGAATAATCATATGCAAATTTCTCCTTATATGGATGAACCCTTAAAATTTTTGGAAAACCTTACATCTTCTCATCCCTGTCTTCTAGTTGGTTACTAAATGCTTTCTCGTAACCCTCCACTATTTGATGAAGTTATGGATCAGAATCTCAATCCAATCAATCAAAATTTCTCTGAACATGAATCCCATGAGTCCATTCCTTACCAAACATTGGTTGATAAAATGGTTGAATAAATTCCACATTCAGTTGATCGTTCCTTTCCAGTAGATATTTAATTTCATACTTCTTAGGTTCTCATTGTTTCTTCAAGTTCCAATGAACTTGGAGAGTATCCTCTCATTTCAATGATACAAGGGGACAATCCTCCATTTCCAAAAGTACTAGGGGGTATCATCCAATTCCCATAGTAGAGGGGTGCAGTTCTCCTATTCCCATAACATAAGTGGGTAGTTATCCTGTTCCCATGGTACCTCCTCCAAGTAGTATGGTCACTTCCTTTGATTGGAGTTGACTGGAAGGATATCGTATTCCTCCTTGCATGCCATTAAATATCATATAAATGGCTTATAATAGGGAAATATATGGCATAGTATTATATGAAGGCACATCTATTACTATTCTTTCCATATATTCTTGTAGATTGTTTTATTCTCCACGACTTGTGCCCCTTACCAAAAATGAGTTAGTGTTTAACAAAGGAACCAATCAACTGTTAGGAATCTTTCCTTAGTTTTGTATTAAGTTGGGAGGAAATACTATCTATATTGATGTGATGGTAGTCCAAGACCCTTTGGATTTTAATTTACTCCTTGGGTATGACTATGTTTATGACATGGGAGACCTTGTCTCTTCACTCTTTCATGTGATGTGTTTCTCGCATGAAGGAATAATTCTCACCATTGAACACCTTTCGTTCATTAGTCCTAATTTGAATCCCAATTAATAAATTTACCTAAATGGTCATTATTTGGAATTCACTATCTCCCCTTACACAAGTTAATTATGTAACAAAATTTTCCATGCATGCATCTATTTATGATCTAGTAGGCGATGTAATGCATCATGTACTCATACAATTAGTTCCCAATATTTCCATTGGATCCTTTTATATATATCCATTCAATAACATTATTTAGAATGTTAACACCAGAAAATCATACACTTAAATAGACATTATAAAATTCTGAACAAAAGGTAAAAATGAATATTTTCCAGAATAAAACATCATGGAAGGATAAAAATTTAAAATTTTCATAAGGTTATGTGAGAAATATTTGACAGTGCACTAGCAACAAAGGAAATTTGCACGGACCACATGCCTTTTTATTCTATATCCCTACGATCTTGGGGATGGATGAATGTCATTGTCATGGACTAATTCCCATACTTGAGGATTATATTCTTTGTCATGGCCAATCAAGGACAACTGACTTGAGGTCTCCTTGCAGATATGAAACCCTCAAAGGAATCTCCTCTCCTACTCTTGGGTCACTATCACTCTTGCACCAAGAGAGGGAAGATGAGTTCATCACATAAACATCACATTCCACTCTTGAAACAAGGGGAGTGAGAGCAATAGCATTTGACCATATTGCTTCTAAGAAATCCAATATTTTAGTGAGATAAGGATAGTCCACCATTGGAGAGTATTCACACTTCTTTCGAGGGAGAGGAGAAGCTTGCAAGGATACAAAGGAAAGGAACCTCCTTTCTAGGAATATTTCAGCTCCATAGCTTAAAGGATTATCTTCAAGTGTTTTAGTATTATATTGTATTGGCATGTTTTCTCCAATGATTAATTTGTTTTATTCATCTCTTTTTTTTAGGATTATGTTTCTGCATGCATTACATCCAGTACTAATCATGAATTTTTTTGTTAAATTATTTCAGTAAAAACACGAACTCTGTGATCCTTTTTAGGGAACAACCAACTCTTAACGATGTGTTATATGGTACTCCATTTCCACAAAAAAACTAATATAGAATTGGTGACTCCACTGGTTTATTTTATGGTCAATGGTTTTTTTGCAGGACCTCCTCTCTACATAACCAACTACAAGCCACTAAAGACCTCTATGGGAATTTTTTTAGGATATTTTGGACCTGTTATGAGCTTCAGAAAAAGAAAAAAAATTCTCTCTGTTCTCGACTGCGCGCTATTTCTCTAACAGACGTGTCGCTCCATGTCTATGTAGGAATAATACGTGTGGTGTTCCAGAAAGTAAAAAAATCCTCGTATGCTCCATTTTTTCAGGTGATTGGAAACCTTTAGTAAATTTCCTTCACCATTGCACTGTGTTATTCTATTTTTTAGTTTCACTAGTTGTTTTGCTAACCATAATTAGTAGAGAAACTAGTGTTTTATTTATTTTTTATATTTGCAAAAAGTGCACATAGCTTACATAGGGATAAGAGTAAGTGGCTAAATTCCACGCATATTTTTCAACTATTTTGATAAATTTTATGCACACCACATAGCTTAACTAATGAAGGAGTAAGTGGCCCATCATCCACAAATCATCTTACTAAAAAAGTTATTTTTATTTTTAATTTTCATTAGTATTGGGACTAGGGTCAAATGTTAGTAAAGAAATAAAGTAATCTATAATATCCCAAAAGGGAGAATGCAGTAATACAAAAACACAATATAAGAACTGAAACAATGTAAAAAATTAATCTAAATACACCATAAAAATGTACAAAATAGTTAAGCAATTTTATTAATAGGAGGTGGATAAACCATTACAACAATACTCAAAATATGAGACACTCAAGCCAAATAAATGGAAAGTACATCAGTGTTCAAAATATGAGACACTCAAGCTAAAGATATGGCCTAGAATCACACTGAAATTCTCCCACAAGAGGGACTGCGTGATAGTTCCATTTCTGGAAGGAATACTGTGTTCTCCTTGTTAGTCTCCTATATTCTATAGAATCACTAGATGATTATGGATTTTGTACAGTTTGCTGAAAATAACATTCCCTGACTATCATTTATTTTCAGAAATCTCACTTCCTTCATTATCTTCATTTAACCTATTCATTATCTCTCACTTTACCTATTTAGATTACCCTCATGCTCTGAAAAACCCATGTATGAACCCCTAATCCCCCCATTCCTACCCTTTTCCCCTTCCTAAAACCCCACTCTCACTGCTAGAAATCCCCATTTTTCCCTTCCCCTTCTCTAATCGAAAACAATGTCAAAACCCTTTTTTACATTTGTTTTGAAATAAATTTTATTCGGGACACACTCTTTTTAAAATAAACCCTATATATTTAAAACACCAGACTCCTTTTTTATTAAACCTCGCTCTAAAAAACCTATTCCCCTACTCTCATACAACCCTAACACTCACCCTTTAAGTGCTTCCACTCTTAAAATACCTAGGCCCCACATTTTTTTCAAACCCTCGAACTCCATTCAAATCTCAACCCCCCTTTATATTCACCCGTTGCTTCATTTATTTTACCTGACCCCACCTCTCAAAACCTACCCACGGTCAAATTTACTCGACCACCGTCTGATCTGCTCCATCAAATCTAACAACCTACACACATTTTCGCAAACCTAAACGCGCAATGGATAAAACCTTGGAGGGATTGTGAAATGGTTGGTTTTCTCACTCGTCCTTTTTGCCACGCATCGCTCCTACATATTATCACATCCCCCCTACCAAATACCACCAACTACCTATGAACCATCTGAAAACCACTTACCAACCTCCCACCTACAACGGAACGACTGACCCCATTAAAATATGTCGAAACCCTATGTCTCTATGACAGCCCCTGAGCCGCCATGTAAACACCTGCAAACACTTCTGAAAAGACCGAAAAGGTCACGAATAAAAACGCAGGAACCAAAAACTTCTAGACTTTGCCCAAGGTTTCCCTTGCTACCTGCAAGCCATCATTGCTTGCAATCCCTCCGGAGCTCAGGTGTTTATTAATAAATTGTTTTTAATTTTGTAGGTGATCGATGTATCATGAAATGCATAAATTGTGTTTCTAAGGTCCAATAATTATTTAACCAGGGTTCTCTGGGTCAAAATATAGAAGCTTTGTTCATTTAAGGATTAGGAGCACAATATTAATTAAAGGAAGAAGTAGATCATGATCAATAAATATCATATGATGATTACAGAGGCAAAAAAAAATTTCATCAAAAGACAGAGTACGGTAAGAGGAGAAATTCACAATGACTGCACATGTAGACATGAGGACACTAAAAGCACAGAGTTAAAGAATAGATAAAAGATCAGTTAAAAGGCGAAAGAAAAGGTTAAGAGACAAAGTAAAAAATAAAGGAAAGATAAGGAAGCAGATCAAATAATGAGATAAAGAAAGAGATGAAAGTGACAACAAATACAGTAAAGGATTAAAGGATTAAAGGATAAAATATTACAGATAAAGAAAGAATCAGAGTCTAAAAGACAAATTAAAGGTTAAACGACAAATCAAAAGAAAATAAATGAAGAAGACAGATCTGAATGACAAGGCCAATTAACCTTTACTTCTTCCAAACCTCATTTGGCCACCTACAACCCAATTTTGGCTTAATAAGCTACCTAAGTTAATGTTTCAGTCAGAGATATTTTTAGCAACTCAAAATTTATTGTAACATTTAAAGTTAAATGTAAAATGTCAAAAATATCTTAAAGTTAGCTTAGCAGTTAAGCCAATAGTTATTATTACTGTGAGTCAATCACATATATTTCTTCTTGGGCCTTGCATGGTCTCAAAGGTCAAGACTACATTTACTCCATAATAACTATAGTCTGAAACTCTAGATTAGGGCAACCTCCTCATCTACAGATAAATAATGCATGTATTGTTCATTATTATTGTTTGTTAGTTGGTTGGTTGTTGGTTAGTTGGTTGCTAGGTTGGATTTTGATCAGACTCTGAGTTGAAAATATTATTGCATTGGAGCATTGTAACTGTCTTGGACATCAGTAATACTAGCACATTCACATGATTATTGAGCTATGTTAATGGTTATGTTATCCCTCTTTGTCATGGTTTCTCCTTTGTTTACCATATTTTACATCATTTCCCTGATAATAGAACGATAATTTTAGATTAAGATATGTTGTCTGGGCACCTTAACTCTATCTATTACTTTTATCTTAATTTTTTCTTCTGCAAAGTATGATTAAAGAATTCAAGGGTGTCCTGCTCTTTAGTTCCACTTAGCTTATTGTCTTAAATTTTTTTCTTTGTAAATATTGATTAAAGAATTCAAGGGTGTCCTGCTTTTTAATTTCACTGAAATTTTATCTTAAATGTTTTCTTTGTCTGAAAGTAATAGCTAAAGAATTCAGGGGTGTCATGCTCCTTAGGATTACTAGATGGGTGTCTTAAAGGCTTTTCTTAGTAAATTTTGATTAAATAATTCAGGGGTGTACTGCTCTTTAGTTTCTCTTAACAGTTATCTGAAAGGATTTTCCTGTTGAAGTATAGTTAAAGGATTCTTAATTGCCCTTTAGTTTTACTAAATTCACAATTTGTTGTCATTTCATATTTCATCTAACCTAAAAAGATCCACTTTATATAGTTAGCTTGCCCTATGAAAACTCTTGAAGATTTGATGTACAATTAAAACCTTTGATGACTCCATAGCCTAATGGATTAATCTTCTCACATTCTATCTACTCAACTAAATCAATCAATCAATCAATCAATCAATAAATAAAAAAACAATACTAGACTTCATAACTAGCCTAAAATTAGAAAAACATAATCATAAAGATAAATCAGTTAATGATAAACATAGAGAGTGGTTTGATGTGGTTCCATGTTACTTGTTCTTGTTAATATTGAAAATTATGAGGATCCAACATAGTGGCGACCATACTTTGGAATGACATGAGTTATTAAAACAACTTAATATTTCCGCTAGAACTCAGAAAACCCCATTCGAAATTAGATGATTCAAGTTTTAGCCAAGACTGGTATCTAGCTGCTAATGGTGGACAACAGCCAGCCTCAAGGCACTTAAAATCATCCACCTGGTGACTCGACTGGTTTTCAGTAGGCCTGCTGACTCCACTGGTTTTCTATAGACTTAACTAGGAAATTATTGAGAAATCTTGATCTCATCAAACATAAAATAGAACCCAATCAAAATACTTTGTGAATAAATTATTCCTTTCACAGATTGGATTATTTTTCAAACTATTATAAAACTTTCAACCTCTTTGTGCCTTGGGTCCAAGTTATGGCTTCTAGAAGAATCTGTACCAAATCCCATCCTAACCCAAACCCTCCTGCAATAGTTTACAATCCAGAGCACATCCTAAGAAAATCTCCTAGATCTAAAAATTCAACTGTTAGCAGACCTATTCACAAGGCAAGTTCCTTACCTGAAAACCTTAAAAAATTGCAAGGTATCCTATCTGGCTCACCCTTGGAACAAAGCTTCTCCAGGACTAAATCCTAGAGTTGGATAACCCAGATAATTTTAGACCCATCCATTTTACTGCATAATCTTGTTGTACTAACTTCAACCCCCATTCATACACCCTCTGTTCACCTTCCTCCATTTAACCCTCCACCTCCTTTTATAAACCTTCCACTTGTTAACGCTCCTTTGTTTCCCCAACTACTAGCTATCGAAACATGGTATGCCCCATTAGTTCTACCATTTCCTTCAGCAGTTCTAACATAGGACTATCAGTCCACGATTCCATTATATGATGTAAGTATTTCTACAATTTCTTAACAACATGTGGATAGAATGAATGACCATTTTGACAGACAATAAATAGATGATGAAACTATTAAAATAAGATTTTTTGCTCAAATCTTAGGGGGAGAAGCAACAAAATGGTTTAAAGGCCTAACCCCTAATAGTATACATGACCTCCCTGCTTTTCATTAGCTATTCCTGAATAAATGGGAAGTCAAGAAAAACCCTCTCCAAATCTTATCTGAATATGAAAACATCGAAAGAAACGTTGGAGAGGGTGTCAAAGATTACTGCACTAGGTTCAATAGTGTATACAATGCCCTTCCTACCCACATGAAACCTCCACAAGGTCTATCCCTAATCAAATTTCCAGATGGCATTAACCCAAATATGGATTACCAACTAAGAGAGAGGGACCCTCTTACATTAGAGGATATACAGAGGGGTGCAACAAGTGTGGAGGAAATCTAATTTCCAAAAGGGATAGAATGAGAAATGAAAAGAGAGTCACATATACGGAAGATATTGTAGCCTCCGCATCTGATACTAAGGTCGATAACCTAGTTAGAACCATGGATAAGATGATGGAGAGAATAAACATGAATGAGAGAGCTTACCCTAGAGAAAACCAAGCAGCTCCTCAAAACAAGAACCAAAACTTTAGGAGAAATCCCCATAAAATAAGATAGAGAGGTCCTAACCAGCAAATCAAGCCTCCTTTCCAAGAAAACTATGCCGATGAGGATGAGGCGTTGATGGAAGAACTAGAAGAAAGTCAAATCAATCTAATGGGAGTGAATAATGAGGATATTTTTTTCCTCACTGAGGAAGAACAAGGCATATTTCCCCCAAATGAAGAAGAATGCCTAGAATCCAAAGATTATAAATAAGGCTTCAAAAATTCCATCATGGAAGTACATAGGCAGTATGAACTCAAAAGAAAGAAAACCCAAGATACTCCCAAAAGAAAGAACCCTAAAACTTCTGCTAGAAAAACCCGTGAATCTGATCTTACAAAGACAACATAAACTACAAACATAATGGTTAAAGGTGCTGATAAAAATGAAAACAAAAATAATCTGTAAAGCAGCACTAGTAAATAAACTAGTAGCCCTAACAAAATTGATTTAACTGAGATCCCCAAAACAAATCTAAAATCTGAAATTGTTGCAAAAACAGTGTCTGATAAAACTTATTTAAATCTACCAAAAACACAAACACCATTCAATATTGAGAATGAAATTTCCAAGATAAAAATCTCCATACCTATTACTGAATTATTTGGCCAAGAGATATATAGCTCCCAAGTTTTGAAAGCTTTAAACATAGGAGAAAATGTTTATTCTGTAAATTTAAATGATGAAAAACCAGAGCTTCTGTCTGGGCCTGAGGTAGAAGGAAAATTTCAAGAGGGAGGTGTACCACCATTTTATGTTAGTTTGAATATTCATGATAAAATCCTCCACAATACCATGTTAGATTCAGGAGCTTCTCATAAACTCGTGCCAAAGGTTGCCATGGAAAGACTAGGCCTTGAAATAACTAGACCATACAAAGACTTGTACACTTTTGACTCTAGTAGAGTTAAATGTCTAAGCCTGATCAAAGATCTCTGTGTTAATTTAGCACAACTACCAGCCAAAATCCTAGTAATGCATATTATAGTGGCTGACATACACCCTAAGTACAACATGCTTCTATCACGCTCATGGGGATCTAAACTGCAAGGCACCCTCCAAATGGACATGACCTATGCTACCATAATAGTCTTTAGTCAACCGAGAAGACTATATAGGTAAAATAATATGAAATATATGGTCAACAGTTAAGAAAATCTTGATAACTCCCCTCTCTACTCTGTCCACAAAAACCTTGATTCATTTATCCTTTACAATGATGAAAAAAGTAATGAACAAGTAGTAGTTGATGACAAATTTGTGGAAGAAGAAGAAGAAAAAGAGGAGGACCAGTCAGAATAGTCATACCAAATAGATAAAGAACAACATCATGGCTACCATAAGTATGAAACTCAACCTCTGTGTAGCATGAGCTTTGATGGTTCTTATGGAAAAACTGGGTCTAGAGCATGTGTTTTGGTTCACAACACTGAAAACAACCACACAGAAGGTCGTTCATATAAACTTAATTTTCAATGTAAAAATAACATAGAAGAATATGAGGCACTCCTTCTAGGGCTACAGTTACTCAATAAATTAGGAGCCAAAATTATCTTTGTCCATGGAGATTTCAAGCTAGTCATTAGGCATATTAAGGGAGAATATTCAGCTAAACATCCTAGATTAAGAGAATATAGGAATGATGCCATTGACCTCCTAAAAAAATTCAAAGAATATGATCTTCCCTTCATCCCATGAAACCAAAATGTCCTTGCCAATGGACTAGCATTTGCAGCCAGTACTTGTCAAGAACCACATCCTAACAAACAATACATAGTACAAGTCAAATACAAACCAGCAGGCCCTGATAATATAAAATATTGGCAAGATTTTGAAGGTGATAAATAGATTGAAGATTTCCTACAGTCCAGAAATGAGTTTGAAATGCCAAATTTAGACTCAGATCATGAAGAGGACTGCTCTGCTGAGGAACAAATCTGCAAGGAGGAGGCCACTTATGATGTTGATATAAATCTATTAGCAAAAGATGACCCACATGAGGCAGAGTTGTGAGTAGATCCAGAAAAAGAATACTTTTAAGTGTTGCAGTTCAACGACAATATCGTTCCAAAAGTACTGGTCCCTCTAGAAGAAATTTTTTATTTTAATGATGTTGCTAAGAAGCCAAATATGGAATCCACTGAAGCAAATGTAGAAGAATGCAATATAGGCAATAAGAAAGAACCAAAAATGATAAAATTGTCAAAGACACTGCCAACCCCCATAAAACAGAAATATATTGAGCTATTCAAAGAATTCAGTGATGTGTTTGCTTGGAGCTATGAAGACTTGAAATCCTATGATACTGATATCATTGAGCACAAGATTCCCCTCAAAGAAAACCAGAAGCCATTTAAACATAAATTACGCAGAATAAATCCTGTCCAACTGCCATTGGTTGAGAAAGAAATAAATAAAATGTATGATGCTGGGATAGTAGTCCCACTCAGATACTCAGAATGGGTTTCAAATCTTGTATTAGTGAGGAAGAAGAAATGAGATATTAGGCTCTACATAGACTTCAGAAATTTAAACAAAGCATCCCTAAAACACAATTACCATTTACCAAAGATGGATCACATATTGCAAAAGGTAGTATGCTCCAAAAGGATATCTCTGCTTGATGATTTTTCAAGTTACAATCAGGAGCTGGTACATCAAGATGATCAACACAAGAAATATTTCACTACGCCTTGGGGCACCTTCATGTATGTAAAAATTCCTTTTGGGTTAATGAATGTTGGAGCTACTTTTCAAAAAGCAATGGATATTTCTTTCTCAGAAGAAATATGTTACTTCATTGTGATATATCTTGATGACATCACAGTCTATTCTAAAAACTAAAGAAGAACATCTAGCCCATTTGAGAAAGGTCTTTGAAAAGTGAAAAAAGTATGGCCTATCCTTAAATCCCAAGAAAAATGTGTTTGGCCTTCAAGAAGGGAAGCTTTTAGGCCACATCATATCTAAAAAATGGATCAAGATTGACCCAAAGAGGATTGATGGAATATTTCAAATCAGTCATCCAAGGAACATCAAAGAGTTGTAGTCTTTCATTGGAAAGATAAATTTCTTAAGAAGGTTCATACCAAACCTCGCAGAACTCCTAAGAAACATTAATAGCATGCTAAAAAGAGAATCAGGAGTCAATTTGACCAAAGAAGAAAAGCAATCCTTTGACTTGGTGAAGTGAGCACTTACAAAAACACCAAAGATTTCTTCATTTTCTCCTTTACATCAGAACACACAATTGTTGTTGTCTTACTGCAGAAAAATACAAAATAATAGGAGCAACCCATATCATGCTTCAACCAAGCACGAAGAGATGCACCTCTAAAAAATAATATCATGGAAAAGGAGGATTTTTCCTTAATCAAAGCACTGAAGGATTTCAGAGTTTACATTTTGCACTCACACATCATTGCATTTGTGCCTCATACAGTGGTTAAAGACATGTTGACAGAAGATCCTGATGGAAAAAGAGGTAAATGGATTGCTTTCATTTTAGAATATGATCTAGAAATCAAGCCCACCAAGATAATCAAAGGAGAAGGACTTGTTAAACTAATGGCTGAAACAAATTTTCAAGCACTAGACATCAATATCATTCACTCATTTGATGAACAAGACGAGCTGGCGACTCCACTTATTGAGGAGGCATTTCTGAACCCACCCTGGTATGTTGATATATTATATGTCCTTTTCAATATAAATGTTCCTCTTGGTTTGTCCAAAACAAAGACTAGATTCCTAAAACTAAAAGTTGTAATTTTCTACATTTTGGATAAAGTTTTATATTGGAAAAATTCTGGTGGTGTATTGCTTAAATTTTTTCCTGAATCAGATGCAGATAGGATTATGCATGAGTTTCATGAAGGATAATGTGGAGGTCACCTCTATTGGAAAAAAAGTGTAAATAATATCATTAGGGATGGTTTCTCTTGGCCTACCTTTGTCCAAGACATCCACAAAATTGTAATTTCCTGTCATAAATGCCAAATATTTGAGGGTAAAAGAAAGTTGATTCCTTTTCCATTACAACCAATCTGTGTTGAAGCTCCTTTTCAAGAGTGGGGTTTAGATTTCATTGGAGAAATCCACCCTTCCTCCTCTGCCCAACATAAATGGATCCTTACTGCAACTTACTATTTCACTAAGTGGATAGAAGCCATTCCTTCCAAAACTGCCATAGACTCAGTAATTATCAAATTTCTTGAAAAGAACATCCTATCTAGATTTGGCTATCCTAAGAAAATCATTACTGACAATGTTGTTTCCTTTAAATCAAAGAAAGTGGTCGATTTGTACCACAAATATCAAATTACTTTGGGCCATTCTACATCTTATTACCCTCAAGGTAATGGGTTGGTTGAATCCTCAAACAAGAGTTTTGTGAACATAATTAAAAAGTTGCTGGAGGAAAACAAGAAATCATGGCACAAAAAATTGGTACATGCACTATAGGCAGACAAACTAACAAGTAAGAAATCAATTGATATGTCTCCCTATCAGCTAGTCTATGGAATGGATACATTCTTCCCAACACGCTTGGGAGTGCCAGTAATGAAGCTCATTCAAGAGGTGCAGTTTGAAGAAAATGACATACAAAGAAGAATAAACCAGAATGTTCAGTTGCAGCAAACCAGAGAAGGAGTGTACAACAGAAACACAATTGTTACAAGAAAACATCAAGAAACTCTTTGACAAAAGGACCAAGGAAAATTATTTCAGCATTGGAGACAAAGTACTGAAATGGGATTCTAGAAGAGAGGAAAAAGGAAAGCATGGAAAATTTGATAATCTATGGAAAGGTTCATACATCATTCATTTTGAAAGAGGCAATAATGCATTTTTCTTACAAGAAATTGATGGAAAAAAAATATTTGGAGGTCCTATCAATGGCAGGATGCTCAAGAATTATTTCAGTTAAGCATCTCAGTTTAAATTTTTCTTCATTGTATATAACATTGCTTCAACAAAAAATCTCAGAAAAATTGATACGAAGAGAGAGAAAGAAAATATGAAAAGAGGATAGATAGAAAAAAAGGTAAGCCCCATACCAAAAATAAATATTTCTGAAAGTGTGCAAGTCAAAGTGCCACTACTTTTGAAAAGATCTTGTTCAATCATACAACCTAAACCTGATTGGAACAATTTTGAATTTTTCCTGATAAGTTAGAAAATGAAGATTTGCAAACTATTTAAAGTTGGCTTATTAGGATATAGATAGAAAATGGCATTGGTTCCAAAGTCTAAATATGAAACCAATAAGAAAAATGAGGGATAGGTAATAAATGAAAAAATCCAAGATCAAAGCCCTCAGCTTATTTTACCTTTTTTCAAAATAATATTGTGTGCAACTTGTCTAAAAATGCGACAATTCATGATGATAAAATTGCTTAAACTTGATTTATTCATGCTTCAAATTCCATGTTGATAGTTGGTGAATGAAAATATGTCAAATTATTTAACCTTGGCAGATAAGTAGGTAGGTGGAGAATAAAATATCTCATCAGTCTAATCTGAGCCTATGGAAGTTATAAGGTTAGATTTAGATAGTTTTCTTCTCAAAATAAAAATGATGTCAAGGTTTGCAGGTCTAAATGCACCCAGTAATGAGGAAAAAATGTTAGATTAGAATGATGGGTCGGCAGAATTACTTTTCAGGAAGCATGGTTTTCAATTTTTGAAGCTCACAGTCACAAGAATTGCAGCAGATTAGCAACTACAGGATGAAAATTTGCCAAATACAAATAGGCCACCGATCTATGAAATCTAGAGATCTAAGGTTCTTGACACCCCCTAAAGGAGCTGCCCTATCTAGTTGGAGCCACTATTAGTCTCATGTATTCTACAGTATCACTAGATGACTATGGATTTCCTACAGTCTGCTAAAATTAATGTTTCCTAACGATCATTTATTTTCATAAATATCACTTCCTTCATTACCTTCATTTAACATATTAAATATCTCTCACTTTACCTATTCAGATTACCCTCATGCTCTAAAAAACCCATGTTTTAACCCCTAATCCCCTCATTCCTACCCTTTTCCCCTCCTAAAACACGACTCTCACTACTAAAAAGTCCCATTTTTTCCTTCCCCTTCTCTCATCCAAAACAATGTAAAAACCCATTTTTACATTTGTTTTGAAATAAATTTTATTTGGGACCTACTCTTTTTAAAATAAACCTTGTTTATTTAAAACATCTCGACTCCTTTTTTATTAAACACCCCCACTCCTTTTTTATTAAACCCCTGCTCTCAAAACCCTATTCCCCCACTCTCATACAACCCTGGCCGTCACCCTTTAAGTGCTTACGCTTTTAAAATACCCGGCCCCCGCCTTGTTTTCAAACCCCGACATTCCACTCAAATCCTAGCCCCACTTTATATTCACCCGTCACTTCACTTATTTTACCCGACCCCACCTCCCAAAACCTACCCACGGTCAAATTCACCTGACCACCGTCTGATCTGCTTCGTCAAATCTGATGGCCTGCACACCTTTTCACAAACCTAAATGCACAAAGGATAAAACCTTGAAGGGCTTGTGAAATGGCCATTTTTGATGCTCTTCCTATCCGCCACTCATCGCTCTTACATCTTATCGCATCCCCCCTACCAAATACTGCGAACCACCTATGGACTGTGCGAAAACCACTTACCACCCTCCCGCCTACGACAAAACTTCTAACCCCATTCAAATATGTTTAAACCCTGTGTCTCTATGAAAGCCCTCGACCCACCATGTAAACCCCTGCAAACAGTTATAAAAAGACCCTAAATGTCATGACTAAAAATGCAAGAACCAAAAACCTTCGAACTCTACCCACAATTTCCCTTGCCACCTCTAAGCCATCATTGCTTGCCATCCCTGCGAAGCTCAGGTGTTTATTAGTAAATTGATTTTAATTTTGCAGGTGATCAATGTATCAGGAAATACACAAATTGCGTTTCTAAGGTCCAATAATTATTTAATTAGGGTTCTGTTGGTGATGATCCAGGAGCTTTGTTCATTTAAGGATCAAGAGCGCGACATTAATTAAAGGCAATAGAAGATTGTGATCAATAAAGATCATATGATGGTTACAGAGGTGATGAGTTTTTTCATCGAAAGACAGAGTATGGTAAGAGGAAAAATTCACAATGACTGTGCACATAGACATGAAGACAAATAAAACCAAAGAGTTAAAGAATAGATAAAAGATCAGTTAAAAGGCGAAAGAAAAGGTTAAGAGATAGAGTCAAAAATAAAGGAAATATAAGGATGCAGATCAAACAGTGAGATAAAGAAAGAAATGACAGTGATAGCAAAGACAGTAAAGGATTAAAGGATTAAAGGATAAAAAAATACATATGAAGATAGTATCAGAGTTTAAAAGACAAATTAAAGTTTAAATGACAAACCAAAAGCAAATCAACGAAGAAGAAAAATCCATGACAAGGCCAATCAACCTTTACTTCTTCCAAACCTCATTTGGCCACCTACAACCCAATTTTGGTTTAATAAGCTACCTCAGTTAATGCTTCAGTCAGAGATATTTTTAGCAGCTCAAATGTTATCGTAAAAGTTAAAGTTAAAGGAAAAAATTCAAAAATATCTTAAAGTTAGCTCATCAGTTAAGCCAAAATTTATTATTATAGTGAGTTAGTCAGAGATACTTTTCGTTAGGCCTTGCATGGTCTCAAAGGTCAAGATTACATTTACTCTGTAATAACTATAGCCTGAAACCCTAGATTAGGGAAACCTCTTCATCTACAGATAAATACTCCATGTATTTTTCATTATTATTTTTGGTTGGTTGGTTGTTGGATAGTTGGCTGCTAGGCTAGATTTTGATCAGACTCTGAGTTGTAAATATTATTGCATTGGAGCATTGTAACTATCTTGGACATCAGTAATACAAGCATGGTGTTAGTATGAATATTAATTCCAAGCATATGAAAAAATACCACTTTAGTTGTGCATAACAAGCAACCATAATAGAAAATATTGTTGCCAATATCCTCAGATCTGCAGTTAGGTGATCAAGATAAATTCTGCCAAAAATATTGATCTATTCATCAAAAGACATTAAGAAGTAGAAAAACAATATTTAATCCATGCATCCAATAGACAAGACAAGAATATGTTGAATGAATTTTGTATTAACGACACCTGGGAGGAAAAAGAAGAAGGGTGTTACCAGTTCTCCTCAATGGGATGGGTTCTTGTAAGTCCTCAGCACTTCAGATCTAAAATTCCTCTCTCTTGATTGTGTAGAAAACTTAGACAAAAATGGTAGCAAAATATGACTATGATGGTCGATCAAAGTTAGACCAAAAGTATAGATCCAGAGTGATCTTTAGGCAACAAAAGATGGTAAATGAATGGGAAAATCCTTCTATTTATAACAAAATATTGAGTTAGTCTAGATATTGGTACATAATTAAAATATTATTAACCAAATCAAGATCTTTTATGGAATGTTTTATTATATCTGTTAGAGGGAAAATGTATTTGACTTGGGTCAAATCCCTTTATTTGTAAATAATAAATAAATAAATGATTTATTTATCATTTTAAGGATGTGGTTGAGTAATAATAAAAAAAATAATGATTTATTTAATTATTTATGGGTGATTTAGTCATATTTAACAAAGAATATTATTTAAATAGGGTTTAAATAATTATTCCTAGAAAATAATAAGATAAATAATGATTTATCTAATTAATTTCCTTCTTTTGGTTTAAATATAACCAAGAATATTAATTAAACTGTTGTTTAACTAATTATTCAATGAATAAAATCAAACAAATGTAGATTTATTTAATATTTCCTCATGGGGTTTCCTATTTAGACCATAAACAACTTAATAAAGATGGTTTACAAATTATTTTCATAGTGAAAGCAATTTTACTTAGGTAAAATTGGTCTTACATGGTGTACTTGGGTTCATATAACGATAATAGGTTAGATGAAAAAAAATGGTGTAACAGATTTCCCCCTAGCATGCGAGAGTTAGGAGCTAATCGTATGACCAAAGTACGTTGTAAGAACTCAATCACTAGACACCAAAGCGGAAGTCAGAGAGAGAGAGAAATATAAGGTAGACAAAAGTGCTGAGAGGACTAGACCCTGAGGAGGTGAGACTTACAAGTGCGAAAAGTCTCTTTTATGAGTGAGTACCTGTGCTATGGGCAGCATGGGAGGCATAACTATGCCCTTCGAGACAGGGTACAAAGAATAATGCGTCCAGTAAATGAGGGATTGGACAATATAATACATGTTGGCATAAACATGAGCCAGATAAACAACATGATAATGAATCCCACATACATACTGTGCCTGGGATAATAGCCAGGACTTATACAATAATATCTGAGTACATGAGGTACAAATACAACCCAGATGCCCTTGTAAATAGGAAAGGGCTCTGAAAACCTTACTGATACATGCAATAAAAAAGGTGCTGCAAACGGCTAAGGCCGACATCTTCAAATATATGGAGCTGCATCAAAGGCTGAGATGAAGAGGTCATCCAGGCATGTGGGGGGCTAGTTATAGGGTCACCGTGTCATGAGGGCTGAGACATCTCACACACCACCCTGGAAGCTGGAACAAAGGTACACCACACTCTAGACCTATCTTTTGGAATAAATGATCTGATGTCGACAGAAGGAGGTGCACTATAGTTGAGGCAATAAGAGGTCCTCAACTAAGGCATGAGAGAAAATAGTAGAGCGACTGATAGGCGAATAACAAGGGTGATGATGAAATGGGGGGTATTGAGTAGTGGATGAACAACTTCCCTTGTTAGAGCTATTAGTAACCTATAAATATAGGATTCATAATTTTGACTTGACTGGTGGTAGTGTTGTAAATATGTACAAACTTTTCTTTCTGCAAGTTATTTTCCCATATTTTGTAAAAGAATACAAAATCAAAAATCAAAAAGAGGGTAAAAAAGTCCTAAAAGAAGAATCAAAGGAATTAGAAAAAATAATATACCCCAAAAGAAAAAAGATGAATAAAACATGAAAGTGTGCTAGTCTAAATGCCACTACTTTTACTTTTTGCAGTTGATTATGGCAGAGTGTCAATAAATGCCATAATCCATGATGAGTCGAACAATTTAATCTTAACTTGTCATGTTTCAATTTTACTTGTTGTAGATAGTGAATAAGGAATTGTCATATAGTTTAATCATGACAATTCAGTAGTTGGGTAGAGAATAAAAATAATCCAACAGTTTAATCTCGATTATTGGAGGAAACAAGTTAGAACTAGATAGCTTTACTGCTTTCAAAAAGTATAAATGTTTGAAGGTTTCTAGCTCAAATGCACCTAATTAAAATAGAGGAAAAACTGTTAGAAGATATGACCGGGTAGGTAGAAGAAAGCGGGAAATCCATTGTAAATATTTTTCACCAGGCTACAAATAACTAATTTCCCTCCCCATAGCCATTTAGCATTCTAGAATATCAGTCAGAGAGGCTCAGGGCATTTCCCTGACTTCCGTTGGGATAGGACCCAAGGCTCAATGACTAACTAGTTGAAAATGTTAAGTTTCTATATTAATCCTAGAAATATTCATCATTTACCCTTCATGCACTCATCACCATTTAATTCCATAAGTGAGAACTCTTTTATTACTTAAATGTTACATAAAAGCCCATTTGATTAATTCCCTCCATTTTACAAAACATGAAAACCCTCATAAAGGACTTTATGCTAAGTGGTGAAATCATTAAATGATAAACTTACTTGAAGATGTTTCACTTTACTTAGTCATACAAATGTATTTATTGATAATTCATTTTCCACTATTCATATTAACATCTAACTTATTTTATTAACTCCCTATAATAAACCCTAGTCCTATTAATATAACTTCTTTTTATTTAAATATCCCAAAAACCCCATATTATATGCTTTTTATATCAAAGATATTACTCACATGTTGAAATTACATCCCGAAATTATCCCTTTGATATAAAACTACCCATAATAAAATAACCTCGCTCCCCTATATTTTTAGAACTTTAAATAAATCTAAAACTATATAATAAAGTTAAAAATAATTACAAAATACACATTTTATTTACATACAGTGTATATAAAACATGCTTGCAAAAAAATATTTTATTTGCCCATTAGTCCCGTTCCCACACAAGCTTTACCCATGGTTATAGTTTTAACCTTACCCCTTTTTTCCTGCTACATATTCCTTTACCAAAGTCTAAACCCCGGTTTAAAAACCTTTATTCACCCGCTGATTCTATGTACAAACTCCTTTTATACATTAACTTCATCAAATAAACCAGCACCCTTGCGCTCATCCTCAACCCTCCGATCATATTTTCAAATCATAATCCGACGGTTCGCACTGAGCGCGATCACCTGGTCTCATATCCCACCATTCTCATTGCACCGAGCCATGACCGTTGATCTTTACTATCAAATAAATGGTTGATATTAAACCTGGGTCCCACCTTGCCTTTCCCCCACAGCTTCCCGAGACATCCTAGCCATTTGCATCACCTTTCAAAATCTTATGATGCAAGTCTCATATTGCATGTCGAAACTGATCGATCGAAATTTGTAAAAAATAACGTGATAAAAGTTGTTGTATGAAACCGCCCATTGCTACGTGTCTAATTTTAATTGGATCGCGTTCCAAAAATGAAAAACAGCATACCGCCTAAGAGCAGCGTGATAACCACTGATGGCTTTCGTATTCAAATCAAATCCGCTCCTGCCATTGACTGTGACTTGCATTAAATGATACGTTAATGATCAAAATCTAAGGTTTAAACTTATTTTTTCTTCATTTTTTATGTATTATTTCCCCTCACTGGTTAAGAAAATACTCCTAGCTCTATGAACGAAATTTGAACCTTTGATAGCTAATTTATCCCCCTGAAGCGAAATTTAACCATAATGACTGCATCTAAAAACCATTGAAGCTTTTCACTAAGTCAAGCGACCAGTTTGAAGACTGGTACAACCTGAAACCTCTATCAACCGCTACAACACCTGCAGAAGGTATTTTTCAGTGATCTAAACCTGTAAATTATTAATTTCAAAGACCGAAATTAAAACTTGTAAACCATTTTGCATGTAGAAACCGAAGTTAACAAATCTGAGTATATTCAAAACCTTGAAAAAACAGGGGAAACACTGGCAAATTTTCCTCAGAACTTGCCATTTCCTCCAAACTTCGTTTTTAAGTGTTTTCGGGCATTTAAAGGCAATTTCCACGGTTCAACTTGATTTAAATTACACTAAAAGCCATTGAATCCCCTTTTCAGTCCTCTGAACCTTGAAAACCTGTGTTTTCATCCTAAAATCCTTGCCTAGATTCCCATATTTCTCCTTGATCCGCTCAATTGGCTCCTGTTTTCAAAATTAACTAATCAAATAGTCTAATCTTGCTTATTTTTCCCTAAAATGACAAGAAAATATATCACCCCTGAGACTACAGGTCCAAAAGCCCAAAAATCTACCTCAAGCAAGCTTCCACTAGCTAAATCTGCTAAGATAAATAAGCCTGCCCCAGCCCTAACAGCGGATTCTACTGAAGTGATCAGACCTGTACAACCACCTATTACTTTTGGAGAGAGAAATTCCTTAATTGATATCGACTACAGAATTACTGATGCTACATTAGAGTTTGATCTACCTCAAGTGCATAACTGGTGTCATTAGAAATTTGTGAAGAAAGTTGAAAATGATATATCTTTATGGGATTCAAACTTGCCTAAATATGTGGTCCCAATCACTCATCCAGCTCAAGACTTGATTAGACTATGCCAATTACACTATGTCCCTGACCAAAGATGTATTGTAAACAGAGATAGAGAGGTCTTGTTTTCTATAACTACATAATACATTAATGAAATACTCCAGCTGAACCATGATCCAAGAGTAGTCTCGTTATCCGTTGAAGATTTAACTCAGTTGTACCTAGACTTTGATTTTCCTAGGAAATTTATGATTCTTCAAAACTTCATGCCTACTCATGTTGATTTCCCAAAAGTAAATCCACCCTATTCCACATCTGATTTTCCTCGATCTTCTAGATAAGTCATATCCATGCTTTCCTTCATTCTAGGTTATTCTATTGATGAGTTCACTGATGCATCAATTCTAGGTTTCCTTTCTACTTTATCCCCAGGTAAACCTCCTACAATGGTATTCAATTTTGCCTGATCATTGCTGATAATATACACTATCAGTTGACGAAGTTTCCTGAAGAAGGAGTGTTTAGATATTCATCATATCTATTTTACCTCTTCCTCTTTTTCCAAGCATAAAAGTTCCCAATTGCATTGCAGAAGATGGATGTTGAAGGAAAACCTCTTTTAGTGGTACTCTGGAATTCATTACTCAGAAAATATGGAAATGAATTCAACTGTAAGGACTTCACATATTTGTTTATCAGACGAGCCATGAGTTTATTGAACAAGACAGAGAAACCAAGGGTTAATGAGGAAATAATGAGAATTCTACAATTTTCTGAAAACTACAAAGTCGGCGACTGGTACCTATATGAAAATTACATAGAACTAAGGATATTTGGAGCAAAATTGGCCCCTTATAAATTTCCCAAATATCTAACTATCAGGGTTTTTTCTTTGGACTACTTGAGGAAATTTGTGAATGCAGATGTAGTGAATTTCATGGCTTCCAAAAAGAAGACACAATTTAAGCTCAAAAATAAAATAGGTCCCTTCATAGTAAATAACAGTGATGCCTTGAAAGAAATAGTCAGCAAATTGTTAGCATTCAAGTTCCAAGAAAGCTTTTATTGGAACTATGATCCTCAAGGCATTTTGATTAACATAAGGGTCAAATGCAAGTTAACACAATTCTTTCATGAGTCCAGACCAAAAATTGAAAAATATGAAAATCAAATGGAATGGGTAGAAAATACATTGATTGATCCTACTGACAATACATAGAAGGAGAGACAAACAGATAATTCACAGGAAATAATTGTTATTGAGTAGAAAAAACTTCAAGCAAAAGGACCAGGAATGAAGAGGGCTATACAGCAGAGACCATTACAGAAAATAAATTCAAAATTATTTACAACAAAAGCGCAAAAATGACTGATGCTGAGACAGAAAAGATAATAGAAATAGATGGCACTGAAGATCAAGAAAAGAATAATGATCAACAAACTGATGATGAATCCACTATAATTGTGAATGAGACTCTAGTAGAAATTCAGAAAGAGCAGCTGATAACATAGGAACGGGACAGAGAAATAGCGGAAATGTAGGTAAATTCAGAAGCTCCCCCCTCTTCCAAAGCAACAGAAGAGACAGATTCTGACATTCAAAAGAAATAAAAACAAATTAGAGAAATAAATGAGCAGATTAAAAATTAATTTTATTCCCAATTCCTCAAAG